>OY293827.1:20739567-21339567 GCA_958507055.1 Crioceris asparagi | reverse complement strand
TGCTGCCTGTGCATATGCACGGGTGAAACAAAGGTCGATCTGCAAGACCCTCGGACCTACACACCCTGCATATATCGGCATTCGAACCTTCCGAATCCATCTCCTAGCAGGTCCTAGCTATAGAGCAAACAATTTTATTGGCTAGTATAAAATATTTTAACTAAATACACCTACTTCTGGTAATATATTATGTCAGTGTAATCCGTATATCATCTAACGTCTCAACCAATATATAATGCTACCTATATATAGCAAGGTCATTAAAGTACTAACATACTGCTTCTTGCTATCGATATTAATTATCTACGGATAAACACTTTCTGATTATATTTTGAGACTGAATTAAAAGTAAAAGGGTCATAAATGTTACGTTTTGTTTTGACATCAGATCTGACGTTGAGTTGACTTGACTGAGTTGACGGGACAGACAGATAGATGTCCATTATCATCATCTGGCACAGGCGTACGAATAGTTTTTAGAAAAGGCAAATTACTGACTACAGCCAGAGACAGCATCTCTATGGAGTATGGAGACAACAACCATGATAGAAATTAAATACACTTGTACAATGCAACTCTCTGTCTCTGCTACAGCCTACAGACTTTTTAATTACTTAGACCATAGAACAATATAAACCTACATACTTAGAGCTTAAGCTACCTTTTGTGCGTTGGAGATTTGGTGTTTTGTGTATTGGGATAATCACGTCATTGGCTGAAATGGTCACGTTACCAAAGTGAGAAACGTCAAAATCGCCAAATTTTCAAATACCTGAAGCTACCTTTTTTGTGAAATGGTCGCCTATTGTGGGCGTATTCTGTACATTTGCGTAAGTCTCAGGAGTAAAAGTTGAAATTCAGAATACATCAAAACTCAACAAGTTTAGTTGTATTCTGACTTTTAACTTTTAGTTCTGAGACTTACGCAAATGTACAGAATACGCCTACAGGCTTAAATTATGTCATCAGTCAATGTCATATTCCTATATATCTGTCAATTTTCGACGACCATTTTAACCCTGGCCCGTAGGCGTATTCTGTACATTTGCGTAAAGCCCGCTGCAGACGGAGTATGTTTTGCTGCATGATTGCTTGCTTGTTTTGCTGCACGGTCCGATAAATGTTGCCGCGCATGGTGTGTTGATGGCTCCCTTGCTTGTGTTGGCTTCACACGATGCAGGCCAGCATGTATGTAAAATGACAGTACAGAGAAATATGACTGTGGCAGATGATACAAAATATTGACATTCTAATCAAGCTCTATTTCTAATAATTGTTACAACAGAGAAAATGCCCCAACAATCAAAAATAACATGTTATCATGTGCAAAATAACTTTTGAGTACGACTCGTCTAGTTCCGAGTGCTCCGACAAGGCACGATGCGGGAAAACAATCACCGAAAATAGCACCGGTTCTATCATCAAATCATGCACGATTTCAAGCAACCAACCGTGCACGCGATGTCATTTTCTTACACGGAAGCATGCACAGCACCAAGCCTAGCTACCATCAAGGAAACATGCAGCAAAACATACTCCGTCTGCAGCGGGCTTAAGTCTCAGAACTAATAGGTCAGAATACAACTAAACTTGTTGAGTTTTGATGTATTCTGACTTTCAACTTTTAGTTCTGAGACTTACGCAAATGTACAGAGTACGCCTACAGGCTAATGTTTTGAATTTTGGAACAGCCAGATTTTTATTGGTCGTGTCCACAGCAGAGTCTGATTATCAATCGATTAGTAATCAGTAATCAAAAATGTCTTTCTTGTGGACACGACTTATTACTGATTAGTTCATTTGTCAAACTGACAATTGTCAAAAGATTTGAAATAATTTAATTCTACAATTACACATATTAGATGAATTGAAAATGGAAAAAAAAGTATTTTCTATTCAATATGTTTATAATGAAAAAGATTATGTGGTAAACGAACGATAGATGTCCATAATAGAATTGGGAAATATCTGAAACAAAATATATCTCACACTAAGGTTTTCTGATAGCTGTCATAATGAAAACGTCAACGTTTTGATTACTGATTACCAATCGATTAGTAATCAGTAATCAAAAATATGTATCTTGTGGACACGACTGATTACTGATGCATCGCTTATTTCATTTGTCAAACTGACACTTGTCAAAAGATTTGAAATAATTTAATTCTACAATTACACATATTAGAAGAATTGAAAAGGGAAGAAGAAAAAGTATTTGCTATTCAATATTTTTATAACGAAAAAGATTATTTGATAAACGGAACGATAGATGTCCATAATATAATTGGGAAATATCTGAAACGAAATATAGGTTATGTTACACTATGGTTTACTGATAGTTGTCATATTAAAGACGTCAACTTTTTGATTACTGATTACTAATCGATTGGTAATCAGGCACTGTCGTGGACACGACCATTATAGATGATATCAGTTATCAGATCACCAGAGAACACTACCTCCAACAGATGACGCACTGTCAAAGACGCAAGACGTACCACAATGGGTGATTCATAGCGGTACTTTTTGTGGTGGGGATTTAATTGCAGCTCACGCATGCCTCGTGTCAACTGAAGTGGCATTCCTATTCATTTTACTGATTTTACTCTATGCATTACTGTTTAGTGTTTGAAATTTAATTATGGAAAGACTTAGCCCGGCACAGCGTTTACAAATTGTTCAGCTTTATCAAAGACAAAAGAAGCTTTTTTATGAAAATGGGTGTTCTACGAAGAATGTGTATCGGGCGCTTAGAGCAACGTATGGCTCACATAATCGGCCTACCGAACGCACAATTTGCTCTACCATCAGTAAGTTTGAGACCCAATTTTCATTATTGGATAATACTGATTATGTCAATGATAAAACTCCACCAAATAGACCACATCCAGCACGTAGCTTAGAAAATATAAAGGCGGTAGCGGAGAGTGTACGCGAAGACCGTGAAGTGTCGATTCCTCGCCGTTCTCAACAGCTTGGTCTGTCGTATTCAACAACTTGGCGTATTTTACGTAAGGATCTTTCTTTAAAAGTAAACAAAATTCAACTAGTGCATGAACTGAAGCCGACCGACCTGCCGAATCGTTTTGGACAAAAAAATTGTTTACCGATGAGGCGCACTTTTGGCTTAATGGGTTCGTGAATAAACAAAATGCACGTATTTGGGGTGATGAACAACCCGAAGAGGTTCAAGAGCTGCCATTAAATCCAGACAAAACAATTGTTTGGTGTGGTTTATGGGAAAGTGGAATAATCGGTCCATATTTCTTCAAAACAGAAACCGGCCGGAATGTTAGTATGAATGGTGACCGTTATCGCGCCATGATAACAGACTATTTGATGCCTGAAACTGAAGCCTGTCGTCTCGAAGAAATTGGTTCCTCTAAGATGGGCCATACAGCCCGTGAAACCGATGGCTCTAGTGCGAGAGCAATTCGAAGAACAGATCATTTCACGCTTTGGACCAGTAAATTGGCCGGCTAGATCATGTGACATCAAACCTCTTGATTTTTTCCTTTGAGGATATGTAAAGTCCAAACTCTACATGGATAAGCCAGCTACGATTGAGGCATTGGAGTTGGAGGCCAATAATACTCGAGTAATTAGAGACTTGAAAAATAAAAAAGCTTCTGGCATGGACAGCCTGAAATCAGAAATCCTAAAAAAAATTGCAGGTCAAATATCAAACCCTCTAACATTTATATTCAATAAATCTATCGAAACGGAAATATATCCATATAAAATCAATAACTCCGTTGTAATTTCCATTCACAAAAACGACAAAAACAAAGTGACAAACTATAGACCCATTTCACTAATCAAGAACCTCAGCAAAATATTTGAAAATATCTTAAAAGTAAGATTAACAAACCTACTCTCAGCCATGCAGTTTGGTTTCAAAGAAGGTAAATCTACTCTAGACGCCATACTGGAACTAACATCAGAAATCTACGAAGCCTTGGATCAAAGTTAGCCATGCATGACTGTGTTCCTAGATCTCGCAAAAGCCTTTGATTCTGTAAGCCACCCTATATTATTATCAACCTTAGAAAATATAGGAGTAAGAAATGATTGCCTCAAGCTTTTCAGAACATACCTTGAAGAACGACAACAATGTGTAATGAATAATGGTGAAATGAGTAATTACAAGACCATAGAATATGGTATACCACAGGGAACAGTACTTGGACTGATTCTATTCTCCATATATATCAATGGATTATTTTCCTTGCTAACAACGGGCAAAATAATTAGCTTCGCAAGGGTGATAACTGGGAAGAAGTCAGAAAAAATGCAGAATCAGATATAATATTATCAAAGACTAGTTTGATAGCAAACTCTTATCCATCAATTTTGCGAAATCCTTCCTACCCTTCACCAACAGAAAATCATCTTTACCTCCTTTTTTACATATTGCTATTCGAAATAACATAAAGCTCCATTCTGTAACAAAAATAAAATATCTCGGGGTCATCCTAGATAGCCATATCAAATGGGACCAACACATAGATTATATTTTGCGGAAATTACGCTTCGTGTTGTACAAATATCGGCAACTCAGAGATATTCTAGATCTAAAGCAAAAAAAATATTTACCACAGCCTAGTAGAGAGTCACATTACCTACGGTATCTTAGAATGGGGAGGGGTGGCGAAAACTTACCTCTATCCTCTCGAAATCATCCAAAAGCGATTCCTAAAACTCATGTTGGATAAGGACTGGAGATATCCAAGCGACCGTCTTTACCAAGACTCGATGTTAGACAGTTGTTTTACAAAAATGTTAATATTCGCCAACACTTAAATAAAAACAAATTAATCGTACCCACCCATGAATATACCTAATACTAGGCAAAAAATAAATATCTGCGTCCAATTGTATCAAAAACAATAGGGCAAAAGAGTTTCAACTATCTAGGACCCAAACTCTACAATACGTTACAATCAACTATTCAAATCGAAAAATCTACCAGACTATTCAAAAAGAAATTGATTGATTATATGAAATGTGTCTCACGGACATGGATTGATTGATTAAAATATAATTCGGATAGTCCTTAACATGTATGTGTAGATTTCTATACTGGTAGTGTCCAGTGTCAAAGTCTGTTTTAACTTTGTTTTGGTTATACCAGTTTTAATATGTAAGTATTTTAATGTAGCAATAGTTTTGAGATTTGTCTTATGAATGGATCCTGTTATCCTCATAAATAGGCGTAAGCCTCTGTGAGTTTTGTTGGTTGAACAGATGTCCACTGCATTTTATTTGAAATATTCCTTTATAAAATTAACCACTGTATATGGTATTGAATATTGTCATACTTTAAAACTAATTTCAAGAATGTAGGTATGTATTATCCTCACAAACAGGCGTAAGCCTCTGTGAGTGTTGTTTATTTTGAACATATTTATTTATTTTTACATAATTAACTGCTCTTTTGATCTAATATGTGATAGGTTTATATGTGATTTAATGTAGCAATAGTTTAAAGTTAGTCTAAATAATGTATTTGTTACCCTCACCAACAGGCGTAAGCCCCTGTGAGTTTTGTCTTGCCATTTACTTGATGTATTCTTTTACAAAATAAACTTCTATTCTATTCTATTGGCCAAATACCACGCGAAATACTCACAGGCGTCATTGAAAATTGGAACCTTAGAGTGGACCTTGTTAACCGTAGTCGCGGACAACATTTGAATGAAATTATTTTTAAGAAATAATGATAATAAAAATTATAAAATAAATTTGTTCTTACTCATTTTTTATTAGAAATAAAAATATTACCTATTTTTTCTGTGCTATGGTAGCTGATAGTTTTGAAGTTGTATAAGAGTTTAAGTATCAGTTCTTAGTTATAGCACAGTATAAAGAACTATCTTTATACTGTGGTTATTGGTAGAATAGAAAACACTTGACATCTAATTCAAAAGTACCAGTTCTTACCAATAGACTATTAGACTCTATATATTTATACTTGAAGAGAATTCGCCATGGACCCCGTTTTAAGCATATTGCATTAACGGAACAATTTGTGATTTGGCATAGTTAAAGATTACCTGGAGAAGAGCAGACGGCACAATATATAATATGTATTACAAATACATTAAATTACTAAATTAGTAAACAATAAAAAGTAAATTTACATACAGCAGCTGTTTATAATATTAAAAACTGAATTATTATTGAGATATTGAAATTATTTTTCTAATGGTCTAGTGGTTATAGCGCATTTACTTTTCCTACATCTATCCCGATTTCGAATCTTGGCCTTTACGTATTTCTTTTTTTTTATAGTTTTTATTATTTTCGGTGGTTCCCATCTAATGGTTCCGCAGCGATAGGCTCGATTTGGGCTATAGACTTGAAATTTCTTATTCATACCTAGATCGGAGGCATGTCAAGTTTAATACTGATCCAATACAGATTACAGATTAATTTTATCTAGACCTTAGACCATATATTCTCTGCCTTAGACTAGGAAAGTCTAATATCTAGAATTTTAACCTTTAGTGCTTCAAGCAACCATACATACTCATGCAGCAAGAAACAATAGTTCTTAAATTAAACCTTCAATCTCTAATCTACACGATAAAGTGATCGTGATTCGTTAGTTAAGTCAACTGATATGTCAAACGTCTGTAATATTCTTGCACAATAAAAACTATTTTAATTTTTTCTCAAAAATTCCACTTATTTCTGATAATAATATTCATATTGCTTGTAAATATTATTTTGTATTTCTTATTGTATCTTCTAATGAAATATGTACAATGATTTACAGATGTCCTAAAAGTTTCCTTCTCTTCAAGGGCGGGGGGAATTTTCAGCTTAAGATCTCAGGAAATAGGCTATTCAATTTTTCCTTATAAAATTTTCTATTTATACAAAAAATCACTATGCACTCTATTTAGCAAGTATTTTTGGAATAAAGAACAAGTTGGATTTCTTATTTTTTACATCAGGCCATTTCTCAGCAGTCTTATTTTTATTGAAAGAAGAATCATGAAAATTGAAGCACTTTTACTGTAAATCATGCGAAAATGCATAAATAAAAATTGAGGAAAATCAAACATTCCTCCTTCTAGTTCGATGTCGGTCAAAAATAGAATGAATTCATAAATTACATAATTGAATTCAATTTGTTTAATTACTCAGCAAAATTTGGTGCAGTAGTAATTCTCGAATAATAAATTGTGATAGAGGTGTCAGAGCTTAGTTATCTCTGGTAACATTAAACAATTTCGTTACACTTTCTCAACTCATTAAAACCAAAACATGCATCATTTTTAAAGTCGAGCGGTAAATAACACTTGTTATGCGGAGAATGTGTAGGTGGCGCTTATCTGTGTCAGGTAGGTAGGCAACTCCAATAAAATATGGCGTTGAAAAGTTAACGTGTGATATGAGGACAATAATTTTATATTTTCAAAATGTCAAGTACTCCATCGAATCGTCGAAATGGTGCACAAAAAATTCGACTGACAAGTAAGTTTCAAAAAATATCAGTGTTTGAATTAATTAATGATAAATGATAGTGGAAAGTGCATTGTTAGAACTGTCAAACAATATGGCCTCATCGAGGACCTCCCAAGATTATTAATTTGCGTAGAACTTAATTAATTAGTGTATTTTCTGATTTCTAGTTCTTTGTGCAAGAAATCTAGTACGAAAGGATCTTTTTCGTAAGTATAGTGCCATCGCTGTCACTTTAATGCTTATTATATCTTGAGTTGTAAATGTAACTTTCGCATATTAATCATAATTTGTAGGGCTTCCTGATCCGTTTGCTAAAATATGTGTTGATGGAAGTGGACAATCACATTCTACAGAAGTTATCAAAAACACCTTAGATCCTAAATGGAATTCACACTATGATTTATATATCAGTAAGACAGATTCTATAACAATTTCTGTTTGGAATCATCGAAAGGTGAACAAAAAACAAGGAGGGGGCTTCTTAGGATGTGTTCGAATACTTAATCCCTTAATTCAAAGGCTTAAGGATACTGGATGTAAGTAAATTTAACAATAAGTGATAACAGTGCATTTTGTATTATGCTGTTGTTTATTTACCTTTTCTATTACATAAAGTGAATGACAAACGTATAATGTGCTAGATATTTAATTATTGTATTATGGCATATAGCAATTTTATGTTACAAAATTACAATTGAAACCTGCAAGCAGGCAACCGTAAATAAATTCTATTATAATTATAGTTATTAATTGAGTTGAAGCTTTTGTATTTCTTATGATCTACTTTCTTTAAAATTAACAAATTTAGGAATAATCTAGTTCTATTTTTGAATGAGAAAGTATGGTGTCTTGAATAGATATCCACATTTTATTTCAATAATTTATCAGAAAGTTATTGGATTTATTCACAATATTGCCAGGAAAATACTTGGTGAAAATGACAATACTAATTGTTAAAATACCGTGTAATTTATTAACTAGCTTAATTTCATCTTAATATATTTAAATAAGTATAACCGGATATCCAATTTAAATGAAATTAGGCCTATATTCAGCTCCAAGCTAAGCTCTATCCGAAAACCCCATTAAAATCCGTTTCGGAGATGTGCGCTAATAAACGTACACACAAAATTTTAAAATCGTTTTGTATTCTATTACCTTTATCTTACCGCCTCCTCTCCATTATTGATACTTATATACCTCCAAAGTACAGACAAATCGGTTGCTACTGTTTTATTATATGTTTAGTCTGTAACTATTTGAGGTATAGTTCACTGAATGAAATATGTTCATATGTAAATAATATTTTTAATCTTTGATGCTCATTTCTGTATTATCACTAGACATATTATATGTCTCCTTAATTGCATAGAAGACACATATCGTGTTGTTGGAGGGGCCTTTTGAAATTACATATTTCCATTTTCTAGATCAATGTCTGGATTTGAATAAACCCCATGAAAGCACAGAGCCTGTAAGGGGACAAATCATCGTATCTTTACTGTCAAGGGATGGTCCATGTGGTGGAACTCCACTTGCAATTGTAGGTCCGGCAGGCGAATTAAGCGGCCCTACAGATCGTGGAGATGGAGATGATGATAATTTACTTCCAGCTACAAACGATCTACCACCTGGTTGGGAAGAGAGGTCATCGAATGGCAGACCTTATTATGTAAATCATAACACAAAATCAACGCAATGGATCAGACCTTCGGATATTGATATAAAGGCTAGAAATAACAGAATGCTTAGGTCGGGGGCTGGAGATAATAATAATATTGTTGAAAATGAAAGGTATGTGTATGTTATTACTTTTGTAATTATTAACAGGGGCTGCATCATGTTTTACCACCCAGACTTTTCTTGAAATAAATATTTTTTTTGGTTCTAGGTCTCCTGAACCTCAAAACAATAACAACATCACAACACTGTCGGAGCAAGCACAATCACCCACTACTCCAGGCTCCAGTACATCACCTGTATCTCCGATTGTTACTCCACAAAAAGAACAAGCAACACCGATTCGATCTGCAATGCCTCCTGCAGTGCCTCCTCAGATAGAACAGCAAACGCCAAGATCTTTTCCGATTTCGCCCACTACAACAGCTGTGGTGCCTGCACCAAATAATATCAGTTGTAATGTACCCAACAACAATAATAACAATGGCACCAACACAGCAGTTATCAGTTCATTAAATGATCAGGTAACTTCAAGTGCTGTTCAAATAGCTGGTGTTAGTGTACCATCACCTGTACTTGTAAGCCCACAAAGGGCAGTTCCTAGAGAACGAAGACAACCCCGACCACCTGGATCAAATGAGGAAAGAAGAGATGCTAGTGGTAGGCGTAGAACACCTCGTAATAGAAATGCTGTAAATGCTATTGCAGTATCAGCTCAACAGGTCAATGGAACAAATAGTGTATTATCTTCAGGAAAACTAGATCTGCCACCAGGATATGGTATGCTTATGATCAGTAATAACAAGTAACATATTTTATTACATTACCATTTATTATATAAAATTAGCATAACTCAATTACATGTACAACATAGAACTAAAAATTAAATTACAGACATAAATGAACAGCTCTTGCGAAACAAGATAAATTATATAACAAATTGTTTTCTTTTTAGAATTGAGAACGACTCAACAAGGACAAGTCTACTTCTATCACATACCCACTGGAGTTTCAACTTGGCACGATCCTCGTATTCCCAAAGATTTAGCACCACTCAGCCTAGCCTTAGATCATTTAGGGCCTCTTCCATCTGGATGGGAAATGCGTCAAACAACTTCTGGCCGAGTAAGTTTTATCCGAACTTCTAATACACTATATCAGTAGATTTTGAAATATTTGCCAATATTAAAGCTTCCAAATTCAAAGAAGAAAAAAGTCAAAAACAGTTATATCACTCTATCATAAGACACAGAATTTCAACATCTCATAATAAATTAGTACGATGATATAAATAAAATTAATTCATCTTAACCCATAGTAAGATGTCAGAGGGATTTTAATCTGAATATTTCTTTTTTTATGGAAGTATGGTCACGTAATTGTCGAAAAGCTCTAAATACCAAATTCAGAAGTCTTTAATGTTTTATCCTTCTATTGATATTCCCGTTACATTTCCCTTAAATTTATCGATATTTAGTTGAATACATGGCTATTGTCACTGAATTCAATTTAAAGATAATAAAAAATAATTAACACATTTATTGGACTCATGGAAAAATAAACTACCTAGTCTACAAACAGGTAGGTAGAATATTTAAGGCTAGATAGTACTGATAAAATTTAAAAATAATGTTAAATTTAGGTTTGCTTGTTATTTGTGATCAACACAATCATTTAACTAGGTTAAAAAATCTTATATCAATAAAAATTAAAACGATAATTTGAAAAAAATCAATTCTTTATAACGGTATAAACTTTAAAATGATTTACGGAACTATTTAAAAGAAAATGGCAAAATGAGATTCAAGAATAGTTTAAAAAAATATTTATTGATATTGTAACTATAAATAACTATTATATTATAGTTTCTTTCATCACAGTTTTTACCTTACTTTTTTACAAGAATTAGAAAAAAAATCTAAACATTTATGTTTCTTGGGAAATTAATCATTATTATTATTATTACGAGCTTATTATTTTTATAAATTTGTTAAACATGAAATCTTTCATTATATTTAAAATTTATCCCACTTAACTTTTTTGATAAACATATTTAAGTAATCAGTTTTCTCAGACATACTTTGTGGACCATAATCATCGAACAACCCAATTTACCGATCCACGACTCAACTCGCAAATACTGAGCAACATACTTCGAAGAGCCACCACCAGTAATACGACGAACAGTTGTGAAAGCAGCACTTCCGCTACATCTTTACAGCCAGGGATAGCGATTACAACAACATCAACTACTCATCCCACCACACATAATATAACAAATGGTCATCAATCTCAACCATCCGCTCATACTAATCCAACAGCAGTCTCATCATCGATGATGCCAGATGATCTACCACAAAGTTTGTTGAATGAGGCAGAACATCTACCGAAATATAGGAGAGATTTGGTTGCAAAACTGAAAGTCCTTCGAGCAGAACTAACAGCTTTACAACCACAGAGTGGCCATTGCAGACTTGAGGTTTCCAGAGAGGAAGTTTTTGAGGAGAGTTACAGGTTAGCATATTCAATCAGATTGAGCTAGACTTGCGGAAGGCATAAGTGGCCTGTCATGTCGGTAAGATAGAGTTTGATGTTTTTGTTAACGCTCGATATTTTGATTGGCTGATAGTTCAGACTTGGCAAGGCTGTGCGACCGAATACATTTTATTGGGCGCTCCATAGTTTTTAAATACAGACATTTAAATGAGCAACGCGGCCACGTCATCAGCTAGGGACTTTTTTTATTTTCTTTCAACAACATTTGACATTGGGTCCGTTTGGCGAAAAATAGTGTAACATTTATCCCTGTGCTAAACGGTTTAGGGGTTCACTTGAGTAATTCACTTCAAAGTTCGCTTCCAAATCTTCATTTTCAACACTTGGTATACGACTTTGCGTCTAGTACTTTTTGTCACAACTTGTCACTTTGACAATCATCTGTCACCGACAGAACTACTATCGACTTACGATTCCGACTGACTGATGGTGATTTCGAGATACAAAACGCAACGAGCGTTGTGTTTAGCGAGATCAATCGAAACCTGCCGAACTTTCAAACGCACCAATCAGGTATCAGAACTTTGACATTCGGTCATCAAAACGCGTCCTGTGTTTCCATCTCGAAAACACCATGATTTTATAAACTGACTCTAAAGTTGCCTTTTGTGCGAGGGAGAATTGGTTATTTGGCTAATTGGGGAATTTGAGATTTAGAGTGGTGGGGGAAACGTCAATGTTCACGGTATTTATAGCTTCGGTTATTTGGGTATTGGAGATTTTGACTTGACAGATAGATGAATCTTTTGCGACCATCCAATTTCTTCATTGCGAAGGCTAACATCTTACAGAAATGACATCTGCCACCATATTCTAATTACCTTTTTCCTGGAAAAATCATTCTTAGTATTAAAGGTTCTATTTACGGAAAAAAGCAATTGATGAAGACGGTCCAGCAGACGATGTTTTTGGTTTGATCAACTGCTCTTCTATATTTAAAATTGTTTTTTTAAAACCACAGTCCTCAGTTAATATTTATAAATTTAATCTAAAGTCAATTAACCCTGATGAGATGACAGCAAGTCGACGCCAACAAAACAATCGAAAATTGCGCGTGCGCGTAATTGATGAGACTGTGAGAAAGTTGAAATTCTTGGGTATTTGGAGATTTTGACGTTTCTCGCTATGGTCACGTGACCATTTCAGCCAATGACGTGAATCTCCAAATACCCGAATCCCCAAATCTCCAACGCACAAAAGGTAGCTTTACCGTGACAATACTGTGAGAAAATGTACATTACATATTGGTCGTGTCCACAACCAATCGCTTAATAATCAGCAATCAAAAACCAGTATCTTGTGGACACAACTGATAACTGATGCATCGCTTAGCTCATTTGTCAAACTGACGTTTGTGAAATGTTTTGAATTAAACATATTAGAGGAATTGAAAACGGAAGAAGAAACAGTATTTTCTGTTCAATATATTTATAATAAAAAAGATTATGTGGTAAACGGAACTATAGATGTCCATAATAGAATTGGAAAATAGCTTAAATAAAAGATAGGTTATGTTACACTTTTGTTTACTGATATCTGTCATATTAAAGACGTCAACTTTTTAATAACTGATTACTAAGCGATTGGTAAAACTGTAGTAAATAAGGTATCATAACAAATAGATACTAAAACAAATAATCTACGTAAGTACATAAGTTACGATGTTACCTATCTAATCATAATGTGAGGTCATAATATTATTTTTATTTATGTCGAATCAGGAAGCTATATATAATAAGAATGGTTGGCTCCATAGACATATAAAGAGGAGAGACATAACTGTTTACATTTTACACCGATCAGACATCATTTTGAACAAAAACCAGTGATGCCTCACTGTCAAGAGTAGCCGTACGTTTGCCACATTATTTGAAATTAAAACGCAAATTTTTGTTTTTAAACATGCCGCTGTTTCGTGTGCTCAAGTAAAAATGTTGTATTTAATCTATGCTCTTGGTTATGTAGTTTCCACAACACGAATTATTAATAATTTCCAAATAAAATTAAATTGCAAAGTATTAGGGAGATTAATGAGGCATCGCTGTCCGGTCTAAAGTCTCGTTATTTACTATGATTGACGCCATTTTTACAAATTCATTCATCATTTGATTGTACTTTAGCTATACAGTGTTGCTGTGATTGTGCGTTTATACGATTATTATTGTTTTTAAGTCTTTATTGGCAATAGAACTATGAAATATTTTAGTTTACCATGATTCTTAAATGTGTGGTATGCAAGAAAATAGAAACTTCTAACCCCAGTAGTATTTCGGCTGTAAGTGAGTTTTTTTTAAACTCAAACATTCAAGCAGTGGTGTAGTTTTTTGTAGGTATATCCTATGAAAGATATATAATATTATATGATATAATATTGTCAAATAAGGTTCATAAATGATAATACAAGAAGAAATGAAGGGTTGAATAATCCTTCTAAGATATATAATCAATAGGTACCTAGAGCTATAAAAACAAAAAAAATATTATTTTGTTAATTAACTGGAAAAATGATTAATTATAAAATGCATTAATTATTTAAATTATTTTTCAGCACTGTTAGTTACTAGCATTCGTTTTCTCGAGACCTGGGTACTGATATTTGAAAATTTAACATAAGTATATATTATGAAACAATAACAAAGACGGTGTCAAGTAAAATCAATAGATTAGGAAGTGTAAATATAAAAACAATATTATTTAGGAATGAATAAAAATTCAACCCATCATCCATATTGTTAATTAAACTTAATAAAAAATGTAACCAAAGTATATTTGTAAAAATCATAATAATTAAAAAGGTTTCCGTTATTTGAGACAATGTAGAAATATCATTTTTTCTTTAGAATACTTGAATACGTGAATATTATTGGGTCATTATTACAAATATATGGGTTAACATTATGCAAATGTATTTAGGTTTGTTAATACAAATTTAAACCGATCTCTTTAATTTTTTATGATCCCTTCAAAACTACACGTTACTGTTACTTCGAGAGTGTAATCACAAGTTGCATTGTTGCCAAATTTTAATAAATATATCTCTTTCTAACTTGTTTTACGTTTGAAAATGATGTCTGATTCTAAATAGCTGGCGTTTATGAATGGAATGTTTTGTCTCCCCTTCTTTACATGTCTATGGTTGGCTCACTATTATATGAATCCATGGAGCGCGGTTAATCTGAATATGACGGCATAATTGTGTCTTCTCGAAATTGGTATTGCTTTGGAATACTTTAGAAACCACCCTTGCTGGTCGGTAATATTTGACTTCATCTCGCATTTAAAAGAAAAATAGCCATACTTTCTTAAAGCATCGGACAGTACCTCCTCGATCATTTAAGTTTAAAGTTCAATAATATGACAACTGATCAACATAATAAAAGGATATCTGTAATACCGCGTTTGTTCCACGTTTTATTGACTATACAATCTTTTATTTCAGACTTATAATGAAAATGCGACCGAAAGACATGCGAAAAAGGCTGATGGTGAAGTTTCGGGGTGAAGAAGGTCTTGATTATGGTGGCATAGCTAGGGAATGGTTACATCTTTTATCGCGTGAGATTCTCAATCCTCATTATGGACTATTTCAATATAGTGGTGATGATCATTATACATTACAAATTAATCCCGATTCTTCAGTCAATCCAGAACACCTGTCTTACTTTCATTTTGTTGGAAGAATTTTGGGTATAGCCGTCTTTCATAATCATCAATTGGAAGGTGGATTTACATTACCGTTTTATAAACAACTCCTGAACAAACCCATTACACTGCAAGATATTGAGGGTGTTGATCCTGAGTTACACAGAAGTCTCACATGGATGTTGTAAGTTTCGATGGGAAATATATTTTTTTAGTAATATAGTAGTGTACACAGATTACTTGTGTTATAATATTAACTCAATAGTTACAATTTTTATTATTTCTTTGCAGAGAAAATAACATTGATGGCGTGCTAGACACAACATTTTCTGTGGAGAATAACAGTTTTGGAGTTGTTAAGGTTCATGAATTAAAACCGGGTGGTGCTGGTATTCCAGTCACTGAAGATAACAAACGAGAATACGTCAAGCTCTATGTTAATTATCGGTAAGATTTAACATTAAGTTAGTTATCAGATAACTTTCATTTCCACATATTTCTTCTAAATGTATGTTTTGTTCTCATTCTATCCCCCTTACCAATTTTATCATCGCATCATTGATTTTTTCCAGATTTATGCGGGGTATAGAACAGCAATTTTTGGCGCTTCAAAAAGGTTTCACGGAATTGATCCCAACCGCTTGTTTGCGACCTTTCGATGAAAGGGAACTGGAACTTGTGATTAGTGGTATCGGCTCCATCGATGTCGCCGATTGGAGATCGCATACCAGATTGAAACACTGTTCACCGGATACACCAGTAGTTCGATGGTTTTGGCAAGCTGTCGAATCATATTCGGAAGAAATGCGCGCCAGACTTCTTCAATTTGTTACTGGAAGTTCAAGGGTGCCACTGCAAGGATTCAAAGCTTTACAGGTAAATTTGGGACACAATAACCTTGCATAATTTTTGAAAGCATTCTTTGGATTTATTCACTGACAAAATAATTGTTATGATTTATATCATATTGATAATATACTGGGTGTTTCACGGTCTGTTGCCCATTAGGCGTTTTGAGAAGACTACTCAATTAGTCTAATTTACATTTTCCAAACTATGTTAATTCTGGTTACTGCGATTTAAATTAAGGGCGATCGATAGCTCATTGGATTTGGAATAACAGCCGTAATAAATAACTTTTACATAAATTGGAACCGGAACTGAAAAATGTAATAATCTTAATACTATTGGTATCCGGGTTTGCAAGATAATGATTTGCGTCGAAATAACTGCAATAAAACTACCGGAAAGAATCCTAGTGTGTACACCCGTTTCGGTCCTAACTTCCTAACTACTCTTGCTTATATGTACTAATATTGAGATAAATGTAATTAGGCATAAAGACATAGCAGGTTTATATATTTATTCATATTATATGAAATTATTGAATATGACTCAAAATTGTTATATAATCGTGAAGATTATGTAACTGCAGCCGTATCTGTTAAATAACTACTACATAACTTGAGACTAATAGTGCCTTCAACAACTTTGAGCGTTTTTTTACATACATCGTTGCATAACCACTATTAGACAGAATGTCCCACTAAGCGGTAGACGGAACTTTCTGGCTGAACCGTTGGTGCTATAGAAAAAAAAATCCTACAAAACTTCTCCCGATTTGTACGCTGCACAATTTGAAAATATTTTCCAACATGGTGCACTTCCGGTTATACCGGAAACCAACACCAACTTCCTTGTTTTAAATGGAATACCCTGTATATTATTATACTTTTGAGATCCCCCATACATTATGTGTAAAATGTACACAGCAAAGTCATCCTAATCAAATGTTTTATAGATGGCATTTATTTGCTTTTTTGCCTTTTGATTTTTTTTGCTGCAGCCCATATTACATCACGGTAGGCTCTGATAGCTTAATAATAAGCTATGATTCCCTGGATTATTTGCTGATGAAATATACCGTATTATATTTATATGCGAAAAACCAATGACCTATTAACAGGGATAGATAGAACACTTCATTGATAAAATACGTTTTGTTTGTTGACAACATCTTTGTGTGCCAGGGGGGGGTGAGCTGTGGAAGCGGTCAGAAGGGGGGATACAACAGTTTTAACTAAACCCCGCCTCACTGCATCCGTTTTCTTCGCATAGAAAATATGACACCAGTGGCGTCTCGTTCTTTTGGGTTTCATTTGCTATACGTCGAAATAATTAATTCCACAAAATAAATCTGGAGCATGGTGAAAAAAATTCAATGTCCAAAAGTTGTATGTTTCAGCAATATTATTAAATAGGTGTGTATAATTCTTTTTTAAAGTCTAGGATTTGAAAAGCGCGAACAATATAAAAATCTCTTTAATAATAATAACTATAATTAGGTAATAATTTCTTTACTACACCAATCACCGACGTTTATATGTCAATAATTTTCTTTCAAAATTCAAATATATAAGTTACCAAATTTTAATTTAGACGGGCTACTTACCGATGAAAAGTTACTTCTGGGTTCCTAGATTCTATTTTATTGCACACTTTACAACCCCTATTCATTTTTTCAAGTTTTGAAACCAAAGAATATAATAGAATATTCCAAAACAACCAAAACACCAAGTATTTAAATAATGGGTGGGGAAAAGCTGATATGCGATGAGGCGTGGCCGAACAAGGGATGATGTCAACACAATATCACAGCTTACCTATTTTTAGGTAAGCTGTGACAATATATTGTTTACAGTTCCGTCTATCTCTGTTAATAGGTCATTGCGAAAAACCAATCATGGCACCAGAATGACAAGAGCGAGTAGGTTTACAGCACTCATTTTTCCAATTTATGATGGTAGCAAATAATCTAAGAAATCATAACTCATGGATATACTAATCTAAAGCATGTAATCCGAGGGATTCGTACTAGTAGACTTATTGTAACATGTCATGAGCATTTCTTCATTTTATTTTTTTAGAATTTCTTCTTTTTTCAGAATTTCAAAGCAGATAATTAGAAAATAATTCTCGCTATCGAAAAGAGCCCTTACAATGTAAATTTATTCAGTTTTTCTATGTAGCTTAATATTAAGCTACTACATCCTACCGTTTTGTAATATGGGATGCAGCAAAAAAAATATTCAGACAGCAAAAAAGCAAAAAATTAGCAAATAAATATCATATATAAAACGTTTGATTTGGATGACTTTGCTGTGTCAGCTTATTAATATACCTCGTTTAAACAGTAAACAAGAGAAAATAGTACTGTGCGCCTTTTAAATAACTTAGAAACGAAGGCACTTCGTGGTAAAAGGCTTTATGGGGAGCAGAATTCCCAACCTGTGTCACCGGTGAGAGATACCATAGAGTACCAAACCAAACAAAAAAGCAACAAAATCGGTCTATCCGTTTTCTAGATAATCTAGACATAGGCAGACCAGAGGCTGGAATATGAACTAAGTGGGCCATTAGTTACGCGTAATTGTTATGTTCACTGTCTAAACAGTCAGACTTATTATTTAAGGCCACTGTACAATCAAACCCTCTATAAATCTGATCTTAGCAATATTGCCGGGTCTCTAGTATCAAATTATCACCTCAAAAGTTTTAACTCGTTAGGATTAAAATTACTACGTAATATCACTTCTTTATCGATTTCTTCTCATTAAAACATTAGTGGTTCGATTCCAAAGTAGTAGAAATATACATCATTCTTTCATAAGAGCCTAGAAATTCTAAGTTTGATATTTTTTCAACACAACTTTTCGCGATAAGATTATATTCATATTTCACAGAATGATAAAAAACTTCAACCAAACCATATTTCTGCATTTAGGGTAGCACTGGTGCAGCTGGACCAAGACTTTTCACAATTCATTGTATTGAAGCGCCTCCACAGAACTTGCCTAAAGCACACACTTGCTTTAATAGGATAGATATACCGCCTTACGAATCGTATCAAGTTTTGTTGGACAAGCTTACGCAGGCAGTGGAGGAAACTTGTGGTTTTGCTGTCGAATGAAACAGTGAGTGTTTTGATATTGATATTTTTTTCCTGTATTACATTTATAAACCAATTCTTTTATCTGAATTAAATATATTAATCTTTTATTTCAGTTGACAAAAACCAATTCTTGAGTCCTCTATATAATTTCTATTTAAATGTGTTAGCTACAAAGTCTAAACAGAAGACTGTTTAAAGTGCCTTTTCCGCATACTGCTCTCGCTGTTTCTCGGTTTCACAAGTGCCTATTATGCTAGTCAATATCTCACAAGAGCAATTACCGAGCCCAAAAAAGTGTTTCATAGCTTGATGCCAGAAAATTTGTGTCTTTGATAATTTTGGACGTGAGATAGTTTTTAAATATTATGTATGAACTTGTGAGAACCCGGTCTGAAGGTGAAGATATAATTATTGTTGACTGCAATCAACAAATTTAAGCAGTTTGTGTACTGTTTTTCTTATTGTTTGTATTATCAAATAACTCGATTTTGTTATCATAATTTTCTGATTAGCACTACCAAATCAAATAATATTTTTAACTTTGATTCAAAATTCAAAATGTTGTAAGTATATGTCATTATTTTCTTCTTAACATTACTTTCTGTAGATAATAGTCCTGTGAAATCTACACTTTTGAATTGATTATTATCGTTATAAATCTGTTTATGCAAATTTCTTATTTATTTAAAAATTCATTAATACATTTTTATTTATTTCTTTCTGATAAATCACAATAATTTTAGCTTTAAAAATAACAATTTTGGTAAAATTTATAATTTTGGGCGACGACATTTTTATTTCATTTGTACCAGCATGCTTTCAGAAAAACTTGAGTATCGTATTTTTATATAAATAAAATGTCTTATGAGATAAATCATTGATATTGAACAATAAAAAATACAGTAGCAGTTTGTCACAGTAATGTAATTGTGAAGATACGAGCATGTACCACACAAATTGTCACCACCGCACCCTGCTATTGTTATATACAAGTTGTTCTCCAAGGTAACCGACAAAGCGGGAATACTGTTCGACAAATTTAATTCGAGCTACAACGTGTTGGTGAGGGGTAAACAATTATACACGTTGTCATGGGCGTGCTACACCGTTCGCGTTCTTTCAGCTTGTTTTGTATTGTATTTGTATTTCACATCTTGGAGTGTATTCATAGTCATCAGAGTCATTGACTTACTTAAAGATTTATATTTCAAAACATAGGAAACACACATTTCAATCTTTACAATTGCTATACTATGGTCTCTTCTTTGTTCTGTAGTTTCAGCTTTTCGATTTTTGCAAAAATGTCCCATTCTCGCCTTCGGTGGCGGTTTTTCGGAGGAAGAACATTTTGGATCCGTTTTTATTAATATGGGACCATTTCTTAATATTCCTCTTTCATATTAAAAAAAAACATCAACGGAGCACGTTTACTTGGAGAAAGACGCGTACGAATAATAAAACAGACAGTCGAATTGTACCTCCTCCGTTTGGGCAGTCGGTCAGAAATGCCTTGTGATGGTGGATGAAACAGTAATCATTAATTTACAACCATGTCTATTACTACTCGTACACCAACTCAGATTACGCTGACAGGCTTGACAAGTCAGGAATTGACTCTTGTGTGATTATAATTTTCTATTTTTGTCGAATATCTTGGAGATGTAGACTTATAATAATCGTTTAACAATAGTCGTTGAACACACTCTTATTTGTGAAATTTTCTTGAAGTAAATATAAATATAGATAATTTTTTGTAATTAAATAGTATCACATGTAATGAATATTTTTCTGAATGTGTATATAAAAAACTACACAACTACTGGTGATGGTGCTATCCAAAGTTTTGTAAATAAACGAACGCATCACTTTATGTAACAGTATCTTTATTATTATTTTTATAGCTATTATACATAAATATGATAAAGACCCTATAATATTTATAAATAGTTAACATATCTTCACACTTTGCCTCATAAACCGATCAATTTTTCAAACAAATGTACCAGCTATTTTATACAACAACATTCGTGTTTTTTTAGAATTGTTTGAATATGTAGATAAAAGTTAGAATAGAAATTTCAACGTAGACTTACGTTTAACAAATTAAACCAAAATTTCACTTAGAAATTCCACTTTAGCATTATGTCTGTCGATATTATCGCATGCGCGCTACCAGGGAAACGCTACACAAACGTCCTACTTACTTATATCAAATCGTTATTATTGCAGCAGTGTGTATGATCTCTTGCGTCTTGATACAAAATGTACCACAAACAAATATTGCGTCATAATATCGACCGTTATTAACGCACCTGTCTGGGGGACCCTTAAATCAAAATGCCGATACTTTTGGATAATAAGTCTACGTTAAACCTTAGGGGCCGTTTCTCAGGAAACAGCCTCTCGTCAATTTTTCCATAATTCTTTGCATTTGAGGCCTGGAATGCGTTACTTGAAAAATATATTAGATATTCAAAGATGAAAAATAATTTTAAATACGTGAATGAATTCGCTATAAAAATACAAGATAATTTTCATATACCAAAGTTTAAGATATTCTGTACACGTCTTGTTTTTTTATTTGAATTTCAGAATGAAAGAACGACTCGGGATTTTGAATAATTAATATATTGCCATTTTTGTACCATATTATATATTCAATGGATAGATAATAGAATTATAAAACTATCTTTCTTATATACAATTATCACCGATATTTAAATATTGAAAGAAAACTGAACTTCAGCTGAAATTTGGGATAACCTTCCATAGGATACTCTCATTCCGAAAGATTAGTCGAAAAATTACCCATATTTGATAACCCTGAAAGCATTATTTTTTGTCATAAAAAAGATAGCTATAAAAATGAAATTAAACAAGAAGCTGATCGTACAGAGTACATAATAGTAATAATGAAGAAAATAAGCAATATGTTTCAAAGTTAAAATAAAATATTGATGTTTCTGAGAAATTAAGAAGCGATGCTATTGCTCTTTCGTGAAAATTATTTTACATTAGAGAATTTTAGTGAATAAATCCGATGTTCATTGCGTGGCAAGAATGCTTTAACATTACCCAGTGATACACTTATATTTTTAATTATAAACTAATTTTTTGTTACGTATTGATGTAAGATGTATAAAACAGTTTTAACAAAATAAATTAACTTACCTTCACCAATTGATTTGGTGATTTCTTAAATATAACTAAACGTTTCATTTTCTGTCCGGTCGGTGTTTTCAACCTATTTACAACCATTGGCAAAATGTTTGACTGTCAATTCTAAAATAATTTGTTCGTATTAATTCATAATAACATATTATGCTACTTGTTTTTCCGATTACCTTCACAAAATATTACCGATAATACCATATTAACCTAAACACTACTTCTCAGCGATTCATAACGTGATAACTGGGATAAGAAGGTTCGTTCACTTTCATATTTCACTAGTTAAATCTTATTGACAATATACCGTCCAAATCAACTTGAATGTAGTCTGAAGAGAATGTAATATTTTCGTCCAAGTATAGTATGTTATTGATTGTTGAATCCCAAATTCGGCAAAGGAAAACTCATTTGAAATTCCTAGGGTAATGATTTTCTCAAATATGCAGTTAGAATTCATGATAATAGTGTCAATAGAAAACTAACTGAAATATTAATTTGAATTAATAATAATCGCGATATATTTTATGGATTTGTTTTTTTCTTCAATATGAAACATATTAGTAAGTAATAAACGATAATTCGCAAAGCTTTTTGCAGAGTTAGTTATACTTCACGGCTATTAGTCAATGTTGACAGGTAAAAAATACGACCGACTCTTTTTTTGTTATTTTAAAAATCCAATTTGTATTTATATCGATTACTTATATATAAAAATAACTTCTTATATTCTTATATCTAATGGTTCTATCATTACTCACAGTTTGTATACTTGGGTAACATACGATATCCCTACGCCACTGTTTGTGGGATTATAATGGTGTTCGAGGAGCGAATCAAACCGATCAAAAAATTTCAAAAACATGCACAATCCAATTGTTAACTTCTAAAAATTGAAATGGACATGCTCGCAACCATAGAACACAGTTTGGGTTTATAGTACGATTTGTTGCTCAAGCATCCCTATTGAGATTATTATGTTTTGTTAGCTTCTCCTCTTTCCGCAGTAATTAAAAACCAGGAAACATGTTTACTAGGTAGGTTATAATTGCACCCGCTGTTAGAGAGAAATGTTGTTAAATAATAAGATGTTGTCTTATTTTGTTTCTTCCTTAAATAATAATCAAAATTAAACGATAGACATTACTAATACTTGTAAAAATTTTGTTTGACATCAAATGTTTCGTTTTAGGAATGTTGAATCCAAAGTTACAAAACGTAAATTTACTTTTCCCTCATTTCTCTTTTAGAAAATGTTCAATTTCTGGGGTATCTATTGTATAGTTTTCCAAAATAATGCACAAAGTTATGTTCTAGTAAGGCATTTAATGGTACGATATTAAGTTACTTTTTCTGATAGTTTTCTGTAACTTATTTTGTTTTATATTTGCAATAAATCTAATTATTAAACATGCAAAGTTGTATATTAATTATGGAAGCATCCACATTAAGTTTATATATCTAATGGATAATATGTTATTATTTAGTCTGATTCGTGTTGACATATTGAAATACTCTAATTGTATATATCTGATTTTGTTTAATTTTAAATACGAAATGTTGTATAATTTATTAGTGATAATTTTTGTGGTGTAAACTTAAGATTTATTTGTACATTATTGTAATATGAGACAAAATATATTTTAAAGTATTTTCTAAGAGTTCAATTTTAATTATGTAGTTCATTGAAATAATTGACGAAAAATTGTTTGTTTGGGTAATGCTGAGATTTATTTTTTTCAATGATTCCGCTTAAATACGTTCCATTTATAAATATGAGAAGTTTATAAACGGTCCTTTAACGCAGCTGTTCGATAGCGGTGGTCGACCACAGAAGCAAAGAATAGTTAATAGATAGTAAGTACTATGCAGAGAGAAGGTGCAAGGTATATGTTATCTCTACCATGTCATAATATTAGGACAAAGCAGATATGTTCACTTGGTAAACACGTTTTAGACTGCTGCACGCATGTTGTTAGTCCGTAACAAAACGAGAGAATCGAACATAAATATCGGCATATCCTGTTTTTTTTACTAGATCTTTGTTTATTATTCCCTCATGTATGAAGACGCACCACGCGCATACCGAAAGTGACGTACTATAGGAGCGTTTGCTTTAGTTGTTTATTCCAAATGGTTGTTTCTGTTTCAATTACAAGTATCCTTCTTTGAACGTAATTTGATGAATTCGGTCATTGCACATATTTTTTTTATTGATGATTCTGAAACATTAAAAAAATAACCCGTGTTTTTTGTTTTTTTTAAATTTAATAATAATAATAATAACGGTTTATTTCCCAAGAAACATAAATGTTTATTACAGGGAAAGTAAAAAAATATATATAATAAAAAAACATAAGTATTAGAATAAACAATGAAATCGGAAATGTAATTAAAGAAAGCTATATGAAACGTATTTATTATAATAAATATTTTTCAAACTATTTTTGAATCTTGTTTTGCCGATTTTTTTAAGAAAATCCGGTAAGTCATTATATAATTATATAAAAGAAAAAAAATCAAAAACACTAAAAATTAAATTGGTTCAAAACGTGTGTTTTAGCGCCCTGTGACGTCACAATTCCCGCTCATCTTGTATCGGCTGATTTTATGTATTAATCATTGTGACAGTGACAATTACTTGTCAACACGTTGTGAGATCAAATTTTCGTTTTATATTTGGTTTCGTCAACACCAAGCGGGATTGTAAATTTTAAATCTGGTGGTTACGGTGGAAGCATATCATGCAAAGAAATTTGCAAAGCAAGTGATGTGCGTATTATAAAGTGTTACGTAGTGGTACATGCGTGGTGGCTGATCGGGGCTTTATGCACAATGATGCTTCATTAGTTCAAATAGGATGTAAATTGCTCAGGCTACCCAGTGTAAGTGAACTTACAGAAGCACAGATGAAAAGAACACACATCTAGCTAAGAAAGCGCTGCAACATTTTTGACAGATTTTGGTATGAAACCCCTGCGCTTTTTAAGCTGCAGCATCAGAAATATCCCAACAGTTATTTTTAAAAGCTTCTTTATAAACTAGCTTAAGAGCGCAAGACGTCGTAACACCAAATTCTGTCAAAAATGTTGCAGCGCCTTTTTAGCTAGATGTGTGTTGGACACAGGGATTGTCAAAATTGGTAATAGTCTAGTTTAGCGGCTTTTGCCATAAAAGTCCTAAAAATAAAATGTTAGTAAAAATACATATATGGTAACATAAATTTTAATAAAATTGAGGCGGAAGACGCTATTTTTAATGATTTGTTACTAAAAAAAAGCAAAAATGGTGTTTTTGGTACTTACGACTTTTAACAGAAATTTTCGATTTGGAAATTTCTTTTCAATCCCAAATAGTATATAACCATACTTGTATTCTATTGAATACTAAAATTTTTCAAAATAAGAAAAAATATGCGTGAAAATAGTAAATATAAGTTTACAAAAAACGGATTGACGGTTGATTTATGTAGTTTGTTTTGACGACACGACTTGACGTTGACAGCATTGACATACGACAATCCAACATTGCCAAAACTATTGTTTTTGATATTGAACATCTTTAAAAATATTCGATAACGAAAGCATAAACTAAATAGTAAGATTTTAAATGTCTAAAGGTTTAGTTCTATGTTTAAAATTTACTAAAAACCAATTTTTCATAAATACTTGCTTTAGAGCAAAAATACGATACATATTATGGCAACTTTTGATGCTGAAAGTGATGAGTTTTGTCTTCAGGCTTTTGAAAATATAAATTCATTGATTGCTTTACAAGAAGATATTGAGAAAGAAAATAGAGAAGAAAGAGCTCAATACTTGTCATTTTAGAAAACGTTAAACTGTACAAATTGTATAATATACTAAATTCTGTTGTTATTCTTAATTTTTTTCTAAAGCAGGTATCCAAGAATATATATAGATGACTAACTCTGTCTCCTGTTCTATAAGCAGAAGTGGCTGAAATAACGTCTCGTGATAAGTTGTCAATTTGGTATGTTGCGCAGTATTTCACTGAGTGTCTATTGTTGTTAAGCTTTCTTGGCCCATACTACATAAGGATGCGCAGCGTGATTTTGTGCAACCTACCGAAATGACATACGATAACCCAATGTTTTTTGTGATACTCCCACTACTCGTGTTACTCGTCCTCCCTATATTTGTTCATGTAGGTATCCTTAAGAATAGAATAGAATACAGATTTGTAAAATAATTTCATAGAACGAAAGTTATACTAACAGAGGTGGCAACATTGATATTAATTGCACTTGGTTGTTCAGAATGTACTACATAAATCATCCGTCAATTCGTTTGATCCGACTTTTTTGTGAACTTATATTTACAACTTTTACACATAGTTTTGCTTATTTTGAAGAATGTTAATGTTCAATAGAATACAAGGATAGTTATATACTATTTGGGATTGAAAAGAAACTTCCAAATCGAAAATTACTGCTAAAAGTCGTAAGTAGCAAAAACACAATTTTTTGCTTTTTTAGTAATAAATCATTAAAAATAGCATCTTCCGCCTCAATTTTATTAAAAGTTATGTTACCATATATTTATTTTTACTAACATTTGATTTTTTAGAGCTTTTATAGCAAAACTAGACTATTACCGACAAATTGCATCTCTTCGAATACATATTGAGAGTTGTACGAATTAGAGAATTTAATATTTGTTAACCGCATGCGACTGTCAATCATGATATTCTTTATTTTATGGACTAAAAACTTATTATATTTTGTGCAATTATTAATTTACATGGACCTTTATTAAAATAGTATCAATGCAAAGCCAATATTTTACAACAGCTTCATTTTTATTGTTTCATAAATATATATATGTATATACCTACACATTGTAAAAGATGAAATACAAAACAATAAAGTATAATAATAAATATTTTTTACAAAAAAATGGACCGACATAATTAGTTGATGCACTGAAAAGTATAAAATAATATTAATTCTATTGGTGCTGTTACTTTTGAAGTTGTGTAGTTGCAGTTAGATTGATAACTTTTGGCACCAACTTCACAAGTACCATCACCAATAGAATTAATATTATTTTATACTTTTCAGTGCATCAACTAATTATGTCGGTCCAATTTTTTGTAAAAAATATTTATTTCACACTTTTGAGTGTACCTAAAGCCCGCTGCAGACGGAGTATGTTTTGCTGCATGTTTCCTTGATGGGAGCTAGGCTGGTTGCAAGAATGTATAAAGAGAGGATGAGTAACTCTGTATGCAGTGCTATAGGCAAGAGTGGCTAAAATTACTTCGGTGATAAGTTGTCAATTTGGTAGGTTGCGCAGTATATCACTGAGTGTAACTACCTCACTCCCTTTGCGTACGTGCAAGATGTCAAATAAGAAAAGTTAAGATAACCTATAACAACAAATCCTATAACCTAACCATTTAACCTCTCTTTAAATCTATGCTATTTACTATTTATTACATTACCTGAAGTCATTAGAAACGTCAGTTGAGGTAATTTTTTTGTCATCAAATTTGAATTGTGAGCAATATAAAATCATTGTTGTAATGATATAAAATCAATTAAGAATGTTAGTGCTTTTGTGAACGAGAGCATTTTATTCCTGTGTTCCACTCTTCTGTAAAATACTCTATGAATATGAATTAAAAGGGCTCTGCAAGAAGTCTGAAAGTGAAATTACCAAACAAGCATTGGGCGGTATTTCTTAAGGATTGAAGAAAATATTGAAGCATCTGTACTTCTTTCTTTTGATCGAAAGATGTGAGGCGACGTATATCATCAGGAAGATTTATTAACTTGGATGACTTGGGATATTCCAAATTGGATCCAAGATGTGGAAGAACTTTCAGTGAATGAATGCCTAACTACTCAAGACTCAAACTCGTTCTTGCTCATACTCCAACATAAGGAATAAGTGATAGTAGTTCTTAATGTTGTTTAATTTTCAGATTCCATTTTTTTGTATGTTAAATGTTTATCGCTATCATCTGTAGCTTTTTTATGAATTCGATTGTATGATATTGGTCGTGTTATTAATTTCCTCAATTAATTGTTCCAATCCAATATTTATCCTAGTGGAATCTGTGCTTTTAATCTTACATTGGGCTCAAAAAATTAAACTGTGAAAGGTAGGAAAATGAAACCTCATTTTTTTATAAGTAGAAAATGTATTAAGCGTAAGACTGAAAAATGTTGATAGAAAAATTAAATTAATTATTGGTGAAACATTTTAGTTCTTTGATTTCTCTTATTACATATGTACCTACCTATGTTAAGCTCAAAGACATAAATTCTTATCCAGAACGCGACGTTGAATTGGGTTTGATTTTTTTTCTAGTAAAGGAAATATAACACATTTGCCTATGTGTCGTTGTGGGCAAGGAATAATTTTCAGAGGCAGAATTTGATATTCTAGCGTAGCATATATTTATTATAGTAGGTATTTTATTGTGAACCTGTGTGAAAAAAAGTGTTAAGTCCTACCTACCTATATAATAAATTGAATGTAGGATAAGACTACTCACGGAATTGAATTCAAATAAACTTGCACAATTATTCTCTTGGACTTGGCTGCCTGCTTTGGTGCCGCATTGAATCACACAACATGATGGCGGCATTTTCTTCAATTATTTGTAAGCACCACTGTACCTGTACCTCAGCAGCCTCAACTCTTGTACCAACCAATATAATAGAAATTTTAAACAAACACAACGAACGACAATTGATTTCATCTTCTAGCTACATAAAAATAAACAAATAACTGTAACATATATCTTTGACTATAACTGTGGCTTGGAGGCAGGTGTTCTCTGCTGGCCACCTCGCCCCATACATCAAATAAATAAACAAAACCTTGCTCACAAAGAGAACGTACTACTATGGTACTACTGTATGTACTACGTACAATAAATCATATCATAATATAAAGTATACAAGTAGATGTAGATAGGTTATCAACAGAGTAAATAACACAGATGAAGGAGGTTAGGTGAATGATAAATAAATATCAATTTTATATTTTATCCAATCCTGCTCGCCCGGTACAGAAGGATGCGCAGCGCGGTTTTGCGCAACCTACCGAAATGACAGACGATAATCCTGTGTTTTTTGTGCTACCCCCACTACTCGTGTTACTTGTCCTCCCAATATTTGTTCATGGGTGGTTGCTTGAACTCGTGCATGATTTGATGATAGAACCGGTGCTATTTTCGGTGTTTGTTTTCACGCATCGTGCCTTTTCGGAGCACTCGGAACTAGTCGAGTCATACTCAAGTTATTTTGCACATGATTACATGTTAATTTTGATTGTTGGGACATTTTCTCTGTTATAACAATGATTAGAAATAGAGCTTGATAAGAATGTTCAGTATTTTGTATCATTGTCATTTTATATACATGATGGCCTGCATCGTGTGAAGCCAAAACAAGCAAGGGAGCCATGCGCGGCAGCATTTATCCGACCGTGCAGCAAAACATACTCCGTCTGCAGCGGGCTTAACACATGATACTATAAGGGTGTTTGAGCAGTAGTTTGGACCAGTTTCCAACTGTGTTCCGTGATTGTGGAGCATGCGCATATTAATTTCCGTCTTCTTAAAATTAAAATGCGCATGCCTCTGACGGTTTGAGTTTGGTTTGAAATCCTGCTCGAACACCCTTATCAACAAACAAGATATGCTCAGTTGGTGAACGCGTTTTGAACCGCTGCGCGCATGCCGTCATTCCGTGACAAAATGAGGAAATCGAACGGATAAAGATATGGCGGGCTAATTCAATAAATATAAATATCGATATATTCTGGTGAATTAAATTTATTTTGAACAATTATGAGGCCTGATTTTGATCTTTTGTTAATATTCTCTAATCATGTATGTACCAATTATGTAATAGTCATAGAAAAAGAAGTGTTTTGTAAAATCTTCTCAATAGTTACTAATATTTCGTATTGCACCGAAATAAAACACGTATTGTTTACTTTTTCAATATATATAAATGCAGCAATTGATTTATGAATGTAGGTATACTTAGGTAACAATTTTTGTGAATTTTCTTTTCCCTATGCAAGAATCTAGTTTGATTTTCTTAATCAAAATTCTCATTCGAAAAAACATTTTACATCTAAAAAAATAAAGATTTGGCTTCACAACTGAGGACTATGTGGTTTGAACATTTTAAAAGATTATCTATATAACAACAACAAATTTTCAGACAGTCTCCATTAGTTTTCCTGAAAATGGAATCTAACTCCATAAATTTTTTAACAAAACTCTCTGTGGGTTTCATCAATCCACCTTCAGACAAATGGTTGACCCATGAAAATTGAGCTTCATTTTTATCAGGAATGAATCCCAGATTTTCCGTTTTTTTAAATTTAAATGCAACAAATCCTGCTAAATTTTCTAAGCCATCATACTCCAATACTGATAACTCAGGATCAATCAGCGATTCGACCTCATTGCTTTTATCTGGAGTAGATATTGCTAAGGAACTTAGCATATGCCCAGTAATAACCTTAGCATTATCTGTCTCATTTTCATAATGGGAGTTTGGCAAATCCGATATCTTCAGAACATTTTCAGGTATATTATCGTGCTTCACATTCGCTGATTTTGACAATTTCATCATTTCTTCCCATAATGTAGTTTCTGATTCTATATTTAAATTGTAGTGCACTTGGATGATCGTGAAGACCTCCATTATACCTCATAATTGAAAAAAAACCCTCAAGAGGGTCCTGGTTTCAATTATAAGTCAGAATATACTTAATATTGAAATCTTCTTTCATTCATTGATGTAATAATGATTAAAATTCCTTACTGAAAAGGTAATAAGTTCTTATAGTTTGGTTTTCTTAAATTCGATACTGTTTTCGTCATTTTATCTATAACAACATTTTGTTCATCCAAGGCTAAACCGTAAGCTTTATCTGGATTTCTTGAATTGCTAATCGGAACTTTGGTATTGAAAACATCAAACCAGTCATTTGTAATTTTCAATAGGTAATGCTGAGCATTCGAACCAATTATTGTCATTCTGATATTTTCCCAAAGTAGCTCACCTTGAGACAGCTCTAGAAATGGTATGGGAAAACATTTTTTTAGCTAACTTTACTTTTTGGCGTTAAAAGACTTTCATTGATCTTATGGGCAATATTCAAATACAAGTGTTGAGTGTTCTGCAGAAGTTCTTCAATTGGTTTGGAAGTTATTAGTCTCTTATTGATATCGAATCCTGTATCAAGAAAATGATTGCGGATAAGCTTTATCATGTGTGGGGCATCAGCAAAAACATAAATATTTTTGTTAGTTACAGGATTCGCAAAGAAGGTTCTATTTTCAGAAATTTTTAAATCCGTCCAAAGTGCTCTATTGCAACCTCCCAAATCACTATTTATGGCATATACTATGTTTTCAAGTTTCTTTATTATCTCAAATAATAATTATTCATTTCATTTCGTCGAATAAGCAAGCTCTTTCCATCTTAGTCAATGAAGAATGTTTCATACATCTTAATACTGAGTTTAAAATGTCTTAAAAAATCCATCTATATTATCAAAAACAAATTCAATTCTCATTTATTGATTCACTCACCAGGTTGTACATCAATTTTTGCGGCCCATATTCTCAAAGTGGAGACTCCCGGTAAAGGATAACCTCTTTTTCTAAGTAGTCTGTATGAGCGAGGTCCTCTCGCATATAAAGAGATTGCTGAAGCAACATCTTCTTCAATCCATTTCACGCTCTTTACCAGACTTTATTTTTTTATTTGTCCTTGTGTGAAAATTTTGTGGAAGGATTGTAGTTCACGTTTTTATTCTTTAACAACATCTTGAAGTTGTGAACATTTTTGTTCAACAATTTAATTTATCAGATTGGTCTTCTAACCTGGACAATTAATTATTTAACAAATTTGATCTCCAAGTGGCGTTTATAATTTAGGTACCTACTACCTACCTCTGTTTGAGTGGCGATTGAAACGGCCACATGTTTTCAGATTCTCTTTCGGATACACCTTCATTTATTATAGACATTTCTTGCTCCTGCTTTTCTAGCATATCTTCATCACTAATTATCTTCTTGTGTCTATATAAAAATATCGTGATAAACTTTATAATACATACAATTATTGTCTAAATTCATTACTTACACTATAATTCTTTTTAAACTTTGTAAATCTTTTATGGAATGAAGATTACTCATCTCGAGGTTGGAATGATTAGTAACTAATTTAACTGATGGAATAGCATCCGGGTTCAATTTCCATTTATTCTTTGGTAATTTCAAGTCTTTCTTTCAACTGATAATCATTTTCTGAGAAATGATCTGAGCATATTCTTTTGATTACATGTATGAACCCAAGCCTTGCAAATACTTTCCTTTTTCGAAAATGAAAAATAGCGACAGTCTGGTTTACACTGCTTACTCTTAATATTATTACTGTTAAAACAACGAACCACCGCACATAAAACCATTTTTAAAAATAAATTAACGTAAAACCTGCAAGCGAACAAGGAATATAATTTGAAATTTATGAATCTGACGTTTTGTCACGGACTGACGTCACCAGAGATACACGTGAGCATATCTTTCTTGTTATAGTATCATGGGCTTAATCGAAAATCGTTGAACGTTCACCTATACCAATGAAGATAGTACTTATCCTATTACCCACGTATATTCTTTGCTTGTAGTTGTTATTATTGAGATCTCAAAGCATCGCTGTGGAAATACGCTTAATTATTTTATATGTTACCATTTTAACACCGATTTAACTCGAAAACCGTAACTCTAAGGAAAAAATGTTCATTATAAATGTTGCTACAAACGTAGTATCGATAGATTCTCAATTTTCGAAAGAAATCGCCCTCTCCACATAGCAAAAATAGATACATTTGAGAATTTAACATGCCTTCATCTCGAAAACTGTAAGTCTTTTAAAAAAATGTTCAATTTAAACGTTTCCGGATATTGTCCTATCTTTTATTATACCAACTCAGATTTTCGATTTTCGAGAAAATTCGCCCCTTCCAACCCTTCGGGGGCGGTTTTCGGAGGGAAGGAGATTTCGGATTTGCATTTTTATGAATATGGGATCATTTCTCAAGCCTCCTCTTTCAAATGAATCAAAAATCATCAAAATCGGAGCTTGTTTACTATATAAAAGGCGCGCACGAATCAAAAAAAAAAGCAGACATTGGAATTGTATACATCCTCCGTTCGGGGTTCGTCGGTCAAAAAGCAAAAAGATTTTTACTAGTACCTACTAAGATTAACATAATGTTTTATATATTTAACTCGTTCTAAAGATCAGCGCAATTTTCTTTATTAAAAACTACTTCTTATACAGACAATTCTCTGTTCCTTTCAAAATCTGGTGATGCCACACAAAACAGTACCTTGGGCTTATTCGCAAAAAAACATTTGCATTTGAATCTGTGCATTATATTTTTCTTCCATAACACCTTTGCCCACAAAACGGTTAACAGTTTCTTTTTTGCTTGGGCATTTCACTTCTATCACATGATCTTTTGTGATGCCATCTGGAGAAGATCCAAATATTGGGTACTCCCTTTTCAATATCAATTCAGACGGCACGATCTTCAATGATTTCTTTTCCTCAATTTCTTTTAAAACTTCTGATTCTAGATTTTGTCGGTGTTTGGTAGTTACCATAAATAAATCTACTTTTGGTAAGTTCTCTGATGATCGTTTCACAAAATTTTCTTCCATTTTACCTTAATTCCGGTGTTTTGCACAAAGGAAAACGAAATACAAAACTGAAATTGACCAAACAACACAAACATCAAATATCTGCCATTACATGTATATCCCTCTCTCTCCGCTGGACCTGGATGTCACGGACAACGCACCCGAACAAACTACATGTTCATGATTGGAGCCGGGAAGTGTGACGTTTTAAGCGAGAATTTGGTCTCGTTTTGAAATACGTGGACAAATTGAAATTAACATTTCGATAATTAAAATATGTCTGAATATAATTTTAATGGCGAATTACTTGTATGCGGTATAAACTATATTGTTTAAAACAAATAAAACAAAAAATCCAACGCATGCAACGACTCTATTATGATGGATAAAAATTGAAATTGTTACTTTTCATCATTATGACTTGGAATATTTCCATTAAGTATGTCTCACTACACTGTGAGAAAATTTTGATTGGAAATATTATAAAAATAGCTGTATTCAAATGATAAGGTGAGTGGATATTAGGTAGGTATATATCAGTTATTTCCAGGGATAAAGGAAGCATGTGTTGACCTATTTTGGTATTTAGGTACAGCAACACTCTAGGAGCTAGATTTATAGGATGATGTAATGAAGCAGTTATGTGAAATTTACAAGGTTGGCAGGTATATTTCTGATGAAAGGATGCAACATAAATCTTAAGTATTTTATTCGGAAAGTGCTGGAAATGATAGAAGTGTTGAAAAAGTACTTAAAACCCACTATCAAATATGTTACCAAATTAGATATTGGAATATCTTCTCCCATATTACAATCAATTCAATTATTGGCAAAAGTATAGGTATAGTATAGGTAAACAAGACTTAAAAATAAAAACCCTGCAGAATTTACTTAATTAATATTTTGTTAATAACCTGATTTCAATACAATGCTTAATAAACTGCAACTGAACATTTCAGATAGGTAATAGAGATGCTGGTGACTAGGGATGTAACGGATTGCCCTTTCTAGGATCCGGCAAACCGAGTACCCAGTCAATTGAGACACGGCAAAACCGGGTACTCGGTCTTACGGTATGTTACAGAAAGCTATTAGTTTATCTTCATCACAATTTGCCATCAATTGATTTTAGTTATTAAATGTTTTATTTAACAAAGTTTATTGTTATAACATTTTAAAATCTATTTTTTATGTATTTTTTATCACCAAAAAATATACTGTTTCAGTTCTGTTATGTTTTATTTTACCAAAAACAGAGAATTAAAAACCAGGTACTTGACCGGATAAACTCATACCCGGCGAAACCGGGTATCCGGCCTGGTCAGCCCTGTACTTGGTTTTGGCCGGGTGCCGTTACATCCCTATACCAAAGATTAAATACTAATCTTTGCCTATACTAGTGATAACAGTTGAGGTGTCTTATTTGGCGGCAGTTTTAGTGATTAGCTTGAAAGTAACCGTGCAATAAATAAACTTACAATAAAATTGAAATCTTTATGGAACACAAGAGGTACCCTAATCAGTTTTTACCTGAAAATGAAGTATAATATTCTTTAGAAGCTTGTCTTTATTCGCCTCGCTTTGTGAAAGAGACTTAACTATCGCCTGTGCCTTTTCGTCCTGCAACTGTACCGTCAGGAACCAATCCGCCTCTGACATGTTGACAATGCCCACAAACACCGGATTACGACTCAAAGCATCCACATGCTGCATCTTATCGCCAGGTCTGTGTTGTACCTCTATATCATACTCTTGAATTTGCAGCCACCACCTCGCTATGCATAGATAAAATATTATGCCGCTATGCGTTTAAGCAGGACCGCCCTAACCGCCGAACAATCTGTCACCACTTTAAAATGACAGAATCGTTCAATCGATTCCACTACCGCCAAAGTTTCCAACTCATAGCTGTGGTAGTTCGCCTCCGCCGCAGTAGTGGTCCTACTAAAATAGGTGTCGATGTACACCTTCACTACCTCGCCGCCTACCTTTGCCAACTTCTTAAAAACCCTGTCAAAGATTGGATTTACCAGTCGCACCTTGAGGTGGTCCCTCGTCGCCGAAGACCGCCTGCCTCTTACGCCACCGCCTGCCTCTTACGCCACCGCCGTTGGTGTCACTACCTCTACTGCCACCCTCGCCGTCATCATCCGTCCGGTACTTTTTGGAGCACTGTGCCAGCTGATGTCTTACCTCCTTACACCGGCTGAGGTATGTTTTCTCTGCACCGGATGCACCTCTCTTGCCTCGGCAGGGTGCAGTCCCTGCTGAAGTGGCCCGTAAGGCAGTTAAAGCAACGACCGATCTTCTGCTGCTTCTGCACAGGACTGGGGTGCCTCCGACTTTGTCGCCGAATAAAGCAGAAGATGGTACGCTCGCACATGATATCACACTGCCTCAACATCGCCAACTTCGTATGAAAGTATTGTGTCATGGTCTCGCCTGACTACTTACGCCTCTCCGCCATCTTCTTGACCAATTTGGCCCCATGAAAGAGAGTCATTATCTAGCCGGCCAAACCACTTCTTCGCTGAGCCCGCCAGTTTGGACTGGGTGAAGAACGCCTTCTCGCGTTGGAACTCTTCGGCGAATGCGTTCGCCGTGGATGATCTGCAGGCTAGTAGTTCCCAGGAGTGACCAAGAACAACCTCCGTCCGTGTCCGTGCTGCGACAAGGGTACCTGGTACTTAGTGGTACACCTGTGTTTGTGACGTGCAGGGGCGATCCGTGTCCTGGGATGACGGGATCCTGGTAGCTGAGCCGGCTCCGGGACTAGCTTCGGGAGGCCGGAAGTCCGGCAACACTCCAGTTTGGCCTTGAGTTCTACTAGACGGACAGTCAAGACTAACCCACCTTGATCAATCGGCAGTGCTGTCCTGTCAGGGGGCTGGCTGGGTGAGTCCCTAGAGAACATGGATCGTGCGGCGGGGGAGTGGGGTGCTAGTACTGCTCGTGACCGCTCCACTGTCCGTGCGGGAATGGTACCGGGTGCTTTATCTCTCGGGTAGCCCTGATGCTGATACAGGGTCCCCAGTGCGGGCTCCGTGGCAGGTGGGGAGCCCGAGGGATGAATAAAACTAAAGATCAAATGGCCATGAAAACACAGAAAATTTGGAGCAGTAAAGTGGGGCTGCGGGCTATCTGGCCAGACCAGTGGTACCGAAAGACCCTCCGAAGAAGAAGTAGCTGTGGGGGCAACAAGGAGGCAGCTGCAAAGCGGAAGGCGCTGCAGCAGAAGGAGGAGGAACAGAAAAGCTCTCCTACCACAACACAGCCTAAGTCGGCTGCTGAGGGCACGAGCGGGGGTAAAAACCTGCCGGCTCAAAGCGGTGCGGCGACTGGCATGCGTCGACGCTCGTCCTTTAACCCTCGCCTAGGACTTGTCCTGGAAAGAGGGCCGGAGATCAAATACACACCGGAAAGGTTGTCTCGGCGGCGCGGTCTTTCAGGGAGACAGTCAGCCACCTCAGGCTGGCCATTGTCGACCGATCGGACTAAAGCTACCCCCCACCGAGAAAAAACCAACCCTTACCAAGGAGGAGCTCAGCCAAATTGTGGCAAACGCGCTGGACACGGCGCAGGGAGCTCCCACTTTCAAGCGCCGTGGCTTTGCAGCGGGTGCGCTGAGGATCACCTGCACCGACGAAGTTGCACGTGACTTCCTGGTACAGGCGGTCGAAGCCATGAAACCTCTGTGGGAGGGAGCAAGGTTGACCGTACTCCCAAAAGATGAATGAAAAGCAGGCAAATTATTTTAACTGCTTGTTCAGGGGGCGCCCATATAAATGGATGCACCGGAGTCAGGTGAAATCGTCGACCCACAAGCACAAGCCTGATGGCTAAAACCACCGGTTTGGCCATAGTTCAGGCAAACCTGCACTGCTCCCGTGTGGCGACGGTCCTCCTACGTCGTCACCTGGAAGCTGAGCAGACAGCAATAGCTCTTATCGAAGAACCCTGGTGCACAGACAACCGGGTATGTGGATGGAGCGATAGCTCCTCCCAAAGGAAAACCTTTGTTGGAGCAATTAATGAAAGACCAAGGACATGTGTTTCTCTTTCACGTCAGCGAGAAAGCACCTTATAGTAGGGTGTGATGGAAATGCCCCCCATTACGCTTGGTTCAGCGAAAACTGCAACAACAGAGGTAGGGCACTTCTAGAATACCTGTTAGAAACAAATTTGGAAATCCTCAACCGAGACAAGGAACCCACGTTCGTAACTTCGTGGTGTCAGACGTAATTGACATCTCAGTCGCGACACAAGAAATCTCCAAATCAATCGTAGAATGGAGGGTCAGCTCCGAAGCCACCCTCACTGACCACAAATGGATAATAATGGGACTCTTAGCAGTCAAGACATTTAAAGAGCCGTACCGGAATCCCATGAGAACGGACAGGTAAGCATACCTAACGCACCTGGAGTCTTTCATGGGCAATGATGGGGCGGCCACTCAGATAACGTCTGTAAAGTAACTTGACAAGCGAGTCAACGCACTCACAGGGCGGATTATGAGTGCTTATGAGCACGCCTCGCCCCTGAGAACAGTACAGCTTAGACCTGGCTCCGCCACATGATGGAGCTCGGGTCTTGGAATCAAAAGGACCCTCTTGCGGAGACTCTTTAACAAAGCCAAGTCATTCCGAAATACGTCCGACTGGGAGGTCTACAAACTATACCAAAGGTCGTATAAGAAGAAAATTCGGGAATCATGGAGACTCTTCTGTAAAGAGACAGAAAGTACACCTGCAGCACCCCAACTGCTTAAGGTGATCTCCAAAGATCCAAGACGAGTGGGCTGTGTCAGAAAGGAGGACGGTACCTATACTGACACTGCTATAGACACAGCAGAAACACTACTGTCAACGCATTTCCCAGAGTCGGTATTACTAGAGAGCATCACGAAACTTCCTCACAGTCCCAGTTCGAGTCCCTCTGCAGAGGTCTGGCCATAAAGGCATTCTCCCCATATAAGTCATCTCAGGTACGGACGGGATTTTTCCGGCTCTCCTTCAGTGAGGACTGGGAACTGTACTGGACGAACTAATAGTTATCCTCAGGGCGTGCCTTGCATTTCCACATGTACCCGAGAGATAGAGAATAGCCAGGGTAGTCTTCTTACCGAAACCAGGCAAGACTGACTACTCATCTGCCAAATCATAGCGTCCAATTTGTCTCACCTCGTTTTTTATTGAAATCGCTGGAGACGCTATGCGACGGCTGGATTAGGGGTAACGTCTTAACCCAAAGACCGTTACACCCCAACCAATTCGCCTACACACCAGAGAAATCTACGGAATCCACTCTCCACGTTCTGGTGGGCAGGATAGAGAGGGCCTGGACAATGGCGAACACTCCCTAGGAATCTTCATAGATATCGAAGGTGCGTTCGATCTACCTTCGAAGCAGTCAACAAAACTCTTCGAGACAGAACCACCACCTGCTCAGGTGGATAGGATTTGTAATCGAGAGAGAATAGTTAAAATTAGTGTTGCAAGCGCAACTGCCTCGGAGAGTGTCACGAAGAGCTGTCCTCAGGGAGATGTACTCTCCCCCTTGCTATGGAATATAGTAGTAGACGACCTTCGAACGATGAGGGCCTGCACACCATAGGATATGCTATGCAAACTGATGCAAAGGGCACTCCGCATCCTAGAAAAGTGGCGCAGGGCAACGTCTCTTTCTGTGAATCCCCACAAAGTAGAGGCTATGCTCTTTACCAGAAAACGAAAGGTGGGCGACATAAAAATGCCTATACTAAATGGAACCCAGCTCAAGATATCCAACGAGTATGAGTATGATTTATTGAACAGTCCAAGGACTCACGGTTCTATTTGGCCTGGGCCGATACATAATAAATCACAATGCATGTAAACGCCGCAATGGCACAGGTGCCTAGTTTTTACAAATTTAACCTAATTAAACTAAAGTAAAATGAAAAATATATAAAATAAATAAATAATATTTAAATATTAAAGTACAAGTAGTAATACTGAACAAAGGGCTAGTTAAAAACTCAAGTGATGATACAATGAAACAAATGAATAAAAACAAAACAAGATAACAGATATAAATAATTAACATCTAAAAGCGCATAATACATTATGAAACGTGATTTACAAAAACAGGTTAAGAAAAAGTTGCGAAGGTTACGGCTAAGGCTGGTCGAAATGTATTAAAGTTCCCGAAAATAAGTTATAGATTTTAGCTTTGAACATAGGTTCATAATACAGCGATCGGGAGTCGCTCAGAATCATATGCCAATGGCGCGGCGCATCTAAGCAAGTAACAGTATGGCAAAAGTTGATGTGCAAGTCGAATTTGCAAAAACTCGTAAGAACATAGGGTCCTGGAGTTTTAAACTCAAGTCTTTTTGCTGCTTAAGCCCGCTGCAGACGGAGTATGTTTTGCTGCATGATTGCTTGCTTGTTTTGCTGCACGGTCCGATAAATGTTGCGGCGCATGTTTTCGTCAATTGAGTAATAGTGAGGTATTGAAAGCGATTCTCAAATGGCATGATTTTATGCTTTAGATATTCAGCGGAGATGTGTTCGAATTTCCTTTTGCCCGAAATGAATCTAACAGAGGCGCATGCTCTTGATTAGCTCGCCCGTGAGCCTCGAATAAAGTACAGCGTAGTAGTCAAAGTACGGCAAGACGAGCGATTTTACAAGCAGCAAGCAGAGTCTTGATGCTTAGAGGTAGTGCATCGCGACACCTCTTTATCCTGTTGAGAGCAGAAAAACTTTTCCTAGCGGTAGTGAGACACTCTTCTTTAAAAGTCAGCGTACTATCTATGGTGAAACCCAACAATACGAGTGAGGAACAGACTACATCCATCTCGTTATCAAGGACAATCGTAGGAAGCACAAGATGATTTAGCCTACATATGAAGTTTCTAGAACACACCCACATTGCTTTCGTTTTTGCGGGATTGAAAACAAGTCCGTGGCTTTTTGAGCTGAGAGAATGGGCTGAAGATCAAGATTCATGAACACAATAAGAGCATCAAAACGACAGCGAATATAGATGATTAAATCATCTGCATAAAGACGGTAACGACAGTGTCTTAAGCAAGAAGGCAGATCGTTGATAAAAAGAGTAAAGAAAATCGAACCTAGGAGAGAGCCCTGCGGCGCGCCGGTGGGAAGAGTGCGCGAAGCCGAGAAGCCACCCTGTGGATCGGATACTGCTTGTGTGCGATCTGAGAGGAAAGAGGCAAACCAGTCGCAAGATGGAAAATACAGACCAAGCTCTCTAAGCTACCAGCGGAATATCAAATGCTTGCTTGAGATCTATCACGGCGCTTAAAGTGAGCTCAGAGTTTTCAACACTTTCGCGAAAGTCGTCGACCAGAGATATGAGAGAAGTCTGCGAACTGAAATTCTTTCGAAAGCCAGACTCGTATTCATCGAGAAGGTTGTGCTTATCGTTGAAAGCTTGAAGCTGTTCAAGAGCCACCGCTTCGAGAAGTTTAGAACTTGCGCATAGAATGCTGATAGGCCTAAGGTCCTGAGGTCGCGATACTTGTTTGCAGTTGGGGATAGGTTTTACGATGGTGTGTTTCCATAATTTGGGATAAACACCAGATTGCAATGAAGCATCGAATATATGCAAGAGGATTGGAAATATTACTGTTTTGTTTTTACATGCATCCGACTTGTGTGCTCCAGAGCAGTGGCCACAAATAGTGTTGTTTAAGCAATCTTTGGCAATGTGTCCAAATATGAGACAGTTGTAGCACTGCTTAACTGTGACATGATCTGATATAGGGCACTGCAAGGAAGGCGTGACTGGAGGCTAAGAGTTCCCTGCGATGCAGTGCACTAATCTCAATAACAAAAGAACGAACAGGTTTATCTTTAACTTTAACATCATCGGGAGAGGCATCCGATAGATTTTGTGATATTAAACACTCTTTAATATACTCGTCTGTGTAAGTACTGGAGACACATCTTACAATCATTCCAGGACTAAACTTTAGAGATGGCTTAACTTCAAGGCCAACATTGCGATGGGTTTTCCTACATCTACAGAAACGGCATCGATAACGACGGTTTTATTGGCCGAGCAAAAGAAGCGGTTTGCTTTTAACTGCAAGTCGCGACGATTAATAATTTCGAGCACTTTTGCTTTGACTGCTTCGGAGTCTTTGAACGCATCAGAACTGCTTTCCGTGAGACCGATAACTTTAGCTGCACTTGAAGCACCAGGGCATCGTGTCGCGTTGGCAAAGCTGCCGCCACAGGAAGCAACGTCGAAGAACTTTCAATACTTTCGCGCGATGTAACTAGACCTTCGGCTGCTCTTTCTAATACACGATCACACACCTTATCGCAGGCTTTTTCACACGAATTTTCAATTTTATCATATATCAAAGTCGTAGTATCATCGGAGGCGAGCTTGGCTAAATAGGCACTAGAAACACAATTAAATGTTTTGGTTAAACGAAATATAGTTTCACGCAACATTTTCTTACGAGTAGTTTCTTTCTCACTTGAGAGCCAGCTGAGCAAGACGTCGAGATCTGCATGGGGATTCTCATTACTCGGGAAGTTAGGTCCCGACTAGGTATATACCGTTCGGTAGCCAACTCGGTACCGAGATGAAGTAATTATGAACATTTCGCGAGTCGTAGTACCGATTTGCTACGAATTTTTGGAGCTTAATGACAAATACAAATCTATATTTAATTTTTTCGCGCATATGTGACATATTTCTAAGCCCCAATTTTTGTTTCATATATTGATATCGTTAAATACTAAACATGCTACCAGCATTAAGATTCTCATTACTCGAGACGGTACATCCCGAATAGGTCGGTAGCCAACTCGGTACCGAGATGAAATTGATTCTCCCGACTCGTAGTACGTAGTACCGATTGGCTACGAGTCTTTTGAAGCTAATAACTACAAATGAGAACTATATTTAGTTTTTTCACGCATATCTGACATATTTCTTTTTTTTTTGTTTCGTATATTGATATTGTAAAATACTTAACATATTAACAGTTTTCTATGAAATGTTATGACATGAAGATAAACGTCGCGAAAATATATCATTTCGAAGAAGGCGATCAATTATATTAATAATGAAGTTTATTCATGTAAAATAGAAAATAAAATGCATACATAAATACCAATGAATTATTACAAATGCGAATAAGAATAAGAAATCAGTTTAATTTGGCAGATTTATAGAACTGTTTAGAATCAATAAAATAATGTATGGACGTTTATGTCCGATCTTGACAGAATATCTAAAGAATATGTATCATTCGGGCATTTCTGTTGAAATTAAAATACTGGCGGCATTAATTTTTTATGCTACAGGTTCAAATCAGACGGTGATCAGAGAAGATTGTACATAATATACAGTATTTAAATATTTCTCGTTAATTTTATAAGACATTATAGATGATAAAATAAACCCTAAAATAAGAAAAAACAGTACACAACGTCAAACAACCAAATAATTTTATGTAAAATATAAATACAAAAATTATGTCTATTGTCTTTATACTCTTTACCATGTCCTTACTCAATAACTTGAAAGAGATGTAGTAATGTAGTAAGTATGTAAAAAAGACTGTAACCCTACTTTTTATCAACTCGGTACATCATTAGGTCCCGAGTAGATTTGACAGATCAGCTCGGGATCTATCGAATGCGTGAACGAATGAGAACAGACGAGAATCGCTAAAACTTCCATTCGGTACGTAACGTCCCGAGTTCGTGAATCAAATTCCCACTAGATTGTGACTAGATAGTGTTCTCTGGTCATTTAGACCCTTATTTGGTAATTGGTAATAAGCTCCTGGTAAATGGTAATTTCATTGTTTATAGATAATATTTAAGAAATGACAACATGAAAGACGATTTATGTAGGAGGTGTTGTATGTGCACGGTAAAAATGAGGATGATTCTGATGTGTTTGGTTTAATTGTGTTTGTTTTAAGTTATATTTATTTGTTTTGATTAATATATGATAATTAAAAGTATAATATTTTAAGGGTATGATCCTTTATATCTTTTCTGTAACATAGATTACGGGCAAGTTGCCCTTTGCAGGTTTATTATGCATTTTTTGTACGTATATATTGTACATAAAAATAAATCTTTTAATTTTCCCTAAATTCTGGTAATTTCCGAGTAACATTCTGGTAATCACATATCTGGGATCTGGCAACACTGCTCGGGAGATACCAAATGCGAAGAGATGAGAATCGCTTAAAACGTCGACTCGGGACGTGACGTACCGAGTTCGTGAATGAGAATTCCACTGCTGTATACAAACAACATGCTCTCTGACAAACAAGCAGACAGCTGACTGATTGGCAGCAGACAGAGACGTGGATAGGAAAATATCCCCACCGGCTGACGAAGTCTCTTCGTCTTTCTCACTCTCGTTGCCCATCTTGTCTTCATCCATATGTTCTCCATCTCTCGGCCAGTGTTGCCACTTTAGTAGAAATTCTACTAGATCTGGTAGATTGACTATCGGTCTGGTGGGCTTTTGTCGCCAAATTCTACTAAGTAGAAAATCTAGTAGATCAAAATAAAAAATGACGGATTTTCAATAGAAATGGTGGAGAACTTTCGAGGTAGCAAAAAACCAAAAAAACAATTCAGAAATTAATCCCAACTATGGTTATCTCTGAAACATGTATTTTTATCATAGAATTAATACTCCTATTTCTATGATTTTTATGCTCTATGCTCTATGATCTGTTCTCTTTCTATGATTATGCAGTTCTGAGCTGAGTTTAATTGTTAATCCAGAATATGTTTGAAAGTTTGAATAAGAATATATTGTTTGTCAAAAATAGATTTTGTAGTAAGAGTGGTTTATTGTTGTACGTTGTATTGTAAATATAACAAGGTAAGTTTTTCATGCAATTCTTGTGATTAGGTACTCAACTCAATTTTTAGATGTCAAAGACTTACGAACAAAAATTCCGACAAGTATGGCTAAAAAATCTGAGTCTTCAACCCTCGTTGGGAGTCGTAGAAAGCACGCATGGTCCTACAGCAAAATGTAAGGCCTGTGGCAAATGCCTAACAAACCGTTACGCTGACTTGAAGGCACATGGACATTCGAAGGATTATTCTAAATATTTTGTACTACTTCGAATTATTTTATATATTACAATTTTTCTCATTTGATTAACTGTTCAGCACTGATTTCTCTATTTCTTTTCTCAATTCAGATTTATTTTATTTTTTTTATATTTTATTATTTATTTTATGTTTATATAATACTTATATATTATGAAATGTTGTTTTCCTTTTAAAAAAGTATTTATTTTATTATATATTTTATTACATCTTTACGGAACCCATTGTGTAGTTTGAATTTTGCTCCTTAAATTTAAGATAATCTAAAAGATTTCACTTGTCACTTTCCCTATATATGAAAGTCTCGGGCGATAAATGTGCGGCACTATAATGAGACAAGCGCGGAAAACTAGAGTTAATTCAAATGGTGAAAATGTTTAGTTTTAATTCCCAATTTTCAGCTGAATTCTTGAAATAGAATGAAATACAAGTTTCGTTTTTAAATACGTTTCATCACACAACTCATCAAAACATTTATTTATACGGCCAGTATCCAGTATGGCTCACAGAACACTAATAGTATGACCACTATACCACAGCAGCCAGAGAACTATATATTCTTCTCGGCACTTCTCTTTAAAGTGACATAAATCATAGAACGCAGCAATCTATATATACTAATATATACATGATATCTAGTAGATTTTTGGTAGATTTTTTTATTTGTTTTAGTAGAAATGGATTTCAAACTGTTGGCAACACTGCTCTCGGCTTCAAGCGCTTGCCAGGACGAGGTTCCCCGCCCCCGCCGGGCATTTCGCACACACATACAATGCCTGTTGTCTGTTGTAGCAGAAAGTTGACCAGCATGGCTGTTTCGCTGCTGAACGCTGATTGGTCGGAGAGCAACCGCGATCCGGGCGATACTGGCCTTTACAGAAAAGATGGTGCTGGTTAACCTCAAAACAGCAGCAGTTGTTGCCACAGAAAATCGCCGAAAAAAGATGCAAGAAAAACTCAGAGAGCAAAGATAACACTCACAGAGAAGGCTTGCATAGTTCGCTTGCAAGGAAAGCCTGAAAAAAAACGCCCGATGGCAGAAAAATGCAGAAACACACAGACTAAGTGGGAACGAAAAACACAACTGACTTTACTCACCAGAGAGGAGATATAAGTGAAATACCAAAGAGTGGTTATTGACAGAAAACTAACCTGGGGAAAATATCTGGACAGCAAGCTGGACAACGCCAGTGCAGCTCTATGGCAATGTCGAAGAGTTGTAGGTAAAAGCTGGGGCCTATCGCCAAAGGTCACCCTATGGCTGTACACAGCGGTGATAAGGGCCATGATATGCTATGGTTCAATAATTTGGTGGTGACGCACCAAATTGAAAAATGAAGACAGACTTGCGAGACTACAGAGATCTGTTTGCATCGCTGTCACTGGTGCCATCAGAACCACACCATCTGCTGCGCTAGAGACGTTGTTGTGCCTGCCATAGATAAACTATTTATATATGGAGGTGCCTGCCACCCTAGATCTATATCTGGAGGGGGCAGCACTATTGACCGCCCTTCGTTTGAAAGATGGTGGAACATTAAAGGTGCATAAGAGCGCAGCCATCTTGGAGGAGGGCCACTCCTCGAGGCCAGCTCATACCGCATTGCACCCCTATTTAGCAAATGCAAATACCACGTTTGTTGAGAAGAAACAGAACCTCGCACTGTGCCGACAATAGACGTATACATTGATGGGTTTAAGAAGAGGGACAGTACAGGCATGAGAATGTTCAGCCAGTACCTGCAACTATTTCTACAACAACCACTCCGGAAGTATGCCACCGAATTACAAACGGAATTAATGGCACTAGCTCGAGCGGCCAATGAGGTCCGCATGAGCAAGGTGCGAGAACGAGTAATACACTTCTTCACAGACAGCAAAGACGTCTTAAAGGCGCTTGAAAGAGGCAGTTACGACGCGAGAACCACGCTGAACTGCCACCGCGAACTGTCGGAGCTAGCAAATGAAAATGTGGTGGATCTAACTTGTGCGAGCACACAATGGGAATGAGGGCAATGACATGGCGGATAAGCTGGCGGGTGCTGCTTCATCGGGAACAATGTGTGAGCCCGAACCAGCGGTACCCATCACACTGCACATCATGGCCAACCTCATTAAAAGGAAACACACCTCAGACACTGTCAGAGGTGGAACTCAATTCTGGGCTGTCGACAGAGCAAGGACATCATCTCGGCGCCATGCCGGAAACGGGCCAAAACCTGCCTAGCTTTGCCCCGGGCCAAACTACGCTCACTTGTGAACATCTGGACCAGGCATGCTGCGCTAAGAAAACACCTGCATACAATGGGTGTCATCGATGACCCGACATGTCGGGCTTGCATGGAGGAGAAAGAGACAGTGGAGCATCTCTTTATAGAATGCTCTGCTCTATCCGACGTTCCTAAGAACTGAAGTGGCTGGATCTGACCAATATCAGACGCAACTCGCCTGCGGCAATCCTGAGATATCTGGACCAGGTTGTGGGAATAATCAGGGAACCGTAGGTCTGGGGAGCAAGGGGGAGAGGCACAATGGGCCGAATGGCCTAAGTACTCGCTTTGGTACCCCTGCGTCAAATAATAATAATAATCATTAGGTCTTCTTCGACTCTATCCACCCATGGACAGCCACCAGTCGATCAACATTTTCCAGCCAACGATCGATGTTGACATCCCGGTCGTCGGGGTTGAAGGATTCCAACATTTCAAGCGCCACCCAAATGTTAGAATTTCACCTCTTACCGCCTCTCCCAGGCGTCGCCTCGCTGCAGATGCCTCTATCGATGCTAGACCACTCAACGACCCTCCCACTGACGCCACCAATACTACACCACTGCCAATGCCAGACAACGTTGCCAGCGTCGTTGTCACCGCCTCTTCTCGTATTTTGGACAAACTGTTCATAATTGCTTTGGACTGACCTTCGAGCCTTCGAGTAACGCCAAAAATTTACTGGTCAGTCGTTCCTCCAGGTCCTGGACACCAACTTGTCAACGTCAACGTCCGCCTGTAATGTCTGAGCGCTTCTTCATCACCAAGGTTCATAGGTTTGTCGCCTTCCTTCTTATCCGCCATGCTACTCCGCTCAACACGCCATTTGTTGCACTAAAAACATGCACATCAAAATCCGCCGATTTCTCACTAATCAAACACGTCTAAAATTCTCAAAATCACTCAATCCCCATAGTGAGCTTCACAAAAAAATTCAAGGATCAAATTATAGGTATATAGAATTATGTGGTTGTCTCAGATATAATTTCCGTTGCAACAGAGAGAACATACAATAATTAATATTATCTTTATATATATAAATCTTAGGTTCATGTGTATGTGACTAAACTCCTAAACGGCTGAACCAATTTTTATGAATTTTTTTGTGAATGTTCAAGGGGATTCGAGAATGGTTTAGATTCACAATTGGATCTGATAGATGGCGCCGTTGTCGGTATGTCAAACGGCTGGACCAATTTGCATCAATTTTTTTGTGTTTATTCGAGGGGATTCGAAAATGGTTTAGATTCAAAATTGGACCTGATAGATGGCGCCGTTGTCGGTATGTCAAACGGCTGGAACGATTGGGATGAAATTTATTAATTATATTCCAATGAGTCCCTGGATGATTTAAAAATACAATTGAACCCGTTAGGTGGCGCTGCTGTCAGCATATAGCTCAAAGCTTTTCCTGGCACGGCTACGACAGCTAGTAATAATATATATAATAGTCATTATATGTTCTCTCTGCGTTTGAATCAGTTATATGCTGTGAACACAGTCACAGATCACAAGGCTTGCTGTGTTTTGCATCTCGAAATTATGTACACATTTTGCTCTATTTTTGACAGTTATCCTTAGGTTGTCTCTGCCTTGGCATATGACAAGACTATACCGTCTCTGTTCTCTGACATGACGTTTATACATAAATTATTAAATATCGCCTTTTGTTGTTCTATTCGGCACATGAGTGGTGTGGAAACCCTTATGATCATTATTTCATAAAATTTTTACAATTTTGGGTATTGTAAGTCAACAATATTTAGAAGATGCGCATTGAAACTTGTTATTTTTGTTCATCGAGGATTTATCCTGGACATGGTATTCAGTTTGTGAGGAATGACTGCAAGGTAAGTAAATGTGATGCATGCTGTTATGTTGATTCTTATACAAAATAATTTCTAGATTTTTAAATTTTGTCGTTCGAAATGCCATGCAGCTTTCAAAAAAAAGAAGAACCCACGTAAAGTTAAATGGACTAAAGCTTACAGGAAAACCGTTGGAAAGGAGCTTGCTATTGATCCAGCTTTTGAATTTGAGAAGCGAAGACATGTTCCCCTCAAATACGATAGACAGACATGGACTAAAGCAATAGAAGCTATGAAAAAAGTAGAAGTAATTAAACAGAAGAGACAAGGTGCATACATAATGCAAAGGTTGCGAAAGGGAAGAGAGTTGGAGCAAGAACGAGATATCAAAGAGGTACAGAGGGATCTCTCGCTTATCAGGTCTCCTGCTGCCGGACTTAAAGAACGCAAACAGAATGAAGTCATTGCTGAGGATCACAGAGAAAGTGATGAAGAAATGGAAGGTGTTGTGGAAGATGGTGGCGAAGTTACTTTATAAATTTCGAATTGTCATTTTTTGTATCAGTTAGTTAGGGATCTTATTCCTGTGGAAAGAAAGAACAATTGAGCCATTACAACAGAAATATATATATTTGAAACTAATGGAATTGTTTCTACATTATCTCCTGTTGAGAAGTTCTCAATAATTCTTGACAAGACATTTATTACTAATAATTTAGGTTTTTCCTTCTATCAAGTCCTAACGAGCACATATTACATTTTATAAAAGTAGTTCTGCTCAATATTTCTAATACCAGGAAGCTTTTGTTATTTTATGATGATATCATCATCAAAGATGCAATTCGACGCATGGTAAACGTTTGTCACGTTTTACATCACCAAATCATTGAAAACATTGAATCTATTTTACCAAATTTTCAATATTTTTCTTGTAACATGATAAGCTACAGAGAGGCTTCCCAGTCTTGGAACATGAATATTTCTTCAAGTTTCCACAGCCCATGCTGCAATTCACTTTTGTAGGAACTTCTGATGGGATATGAGCTTTCAGTAAAAAATCATAGCCCTCTGGAAAGTATAGTGTCGTAATATCCATGCACTGTTTGTAGATAATAGACGGCGTAGCAGATTTGGTAACTTTGGGCCTATTTTGCTTTCCAGACTTCGAATCTTGTTTTTTTAAAAGTCTCTCCATGGTTTTTTTCTTATCTTTCTCACGCTTTTCGTCAGCCAATTGCTTTCGTTTTAGAGACTTGATAGCTGCCTTTTGTATAGCCTCAGCAGTCATAACTTTTTCTTTGTAGCCTGTTGGAAGTGACATTAAAGTTGGAGTTTGGACAGACGCCCCTTCTGCTCCTCTATCATACATTGCTCTTTGTCTGGCTGTCATTAAAGCTGGATCTTTTGGTTTGATTTTTTTTAGTTCGTCATCAACATCTTCCAATTTTCCAGACTCAATGGCTGTCAACCATCTTTCTTCATCGCTTGACGCACTGTCGCGTTTTTTTCTTTTCTTATTGTTTGAACTGCTAGGAGTATTCGAAGTAGAGACTATAGGTTTCACAGGGGATAATGGTTTGAGCTTAGTTGTCGCTACGGGTTCGTCCACAATCAGCAGATCACTTGACGAAGATCCATCCTCGGAGAGAGTCAATTTTGGTTTTTTAGATTTGTGCTTCTTAGAAGACCTTTTAGGGGAAGTCGAGTCGGAATCTGAAAATAGATCATAATATGATGTATACATATTTTTTAAATATGTTTTTTACTTTACCCATAATCTAAAAGGATGGAAGGACCTCTTGAAATGATTACAGCGTTCACGGTGAAATTACTTTTGTAAATTATTATTTTTATTACATATTAAGAAAGATAAAAAAACGTATGTATGTGGAAATCAAAAAATGAAAATTGTGAGAAATAAGGTTATGAATTTATAAACAACATAATGACCATGGAGCATTCAGTTTAGAAGGAGATACATATCCCTAGCAGAGACAACCATGGTTGTCTGTAAGGTGTATTTAAGTCTATGAGCAAAGATTAAGGTGTTTCTAATCTTTGCTATGAGTTTACCACGGTCAGAGATAACCACACGGTGGTCTTGTTGACGTTTGAGGTTTTGCTTTGCCGCCTATATTTATATTTATTAATTTTATGAAACTTCTGGCTTCTGGTGAAATTTGTATTTGTTAAATTGTCAACAGTCTTCGTTCTCTTCGTTATCATCATGAGAAATAATGAGATTGACAGTCTTCAAAAAATATGTAATGAATTGAATCAAATATTGAGATGCCCAATATGGTAACTATCAGATATGAATAGTTTTCAATAATTAACTTTGATTTTTTTAGCTTTGATACCATTAAAGATCTAGTGGAGATTAGATGCGGACACAAATACTGTAGAAAATGTTTATTTAAACAAAAATCTACAAACAAAGTGTCTTATTGTCCTATCTGCAAGTTTAAAATTAATAGACGATCAATCCTCTATAAAGATGAATTTGTAAATTTATTTGGTAAATTTGTTCATAATGTCCAAGATATTCTCCAGCATAGTGAGAAGAAATCAAAGCAAGTAAATGATCCTAATTTCAAGGAGCCCTACAGTAGTTCAGTCAAAGAGACTAGACCCCATGAAGATGCATTTGATGCATTACTGGGATCTTCTAATTCCGGTTTGAATAAGAAAACTTTGAAACGGACGTATTCTAATAGAGCAAAGGAGCTCAAACCTCCGTTAGAATACAGAATTCTTGACTTTAACGACTTGGAAACAAAAGAAAAAGTTGTGAAGTGGCTAGATGATACCAGAAATAAGTTTGACAGATTAACTCAAACTCAGAATACCAGTGAGAAAAATTGCAACGATGGTCCAATTATTGATTTACCTTCAGTTTCACAAGCTAAACAACTACATAAGGGTATTTTTAGAACTCGAGCCAAGTCACTTGATAATGAAGTTGTTGAAAGTAATAATAAGAGGAAAAGGTACACGGATGGGTGTACTGAAATATTAGAAAATTATTTCATTGAACAATTCAGTAACGATGAAGAGGAAGCTGTAGAGAGAGCAGAAGAGAATGTGTTAATGAATTTGATTGAAGATGAAATCTTGAATAAATTTGAGAAAGAAATTATTCATGACGCCATAATCGAAAATGATAAGAAACCACCAAATTTAGAAACAACGCAAACGTCTTTATCTGGTTGGGATAGGATAACTAAAATTAAAAAAACTTTGAAAACCCATGACAAAATTCCTGCACAATTAAGTATAATACTACAACCTGTTGATGGTCTTGTTAAGAAAGTATCAACCAGTTCAAAACAAAAAATCAAGCATATATCTACCGGCGGCATAGGATTAAAGAAAGAGTCACATAGTTATGAGAACGTCTCACATGATATTTCAGGTGATCTGGAAATTGGTGTAAGTTCAAATTTATAATTTATTTATTAATTATTTATCATAAACATATGATAGGTATATAGTTATAGAATGGGAGGAGAAAAAATCTTATTTCCATATTGCGACTAATTTTACTAACAAATCGTGCTGCATGTACAAACCTTGATCGTAGGCAGCAGCGTAGGCGTATAGAATAGAATAATCAGATTTCATTGTTGTTAAATGCTATTTATAATAATGGATTTACCAAACGATTTATTAATCCGATTAATAATAAAGATCTGGGCGACCGATATTCGCTCGGGTAACACGGGATTAAAAGTTGAAAGAAAGAAACTCTGTGTCTTCTCCACAATATATTTATGATTACATTACAATTAACAGAGACAGGTTTCAAGACTATACAGTCTCATTATCAATCTTTCTCTTTCACATCGAACTTGTAACAACCATCATGTAGTCGACTAGTCCACGTTAATTCAACGTCCAGTTAGAATTTATTTTTGGTTTTATTTTTTAGAATTTAATTTAATTTTTTGGGTTCACAAAGTGAAAGTCTAAGTTTTATTCTCGGAATTCAATTTAATTTTATTGACTAATTTTGGTTTTAGATCAAGTTTATTTTTCATCTCCACAACCTTTTTTCTAAGATTGATAATGAGACTATATAGTCTCGAAACATGTCTCTGTTAATTATAATGTAATTATCAATATATTGTGGAGAAGACATTTCTTTCTTTCAACATACTACTTCACTCCACTTTGAGATAATGGACTTTTACCTATTTTTAATTAAAATGTGTTGCGATCGGTAGATCGGTAAATATAATATAATTTATAGATCTCGAAATTAATATGAAACTGCAATGTGAATGTGACACATACCAGAACTTGACTGTGTCCGAATCAACTTCTGGGCCCCCAAACTCCATATTAAGGTTATAGGGCCTAAAAGGGGCATTCAATGAAAGATCTTCATGTAAAATTTCAGCCTTCATCAGCGAAACTAAAAAATATTACAAAACCACAATTTTACATGATATTTCCAACAAATAATAAGTACCTAAAATATAATATTAAAATCTAATATTATACAGGGTGTCCCAAAATTCCGTATACACAGAGCTACTGTATGTTGGTGAGATCAAAATAAGTCGACTGAGCCAAAATTACCAATATCACAAAGTGCTTCGTTTGCCTGTGAGGAAGCTTCTGAGTTGAAAGAAAACTTTTTTAGTAACTCAAAAACGCTTCATTCGATTTTGATAAAATTTGGTATGTAGCTTTTTAAATCGAAGAGCCATTGTTCAAAAAAATTACACCAACTGGAATAATGGAAGGGTAAAAACCACCCTAATCCTAGCTATAAATGACATCGTATTTTTTAGAGCCGCCCTGTTCAATTTTTTTATGGAAAGCTGTTTTCTTTTGCAGCATTTTTTGTCTCTTGCAAGAAACATGTATCTCTCAGAAAAGTTAGTTTAGGAACATAAAATTTTTATTAAAACTAAGTTGGTGGTTGTCAACGATACTAATTAAAAAAATTATAATATTGACAAATATGGTGTAGTGTACTTCTATTTGAATTTTTTTAATATCTAGAATACACTCCCGAAGAGGTATTCAGGATGCCTGTGCACGTGTCCAGTTTACAAACGACCATAGCTCAGTAGATAACTATAACTACTGAAGATTTTTTTATTGTAATAATGTTAAAATCGACAGTGTTCGGGTTGCGGTAGTAACCGCCAAATTAGTTTTCTTGAAAATTTTAAGTTACTTTTGGCTCAATCGACTTATTTTGATCTCACTAACATACAGTAGCTCTATGTACACGGAATTTTGGACACCCTGTATATAGGATCTCAAACATTTATATTTTTGAGAGAATTAAAATTTAACTTATAAACAAATAGACACTTTTAAATTTATTATTATGTTGGTGTCCGAATTCCAATCCGTCAGAAGACCGGCAATCATCACAATTCAACACTGGTTTGTTAGAATCCTGTGACTGCTGCTGTCCAACTATTTTGGAGGCTATTCTTAATTTAGTTTCAACGGAGTTGTGTATGTCCGATTCTACCACGCTACTACTACACCAATTTTAAAAGAGTCATGTCATGCGTCTACAAGTAGTGTTGCTGAAATCTTTTGAAAGCAATTTCCAATATCATTCTAACATTCGTCTTTGTGTTCGGAATTCTCGACACAACGCCGCACTCATTCCTACAATCAACACCAGCTGTAAATGGACCTTCATTACAAATATTTTTATCCGCATCCTTCAAAATTTTATCAACCTCTAACCTCGAAAATACATTGGATTTTTTTGCAATCTGGCCTGTTTTTTTTTTATCCGAAGAGGGTGGAAATAGGCATCCGCACCATCAGTGGCCATGCGAGACCCGCTTTAGCATTACAAAGGATGACCTGTTCTTTGCTGACTAAGCATTGGTTCGTTTCTGTTACTCGTCCTTTCTTGATGTCAGTTTTCTGGGTTGCATGGTTCATTTTATCTTAATCCTTGCCTTTTTGACCGACGAACCCCGAACGGAGGAGGTATACAATTCGACTGTCTGCTTTTTTTGACCGACGAACCCCGAACGGAGGAGGTATACAATTCGACTGTGCTTTATTTTTTTTTTTTTTTTTTTGGTTCGTGCGCGCCTTTTATATAGTAGACGATCTCCGATTTTGATGATTTTGGATTCATTTGAAAGAAGGGGATTGAGAAATGGTCCCATATTCATAAAAACGCAAATCCGAAATCTCCTTCCCTCCGAAAACCGCCCCCGAAGGGGTGGTGGGGGCGAATTTTCTCGAAAATTGAAAATCTGAGTTGGTATAATTAAAGATAGGACAATATCCGGAAACGTTTAAATTGAACATTTTTTCAAAAGTGTTACGGTTTTCGAGATAGACGCATGTTAAATATGTATTTTTGCTATGTGGAGAGGACAATTTCTTTCGAAAATTGAAAATTTTTCGATACTACATGAAAGATATAATTATTTGTAGCAACATTTATAATGAAGATTTTTTCCTTAGAATTACGGTTTTCGAGTTAAATCGGTGTTAAATGGTAACAACTAAAATATTCAAGCGTATTTCCGCCGCGATGTTCTGAGATCTCAATAATAACCACTACAAGCAAGGAATATACGTGGGTAATAGGATAAGTATTATCTTCATTGATATGGTATAGTGAACGTTCAACGATTTTCGGGACTAATGTTACACTCAAAAGTGTGAAATAAATATTTTTTACAAAAAATTGGACCGACGTTATAGTTGATGCACTGAAAAGTATAAAATAATATTACTTCTATTGGTGATGGTACTTGTGAAGTTGGTGCCAAAAGCTATCAATCTAACTGCAACTGCACAACTTCAAAAGTACCATCACCAATAGAAGTAATATTATTTTATACTTTTCAGTGCATCAACTATAACGTCGGTCCAATTTTTTGTAAAAAATATTTATTTTGGTTCCTGCGCGCCTTTTATATAGTAAACGAGCTCCGATTTTGATAATTTTGGATTTATTTGAAAGAAGGGGATAAAGAAATGGTCCCATATTCATAAAAACCCAAATCCGAAATCTCCTTCCCTCCGAAAACCGCCCCCGAAGGGATGGTGGGGGCTAATTTTCTCGAAAATCGAAAATCTGAGTTGGTATAATTAAAGATAGGACAATATCCGGAAACGTTTAAATTGAACATTTTTTCAAAAGTGTTACGGTTTTCGAGATAGACGCATGTTAAATATGTATTTTTGCTATGTGGAGAGGACAATTTCTTTCGAAAATTGAAAATTTTTCGATACTATATGAAAGATATAATTATTTGTAGCAACATTTATACTGAACATTTTTTCCTTAGAGTTACGGTTTTCGAGTTAAATCGGTGTTAAAATGGTAACTAAAATATTCAAGCGTATTTCCGCAGCGATGTTCTGAGATCTCAATAATAACTACAAGCAAGGAATATACGTGGGTAATAGGATAAGTACTATCTTCATTGATATGGTATAGTGAACGTTCAACGATTTTCGGGACTAATGTTACACTCAAAAGTGTGAAATAAATATTTTTTACAAAAAATTGGACCGACGTTATTAGTTGATGCACTGAAAAGTATAAAATAATATTACTTCTATTGGTGATGGTACTTGTGAAGTTGGTGCCAAATGTTATCAATCTAACTGCAACTGCACAACTTAAAAAGTAGCAGCACCAATAGAAGTAATATTATTTTATACTTTTCAGTGCATCAACTAATAACGTCGGTCCAATTTTTTGTAAAAAATATTTTTTGCTTCAACATTTCTTTTTATTGTCGACTCCTCTTCACTAGGGTTGTCGTGAGAGCCTGGTCTTCTTATAAAGTATCCCAGATATCATCCACCAAATCCTCTTGTTTCTTTGATCGCAAGACCATTTCAACAAAAGTGGTTACGAGATTCCAATTCTCTGCCTTCTCTAGCATCAACCGCACGATGTTGTCTGGAGTGAAATGTCCTATTATTTCTCTTAGGGATTGACTTTTAGGTTCCAACCGATGGCAGGCAAAAAACGTGTGCTCCGCCTCGTCTGGGGTATGACCACATGCCTGGCAGTTTGGTGTCACCACCTTTCTCTGCTTAAACAGATAGGACCGAAAGTACGCAAGTCCAGATAATAACTGTGTGAGGTAATAATTTACTTCCCCATGTCCTCTATTGGTCCAGGCTTCGACACTGGGTAAAAGACTGCACGTCCATCTTCCTTTGAAGTCACCCTGGTACCTCTGCTGCCATTGCTCCATGCAATCTGGCCAGTTTCTTTTTAATAAAGGCTACCAATCGAGGAAACTCTTAATTTTTATATTCTTGTTCACATTAATTTTAGTTGTTAACATAGAATTTAAACTCCACAATGTAGAATCCTTCTGAATTCTTGATTATTGTTCGAAATATGCTAGTAATAACTCTTTATTAAAGTCTTGAACACTTTTTCGCAAACGCCAGTTTTCGAATATTTTGAATTTTCTGGTAGCAACGCATTAAAGGTCAATCCCGCAGACTCTATTATATCTTCAAAAATTTTCAAAGAAATTAACCGCAACATTTACACAAACTTTAGAACAGTCACATTTTATTTTGATCACTATCTCTTCCATAGCAGTGACACACCAAATCAAAAGGAACTTGACTACCCTATTTAAATTGAAAAATAAAACCTATTAACTAAGAAATAAAAACTTTTTACCGGATTTTAAAAAATCTTGTGTGCAATTCATTTGGAACTGTATCTTTTTCCGTTCACGACCCATGTAGAACGTAAAAATCTTACTTTTCCCAACCTAATGCACAAATAGCTATTTTAAAGTATTTTTGAATCTCGTTTTGCTTTAAACAGGTAATTCAGTAAATCATTACATTACATAATTGATTGTCAATTGTCGTTCTAATTTTATTGATATGAGAATATTTGAACATCTAGTTATACCTATGATTGTGTTGATCGCTATCAACTCAAAAAACTAAATTTGAATGTTTCAGATTATTTTAGGTTAGGTGAATGAATATATCCAATTTTGAGTATAAATAATGAATACATATCTAATAAGCTCCTGGTTATACAGTATAGAACAGCCAAATGGAATAAATGCAGTAAATTCATTGATATGCATTTTTTAGAAAATCACGAGACACGTCAACTTCTAATTCTGAAATGACATATTTTGACGTGAAAAAATTATCCCTAAATTTAATTCCCTTTAGGTAATAGCGGCAACAACTAAATTCTCAAAATGGAAGATGAAAGTAGAGGGTTGTGATACTTCATTTGAAAGAATGTTTCATTATATTTTCAAAACTGCTATGGTTTTAGATTTTATTACAGAAATTAACATGAAAAAAATAATAAGTTTCTCCAACGTAGGAAATCCGTTACATTAAAATAAAAAGTGAATGAATAATGGCAGCTCATATTGATAATATAGAAAAATAGTCATATCAATGCAGCAGATGTGCAAAATGAGCGCCATTAACATCTTGGCAACATCCTAGACGTAAATACAAATGTCATCTAAAGTTACTTAACATCTGAGGGTTGATCGACCTAATCGCAAGTATTATTCTTCTTTTAAGTAAGCTATATCTTCAAGTTTGGTTTTGTAGAACATTTTTTTTACATTTCCCCCTTAGGAAGAAGTCTAACGGCGTTAAATCAGGTGATCATGCAGGCCATTCTACAGAACCACGTCTCCCTATACAGCGATTTGGAAATATTGTGTGGAGATATTGCCGGACATTGACTTCGTAATGTGCTGGTGCACTATCCTGCTCGAATCATATTGCATTACCTGGAAGTTGTGGGTTTCCTTTAGCTGGATAAAAGTTTGCCACCTTCGTTACAACATTATTTCGGAGCAGCGCTAAAAAGTTTCTGCAATCAAATTGCCGTCAATGAAAAAGGGACCAATGCTATTTTCTCCAATTATTCCTACCAAAACATTTCGAAATTATCATAAGTTTTCATTACCAACTGTCATGATTTCTGAAATAATCTTCCACAAATGGGGTCAAGCAGTCTTTATGTTGAAAGGTTCCTACATGTTCTATATTAAGGAAATATTCTTCATCAATAAGGGAATTTTGATCTGTTATGGTTTGTTTTATTTCTTTGCTAACACATTTCATGATGATATTTCCATTCGGCATTTGCTTCAATTAGTTTATTCCTATAGGTATGTAATTTGTTACCCAAAATTTTGGTTTCAAATCTTTCTTAGTATGTGCTGGTGTTTGTTGTTTATTCGGTTGTATCACCATAGTCACATTTGTGGATTTATTATGAAATTGAAACATTCAATTCCTTTGTAATATCTAAGTAAGATTTTAGATTTTGTTCCGTATACTATTCTAATAATTGTTAAATTTTTTTCTTTATTTTTTTGTTCTAGATTATCCATGATCTCTCTTTATCTACTATATTTGATTAGTTTTGTTTTCTTTTTCTCTCTGATTATAACAAAAACACTTTTTGACATACGACTCTTATTTGTGACGTAATCGTTATTTGAGATATGACGTCATAGACATTTTTTTAAAATGGCGCTACCTAATTTCGACCATGCCAATTGAAAGACCGTGCCATTCAAGTACATATCGTCAAAAATATGATTGCATTAGCGTATGTAGGTTAAATGAAAAAATTTTTTTTTCTATTTCACTAAATTTAATGATAAAGATTAAATTAAATGTTGAATTTGTGCACCGTTGGCTGTAATTCTTCTAAATTCGCCGATGTAGTAATGTATACTTTGCTTTTTAAGTACCTCCACAAAAAGTAATCTAGGGGTGTCAAATCTGGCGATGTAGCTCGCCACTCAATTGGGAGGTGCACTATCTTGTTGAGAGAAAATGTCATTTCTCAGAAGATTACGTTCCACATTTGGGTATAAATTTATTAGTTCAGGAATAGAGTAGCCTAGAAGAAACTCCAAATATCTTGCACCAGTTAGGTTCACGTCAAAGGAAAAGGGACCCAGAATTATTCCTTAGACTATGCCTCACTTTCTGAGGATGTTGAGTGCGATACTCATCATCCATCGGGGAATCTCGGTAACCCAATAACGGCAGTTTTGCCTATTGACATGGCCGTTCAAAACAAACGTAGCCTCGTCAGAAAAAACAAAAAAAGAACGATTTCAAGTTTTTATCTGACGGTAATAAAAAACATTCTCGTTCGCTAAGGCTACTGTCGGACAACCATAATGTTTGACGTTGTGTACGTAATATGACTCACTCTTTCAATGGAAAGAACGGTTCGTTTTAGCGAAAAGACTAAATAGACCATTTTTGTTTAGAATTGATCAGTTATCTTAATTTGTTAATAAAATTGCAATAAATCATTGACGAACAATTTTTTTTATTATTTCAAATAATTGAAACGGTCTCTCGAACGTCACTGGCAAAACAAAAACACGTGTTTATCATGCTATAAATTTGTGGTAATAATGCCTACTTAGTTTGATAGCAAAATCTAGAAGAGTTTCTTTAAAAATAAGAAAAAACGATTTTTTTCGCAAAATTTCAACACCCCGTATCTCCAAAACGAAGCGTTTTTGGAGATAAGTTTATACGAACTTTATTAATTATTTTTATCTGCTGAATACGCTAAAGATTCTCCATTATAATTCGGAACACCCTGTTTATATTCCAATACATGTCATCCGTATTTATTCGCTTTCTATGAAGATTCGACTTGTCTTTTATAAATGTTAAGCCTATTGAAAATAACTATTTCAGGTCTCTGCCTCAAAAAATGATCAACCCATAGCAATAAGTACAGAGCAACAAAACAAAAAGTCTAGTTCAGATATCAGCAAGAGTGATACCAGTAAGAAGAATAGATCACATGATTGTTCAAATAACATGGAAAGTGTCGTAAGTTGGAACTAATTTATTGTATTTTGTTATCACTTATTACCTCTGCGTCTGTATATTTCTTCAATAATTCTTGTCAGAAAATCAAATGCTGTTGTGTGCGTCTCTAAACTGTGATTTAAAAAAGTTATCCAGTATATCAATCACATTGCTAAATTACACTTATTATAATATAAATTATATTATCATGTACCTACCACCGCTAATGACCGAAAGATGTCGATGCGGGTTTTATATACAGTGTGTCCCAGGTTGGTGCTGCATGCATTACTATCTCGGTTATTATAATAGCTACAAAATCGATCGAATGGGCAATGTTTCTTAGGATCCTATTACCATTTCAGAACTGCTCTTACATTTTGTCAATTATTTTTGGTTTTTCAATAAATCGCGAAAAACCAAAATGGTGAGTTTTTGAGTACACCATATCTCCATTATTTGATAGGGTATTTTGGATTAGACATTCTATGGGCACTTTTTAAGGCCTTTACTGTAAATAATAAAACAAAAGAATATCTAGCTCTGTTTTTGAAATAACCACTATAACTTTGTTTTTTCTTATAGACGCCATATTGGACTTTTATTGCATTGAATAGCATTGTTAATTCCCTTTCCAAAAATGTATCAAAACATGGTATTTTCTTTCAAAATAAGGCCGAAATAATTAAATTAAAAAAAATCTAATTAATTTTGCTGCTCTGTTCAATTTAGCCTAGTAGGCGAGCCAACAATATGTATTAGAAATGTCAAATTACAGTTTATTTAATTTGAACTGTCTTCTGTGTTGTTTTCATTAGATTTTATTCATTGATTTTCATTTAGTTAATTGTTTTTTGTTTAATTTAATTTCCGTTACGTTGTTATTATTTTCAAATATGGCTGTTAATTATACCAATGAAGAAAAATTAGATATGATAGAAACTTACTTCTTAGTAGCCCACAGAAACTACGGCGGCTGCGGAAATTTATGAAAATAATTTTTCAGAACCGCATCAACCAAACGCAAGAAATTTCGGGGATCTGGTACTAAATTTGCTGAATTTTGCAAAACCTAGAAATCCTTAATATGCTGTTCAAAATGAGTAGAGAATTGATGTTACAATACACTAATAATAATCCCACAGCTAATGAAACGAATAGCCCTAAGTCATCCGTTCATCGAATAATGGCACATTTATCATCCATACAAGCCTACGATAGTACAAGTTTTATCGGCAAATGATTAAGATTTTGTGAATGGTACATTCAAAATATGCGAGAAAATGCCAATTTTTCCATGAACATATTATGGACTGACGAAACTCGTTTTACCAATTGCGGAATTTTCAACAGGCATAATACTCATCACTGGGTTACAGAAAACCCAAAATTCAATACACAAAGAAGGTTTCAAACAAAATTTGGATTTAATATTTGGTGCGGTATAATGAGTAACACTAAAAAGGGATTTACTTTTAAATATGAAATTTTTGGAATTTTTATTTTGAGGAAATCAATTAATTGTAGCACGATATCTTCAGCTCACACCAGAACAAATATGATATAATTGATAGCCATATTTGAAAATAATAACAATTTATAGGAAATTAAATTAAAACAAAAATCAATTAACGAAATGAAAATCAATTATTAAAATCTAATGAGAACAACACAGAATTAAACAAACTGTAATTTGGCAGTTCTAATACACATTGTTTAAATTTCTTGCGTTTGGTTAATGCGGTTCTGAAAAATTGTTTTCATAAATTTCCGCAGCCGCCGTAGAGTTTCTGTGAGCTACTACGAAGTAAGTTTCTATCATGTCTAATTTTTCTTCATTGGTATAATTAACAGCCATATTTGAAAATAATAACAACGTAACGGAAATTAAATTAAACAATCAACGAAATGAAAATCAATGAATAAAATCTAATGAAAACAACACAGAAGACAGTTCAAATTAAATAAACTGTAATTTGACAGTTCTAATACATATTGTTGGCTCGCCTACTAGACTAAATTGAACAGAGCAGCAAAATTAATTAGATTTTTTTTGATTTAATTATTTTGGCCTTATTTTGAAAGAAAATACCATGTTGTGATACATTTTTTTAAAGGGAATTAACAATGCTATTCAATGCAATAAAAACCCAATATGGCGTCCATAAGAAAAAACAGAGTTATAAAGGTTATCTCAAAAACGGAAAGAGATATTCTTTTGTCTTATTTTTTACAATAAAGACCTTAAAAATTTGCTCGTGAAATGTATAAACCACAAAACCCTATTCTCTCAAATAATAGAGATACGAGGGATTGTCAAAAATTCACCATTTTGGTTTTTCGCGATTTATTCAAAAACCAAAAACAATTAACAACATGTAATAGCAGTTCTCAAATGGTAGTAGGATCCTGAGAAACATTGCCCATTTAACCGATTTTATAGCTCTTATAATAACCGAGATAGCAATACATGCAGCATTAATCTGGGACACAGTGTATAAAATATGCTATTGTCCAGAGGATGTTTTTCATTTTACTTTTTAGATAAATAGTTGAAAAAAAAAACCAATATTATTGTGTATTTTTGAGCCCCATTTTTGTATATTATCATCTGATTTAAAATAAAGTTAATGTGAAGTTAAGTCCATACCATTACAACAATCGTAGGCAAACTGAACATATGCATATGATGTATATTTGTTACTAAATATTTCAGATTTTGGCCCAACAAGATGATCATCACGAAAAAAATGGAAATTCTACAAATAAAAAAAATACTTTTACAGAAGAAAGAGAAAATATCAAGCTTTTAAATAATAATAAACTATTAGATAATCAGAATGAAGTCGAAGGGAACAAAACAGTATTAAAAAATATGCACGAGTTACAAGATGACGATGTTTATCTTGTACCAACACAACCAATCACTAATCTTATTAAATCACAATTATGCGTCACATTTGAAGGAGAAAATTATAATTTATCAAATCAAAAATTTGAGACTTCCATTGATATGCAAAATATCCACTTATTTGAGGATTTACTAAATAGGATCAATAATATTTTAGACTTTTATTCAAGTAATGCGAATGCTCCTTTATGTAATAAAGACGTGGAATTGATGAAAACCTGCCTTGAAAGAATGAATTTATTTTATTCTCAAAAAATATCACATTCATATAGATTAGAAAAAAAAGATGTCATGGTGCAAACACTACAACAAATCTCAAAGAATATCACCACCCAAACATATGTTCAAGAACTTCAAAATAGCTCGACACAATACTGCGTACCGTCTGCACATGTAGAGACTCAAACTGATAGATCAAATAATATTGCTCAGCAAGATGTGAACGATAGATTAAAAAAAAGTCAAGTGGCGCAGACATCAAAAGGATTTCCTGAAGAATTAGATTACTTTGCAGGCACATTTGACAACTTCAACTTTGAGACACAAGAAGTCACAAAAAATGCATCTTCTAAAAGTCTTTTGACAAAAGATGTGCTCCCACTTACTAGTAATAGTAAGATTGCAACACCAAAATCTGTATTAGTTTGTACTCTTGATAATTCGGGAGCATCAGACGACATTAATAGAAGATTTAAATATACACGTGATGGACCGAAAAGAAAAAGAAATGTTTTGGATAGTGATTCTGAAGATGAGATCATTTCTAGAGTTAAACATAATAGATTTAAACGAAATGATTTGTCTGTTGAGTTTGAGACTCAAATGGGTACTGATGCAACTAAAAAGTCACAATTATCTGCTGGAAGTGGTAGTATTGATTATGATGTAAGTAATAATTGAAATGTAATAATTTTCAAAAACATATTCATTATATGGCCATTTAAACCATCTAAATTAAATCTTAACACTTTCTTAGAAAGTTTTCAACTTCGTGATCTTCCCCAGTTGTATATTATTAAGATGTCGTTTACTATTTTTTACGATTTTTTGTCTAGTTCATTTCTACAAATGTATTTTAATACGCATTTTCAGAATTATCTAGTCGAGGTTATGAAAAAATATGATGACGGTGAATTATTTTTGGATAAAACCAAAAATAATCTATCGGCAAAATCAAAATCAACTTCAGAATCACAGAAGGTTCCCGATAGTGAACAAATTAACAAGCAGATCAATGATAATATTAAAACTATAGTAGCCACTATGAGAGGAAATTCCGTATCGTCGGACTCTTTCAAGACCAGCTCACAAGGAAATTCATGCGATATAATAGGAAAAACTGAGACACTTGAAACTGTACCTAAGAAAATCGAGCAAATGAAACTTGATAAATCTATAAATTTGAAAAGCGGTTTAATGGACAACGATATATTTGATGAGTTTAATGATGGTCTTGAAGATGTGTTATTGGCAAATTTAGCAAAGAATATTCATGCGGAGAAACCGAGGATTAATATAGTGCAGGATATCGTTATTTCAACAAGGCAGCAGGAGGAAGATGTTCTATTTTCGGATGAAGATATTGTTGAAACTACACCACAAAAATTGAAACGGTATATTTATTTTTTATTCATTAATTTAGATCTTAAAACCTTGTTCTGCTCTAGCTGTCGATCCAAAAATATGAATCATTCAAAAACTGAAGATATATTGGCATATGATGGTCTTGATTTTGAAATTGAAGCACTTCCACCTCCAACAGAGTTTCAAGATAATCCTGAAAATGATAGAGAGCTGACATTGATCGGAAAATCTCCTACGACTAATGAGAATAAAGAAAATCAATATCAACGTAGTCAAAGGGAAATCTCAGAAAGCCCTGAAAGAATTGAGAATATAGCTGTAGATACATCATCACTCACTCCTGATTTGTCGCAGTATATAACATTAAGAAGTAAAGGAAATAATATGAGCTTAAAGGAGCAGATTAAAACACCCAGAGCTGTCAAAAGAGCTAAGCTTGAACACAGTACACCATCAATGGAGAATAATGTTGACAGAGAAACACTTGGGTTTTCTCCAATATCAAGTATGTTAGATATATATATATATATATATATATATATATATATATATATATATATATATATATATATATATAGCCTTTTTTGGATGAAATATTTTTTCTCAAGCTAGATTCTATTCTTGTGAATGATCAACCTTATCATTATAGTTCGCTATCGTAGATTATTCATTGTATGGAATCTTCTCTTTAGGAAATGAAAATCGTGTTTGTTTGGCACAATCTACGAGAATCACCCCACTCTCAAATATCCCCAACGAAACATTCAAACAAAATATCCTAACAAGTACACCAAAACAGAAAAGTATGTGGAATTATGTGAAGCCTTCTAAAATAGAAAACGATTGCACTGTATCAAACTCAAAAACGAAACCTTGTTTAGCTTGTACCAGATTAAGTAAAGATCAGATCATGTCCATCTCTCAAATGACGAACAAGAAATTGGCCACCTACAGCACAACATTTGATTCGACAGTAACACATATGATTGTGTCAATTGATGATCATAATTGCTTGAAGGACTATACGGTCAAATCAGTGGCAGCAATTGCAGCAGGCATTTGGGTTCTCAGGTTTGAATGGGTTCAAGATTGCTTGGCGCAAAATGCTATTGTGGCTGAAGTGAGTATTTCTGTTGAAAAATGATTGACTTGAAATTCGAAAAGAAATTATGTATATAAAAATGATGATTTATAGGAACCATACGAGGTTATGGATTGTTCTGGTCTACCAGGACCTAAAACCTCTCGATTAACACGCAAAGATAAGCCTTTATTTCAAGGATATAAATTTTATTGTGCTAATCCATTCTATTCTACAACACAACAAGATATTCAGGTACGCTCCTATATTGATGCTTGTAGTTTACTCAAAAGGTGAAAATACATGGCTCAATTCGGAATATTTTTTTGATTCTAACAATTTATAATATGGTCTATTAAAATCAGCTGAATTCATCTGTATTGATTATCACGGAAATGAAATGAAAATTTTACTAAATGATATAAAAATAAAATTAAATGAAGTCTGATTTGCATCTGTTTTAGAGATACTTTGATTGATTTTAATTTTAAAACTAAGGAGAAAAATATTATAAAACTAACAAAATAAGACTATAAAAAGTTTATCAAGTTACAACTTTGATAATATTGAGAATTTCAAAAACATTAACAGCCGTATGCATAATCAATCTTAGGTACTAGTTTAGTTTGATACTAAAACTGTCACGTTTGATATTATTGTTACCATAGTAATTAACTAATTGGTACCGAATTAAGATTGATTATGAATGCTGCTGGATGTCTTTGGTTTATCCTACGGAAATGGACAAAAGTTATTATTGCATTCCTGATGCTGGGGATTTTATTATATAGAATCAACTTTCAATAACACTCGCTACTAGTTCCTATAAATGCGCAAATCAAAGCGTATCAAAGTGAACGGTGATGTTTTTGAAAGCTTGCTATTTATTGACGCTTGTTGTTATACCCTTATAAGAATACTCTGGTGCCGGTCCTTCTGTCATAGCTTATCTTCTCCGAATCTAAAGAACGGAGAATGTTGGCATTATAGAGTTACTTCACCGCACCACGGACGTATAGCGTGAATAAACAAATTCTGATTTACGGGTTTAATTTTGTAGATCCATTTAGAAAAATAGGCATATTAAATGTAAAGGTCGTTATGAGTAATTCACTTTTTTTTTCATTATTTTAGATTGAATGGCTCAGCTTCGAAGATAATAAAAAATATAAATTTGACCGTTCCTCCCTTATCTCCGAATACGCACTTGAAAAATACAGAACGTAATCTAATCCTACGTACGGAACCATCTCCACGCGAGCCCGACTCTCACTTGATCAATTTTTACTTTCCTACCGCTACTGTAAGTAGCCTAGTAAGGAAAGTATTGGTACCGTTTAAAATTTTGTGTGTCCAGTTTTAAGAGGTCCCGGAGGCCAAAAACATCTGTCTTTTTGTGCCAAGAATATCTCGGGAACGAATGAATGTGTATTTTGGTGGTTTCGCTCTGGTTGCTGGACAATAGCTTACAAACGTGTTTCGCACGAGACTGTAGAGTGAAAATGGTTCTAATGATTTTGATGAAACTTGTGCAAACTTTTTAATACTATTCTGTCTAAACGGTTTCTCTACATAAAAACTGAATATGACTATTGTAGGCTTGCTGAAAAAAATTGATGGTCACACGACGTGATCGGAAGATTTTTATGTTCGATTGAATTTATTTGAGAGCGGTAGGGAAGACTTTTGAGTGGCCAGACCAGATTTCTACAGCTAATAGATTTTAATTTTTTAAATTAAAATTAATTTTGGTATCTCTGAAACAAATAAAGATCGGACTTGAACAGATTTGGTTTATTTTGACTTCTTAGACATGCACTTAAAATATTTCCGGTTTTCTTGATACATAAATATAGAAGATGATAATACTTTCAACGAAATGGAATTGAGAGTGTTCAACTTAGACTAACCATTCCATGTTTTAGGATGTAATTAAAATGTTGGGAGGCAAGGTAGTTTCTCGTCTATCAGAGATGTCTCAAGAGGATGATAAAATCGGTTTGATAATAGCTGAAGTGAAGGCATCACAGGATTTGGAAGTTTTTGAAAGTAAACATATTAATAAATTATATTGTATATATTTTTAAATCGAGAATTTTTATTTCATAACTATGGATTTATATTTTTTTCAGATTATTTGGACAAGTATAAGGTTCCAACTGTTGATATAGAGTGGCTAAGTAAATCGGTGGGAAGATATCAGCTGATGAGCATAAGGCCTTTTGTGTGGTGCTCGGATGATCGTCTTGATGATTTAAACTATCCCCCTTTTCTGGTTGAACATGGTTCAACAGCATCAGAATATATGTAATGGATATTTACATGACCTCTTTGTTAACCATATTATAGCATGTAATTAAGAGAGTTTATTTTTTAAATACATATATTTTTATACTATTAGAAGTTATTTTATCAAAAAAATATATTTTCTTTTATTTACTAACTATCCATACTACTATTAATCATAAAATTCCTGACTTATGAAGAAATTGTGCAGAACTATCATATTATGTAATACTAAGAATTCAACGAAACAACCAGAAGAAAAGTAACTAATTAAAATCTGAAAATTATTTATTGTAGGTAATGCATTTTATAAACATGTATTTTTAAGTTTTTCCACAAATTAAAACACACGATTGGGACACATTTCTAATTCATAAATGAATTTTCGAGATTAGTATGGGGTGTTGAAATTGCGCGCGTATCTTTTTTTTTGATATTCGCAGATCAGATTTAAGGTAGGTATAAGGTTTGTTAATATGGAATGGTCAAAAGGAATTCCACTCAAACTTATCGAAACCAATCTTAATAATGGTTGTTTGGAAAAGAAAATGCTAGGGCCAGCCCCAAGAACTTTCCTCTGGCCTCAAGCTTGGATAAAGGATGATAGTTGTTTGTGGGGTTAACTCCACGATCATGCAACAAAACTTATACTGCGACTCTTTAACATACGCCTCAAAATCACAGACTGTTGAAAAGACAATGGTCCCTTATGGCCACCAAATTCTAATAAATACTTATGGCTGTCTGGAATACCGCGATCACCGAAGAAGAGGGGGTATGAATCAGCGAGGCCCTGCTGTACAGAAATATAGTAATTTTCATACTATTTATATGTATTTGACCGTATGTATGCTAAGCATAGAGTAGTAAGTAGTTACTCTATGGTGCTTGCTGCTAGCTGCAGTTTCTTTTCTGACGCCAACGATAGTAATATTTCGCTGAACGCACCCAATGATTCTTGAGTAGGTACTATAGAATAAATAAAATAATACACTGTTTGAGCTGTGGACCGTGTGGACATTTTATACATACAATGCACAAAATATATTGTTAACTATAGAGAAGAACTCCAAACAAATTACATGATATATTAGGTTTTTTAGTTGTAAAGCAAAAAGGGTCAATTTCTATATGAATTACAAAACCAAAAATTTGTAGAAATTTATAAATCTGTTGACAGAGAATATGATTCACTGTTAGTAAAGAGTAGATTTAAAACATATGAAAATGAAAATTAAATTTTACCACCGCTGTAACTCGAAAACCATAACTCTAAGGAAAAAATGTTCATTATAAATGTTGCTACAAATAATTAAGTCGTTCATGTAGTACCCACAGATTTTCAATTTTCCAATGAAATCGCCCCTCTACATAGTAAAAATACACATATTTGTGAATTTAACATGCCTCTACTCGAAAACCATAACTCTTTTGAAAAAATGTTCCATTTTAACGTTTCCGGATATTATCCTATATTCAATTATACCACCTTAGATTTTCGAAGAAATTTGTCCCCTCCACCCCCTTAGGCGGCTGTTTTCGGAGGGAAGGAGATTTCGGGTTTACGTTTTTATGAATATGGGACCATTTCTAAAGCCTCCTCTTTCAAATGAATAAAAAATCATCAAAATAAAAGAACGAATACTATATAAAACGCGCGAACGAACCAAAAAAAAGCAGACAGTTGAATTGTATACCTCCTCCGTTCGGGGTTCTGCAGTCAAAAATATGGTTTATCCACTTTCCTATCGCTCTCAACGAATATGAAAATTGTCTGATTTGCTCATGGGACCATTCGTGCCAAAATAAATAATAGTCATACTAGGTACATTTTTTCGCAAGATGAACCATTTAGCCAGAATATGAAAAAGCGGATAGAAAATTTAATTCGAGAATAAATTTTTACCTGCTTGTTTCTACCTACCTCATCAGGCGGTAAAGGAGTTCTATGAGAATATTCTAGGTAAGTTTCATCAAAATCCTGAGAGTCGTTTTTGGCGCTACAAACTTGAGCATAATATATTTTTCGGCTATTGCCTAGCCTAGACCAACAATTACAGAACAAAAAATAAAGCAGTTTATCCGATTCAGAGATAATCTTGACACATACAGACAGACGAATGGCTAAAAAATATTCTTTAGAATTAGACAAAGCTAAAACGTTTTTGAAAATTAGATACCGAAAATTTTACACGATTTGTTAAATTAAGTAGAATATTAAAAAAACGTTATTGTCACAGATTACTGCAATTTAGAAGTCATCGGTGTGAAAATTTCTTATAATGAATAACGACAATGTTGCTTACTATCTTCAACTTCGATATTGTTTTTAGTGACGATTCATTGAACTCTTTCGACTTATTGCAAAGTAAACATAAATACCTACTTGATGGAAAATTTTCAATTTGCAGTGCTACAATTTTTCATAAAATAACGAAGATTGGAAGTGTACCAGATGATAACTTCAAGATACTTGATTCTATAAAAAACGTTGAAAATCGGTAAATTGCTTAATAAAATTAAATAAAAAATTTAGTACCTATAAATAAAAGATAAAAAAGAAAGTAATCAACTGTGAATAATCAGAGGGACAGCAACATTTTATTGGGCTTTTTTCCATCCATAAATCGCGATCAGAAGTAAGTATCAAATAAATTTTCATTACTTTACTACATGCTAGAATTGAAGTTTTATTGTTGTTTAATAAGTTCAAAAATTAAAAGTCTTTTGTAAATATCATACAAATTTGACTTTCTAAAATTCAGAAATTAATAATTAGAAACTAAATAGTGATTTTTAAACAAATAATAAATATTATTTAGTAAAAATTTCAAAATTATTTTGTTGATAAAATTCCATTCACCCCAACAATTTTCCTAAGTAAATATTTTCTGGATTATCTAAATGATCATTTTGTAACAATACATTTTGTAATAATCACATATTATTGATTGCAATAAGTGACCTAGAATAATTTTTGGAAATGACCGTAGGCTGTTTTCTGGAAAAGGGCCGCTAAGGTTTTGTAGACTGACATTAAAATGTATCGAAAATTCAAAACTTTGAATTAATGTGGGACCTACCCGAATGATTTTTCGAATTTCTTTGTAATGTGCACAAAATGACAATAGTATTCTTTATTATCATTAATAGATCCAAAGTTCTACTGAAGTAGAATTTTGTTAAAACAATGTTGCTTTATAGGTTTGCAGGGAGAACATTCATCTATGGATACTCCTAACATTTTCCATTTATCCAATTTCTCTATGTCACCTTTGAATATGGGGTTCCTGAGAACTCTATGAAATATATAAAAGATATTTGCGGTTATATTCTTTGAATTCGAAAACGACTGAATATTTACAATTCAAATAATTCCTCATGAACCAAAAAAGTTGAAATAATTGATGAAACTTTCTCGAACAAATTGAATTAATTTGATAATAGTGATAAAAGTGGTTATTACAAACTTTTTGAATTTTTTATCTGATATGAATAAAATCAATCAAATTTGCTAATAATCAAACCTACCATAAACACGCCTCCACCTTATCGGATTATTTCATTTGGCAGCGAAGAATATATATAAATAAAAATAAACACCACTGTTGATGATCATATTAACAGAGAGTTTAACGAGAATGGCTGTTACGATTATGTTACCATTAATTCTGTTTGGTACTCTTCTGCATACTGTTCTATCACAAGGACCATGTTACGTCAAGGAAGTCGAGTTTGGAAAAGTCTGCGTTTGCAACTCAACCTATTGCGATACAGTGCCAGAAATTGGCGAGATAACTTCGGGATATTTCAAAATATACTCCACTAGTGACAATAATCCAGGGTTCGTAGAATATAAATTATTTTTTGCTTAATTGTTTTTTAAAATAAATATATTCATCAATGTTTTAAAAAAAAGAAAATTATTATTTCAGTTTAAATGTATTTCTTTAATTACATATTATATTACTTCCACTTCGTTTTTTTTTCTTAAGTTATTTCGAAAAGAAAAAGTAATTCTATTGTTCAAAAATACAGAACAAAAACAAGTGAGAATATATTTTAATTTCAAATAAGTCCTTAGACAGCGAACGTTCATATCTGGATTGATTGGAAATATTTTCTTTGATTCTTGCTTTTGATTGTTATCCAAATACAAATGAAGTTATGTAAATATTATAATCAGTATTATGCAACATATAAAAATATAAAATCTTGAATGAGGGATTATTTTTTAGATTATTTATAATCTATGTATTAGGAAACACAGATATAATCAGTTGGAACATTGCGTGTCGCTCAATATCATAATGTTTATATTATTTTATGAATCATAATCTACAATTTTCATAGTTTTTTCAATAATTAAAACTATTTTCTACCAAAATTAGGACCGACAATACAAAATAACATCAATTTTATCTGTAAAAAATATATAATTCAAATTTTTTAGTTCTCATTAGTGATAAAAATTGTTTTTTTCCCCTTAAACTAGATGATTTTAAAATATAGTGGTAACACTCTTGCGCTTTCATAGTGCTTCATCTCGGATTTCTTGAAAAATGTTCAAGTTTCCTATATGCTTTACTATGCAAAACTCGCGAATAAACATAAAAGAGCATGTAAACAAATTATATTCTTCCTTATTTAGGAAAAGCATCTGAAATTTACAATTAAAGCTTTGATTCATTTGTACCTACAGCCTATTGTATGAAATGCATCTACCTTTCAACTGAAGTGTATTTTTTAATACTTAGTACCTAAACATACATAGATATCCTCCTTCAATTAAACAATTTGTTAAAACCTTTTGTCCTCAATGCAGATTTTCATCAGCCACGGGTAGTATCTCTTCAAAAAAAGACCCATACGCCTCTGTTATACGGATAAGTAACAAAAAACGTCAAGCCATTAAGGGATTTGGAGGAGCCTTCACCGATTCCACAGGTCTTAATATAAAATCTTTGTCAGAAGGAACCCAAAAAAAACTACTGGACAGCTATTTTGCTGACTCTGGAATAGAGTACAGTCTTTGTAGAGTACCTATTGGAGGGACAGATTTCTCTCCAAAACCATATTCTTATGATGATGTAGATGGTGATGTTGATCTGAAATATTTTGCTTTGCAAAAGGAAGATTTTGACTATAAGGTGAATAACCAAAATATTTTTTTTGTTGAATTCTGTTGCAAGATTTTACTGTTTTATCCATAACACAACGATCAAAATAATATTTGTTAAATTTTTCAGATCCCATTGATCCAAGAGGCCCTAAATAGGCGAAATGGAAAACCCTTCAATTTATTCGCCTCTGCCTGGACAGCACCAGCATGGATGAAGACCAACAAAACATGGACTGGATACTCATATTTGAGAGAGGAAAATTATCAACTCTTTGCCACATATATGAAAAGATTTTTCGAAGAGTATGCTAAGTTTGATATCCAGTTTTGGGGCGTTACAACGGGCAACGAGAATAGCAATGGTTATTCCATGGATACACATTCAAAAATCAATGCTATGGCGTGGATACCTCAAGCACAGGTTACAAAAATGCGATATAATAATGTTATTGTCGAGCAAATCTCCTAATCCCATATTAAATATATAACAATTTTTATTTCTCCTAAATTTTTACACCAAATTTTAAGTGAAGCTTGTAATTTATTCAATCTATTCTGCTTAGGCCAAATGGATCAGTCAGAATTTGGGACCTACTCTACTTTACTCTCCATTTAGGGATGTCAAAATCATTATTCATGACGATAATAGGCTCAGCTTCCCTTATGTGGTACCTACGGTAAGTTTTACGAGCATTTTTCAGAACTAATCTATATAAGTAATCGCCCTGTTTTTATGTTTCAGTTATTGAGTGATAAAGCCGCTAGAAAATTCATCAAAGGAGTCGGTTTACATTGGTATTTGGACTACAATGTTCACCCAAATGTTTTGGATATCATCGACTATCAAGCTGAGGATTTGTTCCTTCTAATGACAGAAGCATGTTAGTGAAGCGTTTCCATAATTGGAATGAATACATTTATACAAAATTCTTTTTTTCAGGTATTTTCAGAGAAGATAATGGTGTCAATCTAGGTAGTTGGGAAAGAGGTGCCAGATATATGACCAGTATCTTAGAGGTAACCATATCTACAACATATTAACTAATATCAAGAGACCACTTCATGATTCATGAATAGTAAAAGTTTTGTGAGAATTAAGAAATGTTATTCGAATTCCAAAAAGACAAATTTAGAGAAAATATTAACATAGCGTCTGAATTTTTTATAGTACCTGGAGCACGGTGCCTTGGGTTGGATCGACTGGAATATGGCACTCACGTATGCTGGAGGACCAACGTACATCGGTTACCCATCAGATAGTCCCATTATCATTGATGCTGAGAAAGATGAATTCTATAAACAACCTATGTTCTATGCAATGGGTCACTTATCCAAATTCGTGGTAGATGGTTCCATCAAGCTGCAGGTCAAGTCTCAGCATGTGGGCAATAACAGCATAATCGTGGCAGCATTCCAACGGCCTGACAAATTGAGAGCTGTTCTTGTTTTCAATAAGTGAGTGAAAAGTTACTTCGTCATATAAAATAGAATATTTTATTTTCATGTCTTACATAATTCTTTATAATATTTTTTTAGTGGAGCAAGTGAGGTCCAAATACAAATTGAAGATCACGGTGTGTATACAGAAACAATAACAGTGGAATGCAATTCATTTAATACCATTCTTTACAAATCATCTCCAAAACGAAAAGGAGATTACAAATTAGCATAATGTTGTAACTATATTACATAACAAAATAAAAAGATTTCACTACTTCTCATTTATCCAACATAATTATTAGGACTTTTTTGTCCAGCCAATTTTTGTGATACCCACAAATATGCCAACAGAATATTTCTTCAATTTGAAATAACTTAGTACAAAAACAAGGACTGATTTTATTAGCTAGTACAATGAAAAATACAAATATCTTTATTTTTATATATTTGTGTTGTTAGTATTGATCACATACACATATCAATTACATGACTGGAAAGCTAACACTTTTCTCTCCATATCCATATGTCACAACACTATTATTTCACAATTTTTCTGTTAAAAGCAAGATGTTTTCTGATCAAAATTCGAATAAAGCAGCTATAATATATACAGGATGGTTCTTCGGAAAATACATCGATCCTTTGTGAGCAAACGATAACTATAAACAATCTGAAAATTTGGTGACATACTAAAGTCAATGGGGGACATACGTCTAAAATATTTTAATGTTAGTCGCATTTCAGGTTATGTAGATGCTAACTTTGTTATTTTTAATGGAATACCCTGTATATTACCACATTTTTAGATTTCATGCACAATTTTGAAAACATTTTATGTATAATGGCCTAGACCTAAGTCTAATAACCGTTTTTGATATATTCAAAATTGTATGTTAAAAATTAAGTTTGCTGTCCAAAACATAATTATCTATCTTTCCTATGAGGAAGCCTTTAATATTTATAATTTTCTTGTAGAAGATCCACTTTATCAGTATTTTTATTATATTTTGATAATAATTTGTAAAAAGTGATCAAAAAAGAAGCTTGAAAACTAGATCCAAAAAAACGTCAAAAGTCATTTTTTTAAACGCCTCCAGTGTGCCACAAATATATAATTTACTCATTTTTTCCTTAGAGTTACGGTTTTCGAGTTAAATCGGTGTTAAAATGGTAACAACTAAAATATTCAAGCGTATTTCCGCAGCGATGTTCTGAGATCTCAATAATAACAACTACAAGCAAGGAATATACGTGGGTAATAGGATAAGTACTATCTTGATTGGTATTAGTGAACGTTCAACGATTTTCGTGACTAATGTTACACTCAAAAGTGTGAAATAAATATTTTTTACAAAAAATTGGACCGACGTTATTAGTTGGTGCACTGAAAAGTATAAAATAATATTAATTCTATTGGTGCTGGTTCTTTTGGAGTTGGTGCCTACAACAACAAACTACAACGGCACAACTTCAAAATTACCAGCACCAATAAACCAATGAATTAATACTATTTTGTATTTTTCAGTGCAACAACTGATAAAGTCGGTCCAATTTTTTGTAAAAAATATTTATTTAACATTTTTGAGTGTCATTAGTCATGGAAATTGTTGAACGTTCACTAATACCCAAAAAGATAAAGGTAGATTTAGCTTGTACATAGCGGAAATACGCATATCACATATTTCAAGACTTTACCATTGCGAAACTCGGAAGCCGTGACTCTTTTGAAAAAATGTTCAATTTAAACGTTTCCGGATATGGTCCCCTTTCTAATTTTCAAATCTCGAATTTTCGATTTTCGGAAAAAATTGGCCCTTCCACATAGCTGAAACACATATTTCAGACTGTAGCGCGGAAACGTATGATTATTTTTTAAAATGTTCAATTTAAACATGTCCGGATATCGAATTTTCATGTCGTCTCGGATTTTCAAGTTTCGAGAAAAATTGCCCCCTCTACCCCCTTTAGAAGCGGGAAGGAGATTTTGGATTTGATTTTTCCCAATATGGGACCATTTTCCGACTCTTCTCTTTCAAATGAAACAAAAATCGTCTAAATCGGAGTACGTTCACTATGCAAAACGCGCGAACAGCCATAAAAAATGCAATCTTACAAGCGAATTGTATACCTTCTCCTTTTTTTGAAGTCGGTCAAAAAGCAGTTTTTTGAAATTACGTTTTCTTTTGTTTGTTCATTGATCTGCTTAATATTTTCATAGATCTTCTTTGCTTTTTCTTTATTTTTCAACTTACTCTGAGATAACGAGGTGTTCGTTTAAGTCATATGGATATATTAATTGATAGGTCCCTTTATTTTTTCAAAAGAAGTAAATTATGTAACGCTAAGAACTAAGAATACTATTATCATACCACAGTATTGCCCGTTTCATCAATTGTTGGGTGGTAAACGTTTTACTATCTTCTCTTAAACATCTATAATTGTGGAATGTATGATGTAATTTACAAAAAAATATCAAGATCGAAATTCATAGGGTTTCGAAGTTGTAGGCGTCAGATTAAACTTAATGATTGGTGGGGCTCTATCATTATTTGTTCTTTAAACATGTTTCGCAATTGTTTACGCATTGAGCATTATTCGATATAAATTGAATGATCTTTCCCAAATGGGAACATCAAACACGGGATCTTCTTGTGAAGTATGTGCAGTTTCTGTACTACTGTCATCTTCAATCAATCCATCATTAGGTGGTATTATATATTGACTGATTATATTTATCTACGGTGCGTGTGAATCTTGTTAGGCTATAGGTATTAGCGTTATCAATATCAAGGAACTGTCGTCTAGAATTTCTCGTAAAGTTGTGTTATCTAGATGTGGAAGAGGGCCTAATCTATCTAATTGTTGTAGAACAATGATTTTTTGATTCATTCGAAAGAGGAGACTTGAGAAATGTCCCTCATTCGTAAAAAATCAAATCCAAAATCGCCTTCCCATCAAAAAACACCCCCAAAAGGGGTGATGGGGGCAATTTTTCTCGAAAATCGAAAATCTGAGATGGCACAATTAAAGACAGGACAATATCCCTACACGTTTAAAATGATTTTTTTTAAGTGACGGTTTTCGAGTTACAGCAATGTTAAAATCTCAAATACGTGTATTTTGACTATATGGAGGGGACATTTTCTTTCGAAAATTGGAAATCTGAGGGCACTACATGGAAGACTAGATTATTTTTAGAAACATTAATTATGAACATTTTTTCCTTGGAGCTACGGTTTTCGAGTTACAGCGGTGGTAAAATCTAAAATACTTATGCGTATTTCCGCCCTGATGTTTTAAGATCTCTAAATACAGTCGGCTAAATTAAAGAAGAGATTATATTAGGTAGAAACATTTAAATCGGACATTTACGGCTTCTGAGTTACCTACAACAGTGATAAAGTCTGAAATATGTGTATTTCTGCTGCGATGTTTTGAGATCTCTAAATAATAAGTACAAGCAAAGAATATACGTGGGTAATAGGATAAGTAGTATCTTCTTAGTTATTAGTGAACGTTAAACGATTTTCGTGCCGTTGTAATTTGTTGTTGTAGGCACCAACTCCAAAAGTAACTGCACCAATAGAATTAATATTATTTTGTATTTTTCAATGCACCAACTAATAAAGTCGGTCCAATCTTTTATAAAAAAATATTTATCTTACATCCTATAGCTGTTTTAATTTCAGAAGGTGATTGATAAATTGTTCATGAAGTATATTTTTCAATAATAGAAGGTCTAATAATTCATTTAAAACTTCCTCTATCGATCAATAATTCTAATTTTGTATTTTCGATTTCTAAATATAGAAGAGCATTACCTACTAGTTATAGGTTCTGAGGTCGGTGCTGGTAAAAATTTTCTGGAAAATCTGTAATATTTTTTCGGACTATGCAATTTGTTTATTTGCATTATTATCACCTTCTGTGCCGGAGTTGTTGAATAAAGTTGGTGTTCTTAAGTATTTGGGTATTGATAGTAGTCTGTCTGTATCTATCACTAGCAAAATCATATTCATTGGAATATAATTTTTCAAATGTGTATTTCTGATTTTTAGTAGATTGACGGTTTGTAAAAACTTATTTTTGGGAAATTTGTGCGATTCTGGAATTATTGTCTTCGGCTATTCATAGTAGGTGTCCTGGGAAGTGGTGGATAAATAAAATCAGAGTGTATGTTTGTAATTTCAAAATAACAGGTTTTAACTAATTGCATATGGAAGTATATGTGTCACTAATAACAAAAAAGCACTTCTTATAATTTTTGTTTGTCACTCCGATTGCGACAGAATTTTCACTAGCAGGTAGCGTGGACTAAGCTGCGGGTAACAGCTAGTCCTAAGATATAATAGGTATAATAAGATTATAATAGAATAAAAACAAGCTCACATACTGGTGAAAATTTATATTCAGATAATAAATAGCCGGTTGCTGTCTCCTTCCCCCTCTGTTGTAACTTGTTTGTACCTTAGTCCCCGTCTTAAGTTCTTCAGTGCAAATATTGTAATAGGAAATATTTAATCCATGTTTGAAAAGTTTAAATCTACTATGAAAATAATGTAGAGAGAATATTCTGAGGCATACGCACAAACCTTGTGGTTCATTGTGTGCCCTGAAAAAATGGTGATAATAAGTTTATTGGAATATATTGTATAGGTTTGGATTTATAATTTTGTATTTTGTTATTTTGAATAATTTTTTTTCTACCATATTGGTTTATTATTCCTTAAAATTGTTAAAATATTGTTAGCTAGTTTCCTCTTACTAGTTAATTGTCAGGTTCTCCTTTATTAAAACTCGGACTCGTAACTTTTACTCTTGATTATATATTACTCTTATCCATCTACACCTTAACACGTCTTGCTTCATACTCACTACTAACGCTCCTAGCCTACTCTACTTCTACCACTCTACTCTCACACTAAATGTATACATGGTTGCATATCCTTAATTTGATAATTGCTAACACTCGGGCATCCTGAATGATGAATGCCCTCATTCATAAAAGTTTTAAATGAACTATAAACACTAAATTTATTCGTAGTCCTGTAGATACGCTGGCCGTCTTCGACGTCGCTTCTCAGGTGCTGTCCTCTTCGGAAGTTCCTTATGCGCAACCATTGAGGGTGACTCTTCCTCACTGGGTTGGTGTTGCTCCATAATTCGCTGCAATTCGATTTTCGGTTGTCTCGGTGCGTTTTCATCGCTTGCGTCAGGTGTCTCACTACTGTCCTCCGACTCTGAATGATCTGAATCATTCGGTGTTTGGTAAAGTTTTAACTGACTCACGGTTGCTGTCGTTTCATAGCGTCGTCCTCCTGCTCCTTGTATGCTTGCAATTCTGTATGTGTCACTTGGCAATTTCTCAGTGACTACTAGAGGTCCACGATATTTTGGCTGAGTTTGGGTACTCTCCCCAGTCATCGATGGAACTCTGCGCACAACCACGATGTCTCCTATGTTAAATTCAATGCCCTTGTATCGTTTTCTATCAAAATTGTCCTTGTATTTTCTCTGTTCCTCGATGATTGTTTTCTCCACTTCATTTTGTACTTCTCTGGCAAGTCTCCAACTGTCTTGCTCATTCAATGCTACTGCTGTCAGCAATCCGTCTGAAAATCTTGGTAGGTAGCCATACAAAACTTCATACGGTGTCTTGTGCGTTGTTTTATTAGGCGCTGTATTTAGAAATCTTTCAACTTCTGGTAGTTTACTTGCCCAATCGGTCTCGTTCTCCAAAGATGTTATTAGTGTTGGTATTAATGTTCGATGCACTCGCTCGCACTGTCCATTGGCTTGAGCCCAATGTGTGGAAACTAATGTCAATTTTACACCATTTTTCCTCAAGTTCTCGCGAAAATTCTCTGACGTAAAACAAGTACCTCGATCACACACTACTCTGTCTGGTAATCCGAATTGTTCGATTACTTTATTTAGCGCTTTCACTGCAGATCTCGTTTTAGTGTCCTTCACTGGAAACAATTTCACAAATTTCGTTAAGGCGTCTACGAAAACAAGAATGTGCTTAAATCCTTTTTCTGTAGTTACTAATGGTCCTACATGATCCAAATGCACACGCGAAAAAGGTCGTTTTGGGGGTGAGATGGGGTGCAATTCACCTGGTCTTTTCCCACTTGGAATTTTCACCAACAAACACTCTGCACAACCTCTGATGTGTTGTCTTAAATAGCGTCTTACCCTCGGAAACCAATAATAACGGTAAATTCGCAAAACAGTTCGATCTAGCCCGAAATGTCCCATTAAATCGTGGTATTTAATCGCGATACTCTTTCGTAAAGATTTCGGAATCACATATAAATGTCTCTCAGTACCATTGACACTCACTTTTCGATATAGTCTCGAATCTTGTAACACGAAATTATTTGCGTCTTGTGTCTCGGTTCTCGTTCGGTCCTCGCTAGGTTTTTGTAGGATTGTTATTAGTCTTTTTAACTCAGGATCACTCTGTTGTATCAATAAAATATAATCCTCTTCAGACATTATTTTCATTACCTCCGTTTTCTCGTACATTTCCCGAGATGTATCACTAGGTTCTTCGACGGCTGCTCGCGACATGGCGTCCACGTGAAACATCTTCTCTCCTGACCGGTGTCTAATCTCGAAATCATATTCAGAAAGTAAATTATACCATCTAGCAATCTGAGGGTTTTGAGTCTTTTGCGCGTTTAAATAGACCAACGCCTGGCAATCGGTATACACTATGAACTTAAGACCAATTAAAAAGTTTCTCAACCTTTCGATACAAAACACTACTGCCATTAATTCTAATTTCGATGAATGATAGTTTTTCTCGACATCAGTTGTCTTTTTTGACACTTAAAATATAGGGTGTAACTCATTGTCCTCGAATTGTCTTTGGGTCAAAATTCCAGCCAATCCTTGGCTCGATGCATCGGTGTATAAAACGGTTTCACTCGCGTTCGGATTGTAAAGTCTTAAAACCGGTGTACTCGCCAACGCATTTTTCAAATCATTGAAAGAATCTTCTTCCTTTTCTGTCCATACGAATTTTTCACTCTTTCGCGTCAAGTCACTCAGAGGTCTCGCTCGAATCGCATAACTCTCCACAAATTTCCGAAAGTACGATGTTAATCCTAGAAATCGACGAACTTCTGTTACGTTATGCGGTCGCGGGAAATTCACTACAGCTTCGGTTTTCCTCTGACCCGGTTTGATACTTCCTCCCGATAACAACATTCCTAAATATTCAACCTCTCTCGCCCCAAACACACACTTATTCAATTTTAACGTCAATTTTGCTCTCCTTAATGCATCGAATATTTTCCGCAATTTTCTAATCATATCTGGCCAGTCTTTTGCAGGACATATCAGATCGTCGAGATAACTCATCACCACTTCGTTTTTCAAAGGACCTAGTGCGAGGGTCATTAGTCGACTGAACTCATAGGGACCATTGGTAAGCCCAAACACCATTCTCTCAAATTGCCCTGTCTCGTCTGGTGTGATGAAAGCAGTTTTGGGTTTTGCTTCCTCGGTGAGCGGTAACTGTAAATATCCATGCGCGAGATCTAAAACTGTAAACATTTTACATCCGCTAATGCACTCCAGATACTCCTCGGGATTTGCAATGGGAAAATTGCTTTTCACTGTCTGCTTGTTTAGCTGCCTATAATCGATCACTAAGCGCGGTTCTCCTGTCTTTTTAGGCACTAATAATACCGGACTCGCATATGCCGAATTAGTTTCCGTCACAATTCCGTGCGATTTCCACTCACCAACAAAGTTTTTAATCGTTTGTCTTTCTTTCAAGCTCACACGATAAGGTTTCGCACGAACTGGAATTCCTGTATCTTCAATGTTTACCTTCATTAACGTTGTACATCCCAACTCGCTGAGATTAAACGCGAAACAATCACGAAATTCGTTGCACAAATTCACTAAATTGGCAAGATCATCTGCAGAGGTTTCACTATCCACTTTTAACATGCTTGATGTTATTTCTTGGACGATGCACTCGGAATCAAGTGTTCTTCTCTCAGTTTTCCCAATTTCTGTACCTTCTGCTAAAACTACATTATTCTCATTTCAGTTTATCACAGGTACCCAAGAGTTTTCTTCTCCATTGCTCGCACGTATGAAGCTGACTGAATGTGCTTCCAAAATGTTGCACTCCTCGGTTGTTACGTGAATTTTCTGTGACGATGGCGTCTCCAATATCAAGTTTTTGAATGGTTCTTCGTCCGCGCGTCCAAATTTCAGAACGTCAGTCACTTTTGCGTATGCAACTTGCTTATCTTCGGTAAAAGATCGACCAATGAGAACTGGTATTTGTTGCGCACTGTCTGGAACCACGTAGAATGGCACATTACTCACTGTGGCTTCGTCGATGGTCACAACTGCTTGGAACATCTGTTCAACCTAAATTGGTGCTCTGCCTCCAAATCCGAATAACTTAAAGTTCACATCGCTCAATGTTTCTTTCCATGTTTCAGCCGTACTGCGCCGAATCGTACACACGGAACTTCCAGTATCAATGAAAGCATCAACATCGCGATTATTTACACGGATACGTCGTAAAAACTTGTCAACACTGTTCGGACGAACTCCTTTTTCGATAATCACACACACGTCTCGATTGTTGTCAATTTTTGAACGAGATTCACTAGTCGACGATTTGTGAATGGGTGTACTCATAGCTGCAGAGTTATCTCGCCTTTTGTGACAATTTTTCGTGAAATGTCCACTCTGGCCGCACGTAAAACACGCCGAAAGATTCCTCGGTTTAGAACACATTGTTGCTACATGTCCGTATTCTGCACAATTGAAACATCGGACCTTAGTACGGTCTTGTCTCTCTTGATCACGCAAATCTGACGAACGCGCCTGACTCGTCGATGGTGCGCGTCCACGCATGTTTGTAGCGCTTGCATTATTCACAAAGACTACCGAGCTGATGCTCTTGTTCGTCACTCGTGTTAGTTTTAGAATGTCATGTAACAATTCGTTTACATTTGCATGATAAGCGACCATTAAACCCGGAATTAAACTTGAATGTCGCTCGAAACACATACTCAAATTCACGCCACGAATGTATGGCATCACGATTCACCTCGTACCAGTCTTTAGCCGCACCTTTCAACTGGATTCTTGCTGTCTCTAATTTTATTTGGTCCGTCCACCCGTGAAGTAGACCACAACTCGTGATGCGATCCAACCATTCTCTAGGTTGGTCATCCACGATCAAGCCATCGAAATCCGGAACTGCCCTCGATAAGTCAGGCATAACGTGAAAATCCGTTGTCTGACTTTGATTGTTGATCACAGTTCGCATCATTTCATCACTTCTTGCTCTATTTTCCTCGACTCTAGTTATTAAATTCAAAACTGCCGTCATTTGTTGCTGGATGACGTCAACATTTGTTGGCAAACTTGTCATAAAGGTCGCTGTCGTCTCAATGCGATCCTCTTGCTCATCCATGGTTTCGCGCACGCGCTGTTGCTGTCCTTCTCCATTTAGACAATGCCCGCTTTGGCCGCCATTTTGACTCTGTTGGCTTGCCATTTTTCTCGAAGTTTTGTGGTTCACTGGTTCACTCAAGATCCATTCTCATCTTCTGATCTTCTTATCTTCAAATCCCACTTCTGAATTGTTAGCTAGTTTCCTCTTACTAGTTAATTGTCAGGTTCTCCTTTATTAAAACTCGGACTCGTAACTGTTACTCTTGATTATATATTACTCTTATCCATCTACACCTTAACACGTCTTGCTTCATACTCACTACTAACGCTCCTAGCCTACTCTACTTCTACCACTCTACTCTCACACTAAATGTATACATGGTTGCATATCCTTTATTTGATAATTGCTAACAATATTATTTTAATATCAATATTCAATATCTACAATATAACGATTTTGATTATTTTTTTATTTAGTTCTCTCAAAATATAACGGCAACAGACTTTTTTAGTACTCTCGGAAAGCCTTGGTTATTTTTTTAAATGTAGACCCAGATAAAAATTTCATTTTTCAACAAAACTTTTCTCTACCCTGTAGAAAAAAAATCATCAAAATTGTTGGGAAGTCTGTCAAAAAGTAATTAAATTTTGCTATTGTCTAACCAAAACTGTATGGTCTAGAGGGGTTAACAAAGGCTACAAATTAAGTATCTACTTATTTCTTAGACCTGATAGGTAGGACAAGACTGTTTTACTGAGTATTTGCTTTTGTCAAAGCTCAGTAACTAATGGATATAGAATGTTGAAAATTTGGGGTCTAACTATACCTATTTGGCATGCCCATAATCCACCTCATTTTTTTGGGAAATCGTTCGAAAAATAGCACAATAGGTATTATGCAACCGGCATAGTCTTATATAATATAACAAGCGAGATATTCTACAATTACATAGAAATTTGGATCCATCATATATATAAAATTTAGGAAATTTTTTTTGAGGAAAGAAAGTATTTTGTAATTGAAATTTCTTATTTATTCTTAGAACCTATAATTATTTTTAGTAATATGAATTTCTGAATTTTTCCAGATGTTGTTTTCGGTAACTCATCCATTATCTCAACTCTACTAGGTATTTTAAAATAAGCCAAATCTGTTTTGCAGTAATCTCTGACTTCTTTCAATGTTATAGAACATCCCTCTTTGAGTATAATACAAGCGCAAACCACTTCCCCTAATCTTTCATCTGGGATGCCAATAACCTAAAAATAACATTTCTATAACATCTCCACAGTCGTCTACAATATAATAGGCCTTCACTTACTGCCACTTCCATAATATTTGGATGGGTGATCAAATGGTTTTCTATTTCTTGTGGATGAATATTTTCACCTCCTCTAATGATGGTGTCCTTCAATCGGCCAACAACTTTGGCGTAACCGTCTTCATTTAGAATTAGTTGATCTCTAGAACGAAAATTGTATTTCTCTGTTATGAACTGCTAACATAAATTGTCTGTACTATGTCTATTGCAATATACCCTGTGTGTAACCATCCTTCTCCGTCAATCAGTTCCTTTGTCTTTGTAGGCTCGTCAATATATGCATCCAGGGCACTGTATCCCTTTATGCACAGTTCACCTGGAGAACCAACTGGAACAGGGTTATTTGCTTTATCTACGACTTTCACTTCCGTATGATCCATAATGTAGCCCACTGTAGTGGTTTGTTTCTCCCAGTTGTCATTCGGTAGGGATACAAATGTACCAAGAACCTCTGTCATGCCGTAGAGTGACTATAAATAAATTTTCACAAATTCATTCACAAAATAATCTGGTGTCCGCACGCCTTTTTTACTACTCTCTCAAACTAATTAAACTGTTTTTGCCAGGATATGCACCTTAACCTTTAGAGGATGTCTAGGACATTCAAGACAATATTTTAGGATTACTTCAAAATCCGTAAAGCCGATTTTGTGCTACAGTCTTGAGCAAAACACGTAGGTACTTCTGACACACTAACCATGGAGAACAAGGTGTTCAAACGGGTTCGGTACCAGTCAGCATTTAAAAAAACACAATCCGTACATCCGTTTGCGAGATAATCTTGGCACAGAACAACAGACAGACCAATGGCTGAATTTTATTTTTGTTGAATGTTCCGATTCCTAAACATTGGTTGAAAACCAGATACCGAAAATTTTACATGATTCTAATATATTTTTTTAACGAAATACTAATATTGATGGGTTTATTGTTACTGATCCAATGATATGAGATGTATCATAGATGATTATGAATAAATATTTTTTACAAAAAATTGGTCTGACGTTATTGGTTGGTGGAGTGAAAAATACAAAATAATATTAATTCTATGGTGCTATTACTTTTACAGTTGTGCAGTTGCAGTTTTTAGATTTAGATTTATAACTTTTGGCACCAACTTGACAAGTACCAGCCACAATAGAATTAATATTATTTTGTATTTTTCACTCCACCAACTAATAACGTCGTTCCAGTTTTTTGTAAAAAATATTTATTTCACACTTTTGAGTGTAACATTAGTCACGAAAATCGTTGAAAGTTCACTAATACCAAAGAAGATAGTACTTATTCTATTACCCACGTACATTATTTGCTTGTACTTGTTATTATTTAGAGAACTCAAAACCTCGCGGCGGAAATACGCATATTTTAGATTTTACCATTTTACCACCGCTGTAACTCGCAAACCGTAACTCTTTGAAAAAAATTTCACTTTAAAAATTGCCCCCTGCACCACTTTCGGGGGTATTTTTTGAAGGAAAGAAGATTTCGGATTTGAGTTTTTACGAATATGGGACCATTTCTCAAGTCTGCCCTTTCAAATGAATCAAAATCGGAGTACCTACGTTTACTTTTACTATATAAAAACCACGCACAAACTAAAAAAAAATATACACAGGACGCACACGAACCAAAAAAAGCTGACAGTCGAATTATATACCTCCTCCGTTTGGGTTCATCCGTCAAAAATCAATCAAAAAGAACAAACATTTCGATGATAATAAAAAGACTTCCTACCGCTGTTCCAAGTTGCGTAAGGATAGTACTGCAATCGTTTAAAAATGTCGGTTTCCGGATGTTTGAGTGTCATAGCCCCTTGATCTCATAAAACATAATATTTTCAACCGTTGGTCTATTGTTGCACTATTTTTTGTATTCTCTGGTACGGCTGGTACCAAGATCTCTTACCTGTAGCTCAAGATGGGCTATACTTGCAACAGTATTAGGGTACTAACACACATGCTCATTACTAGTACTATGGATTGTACCCTCCATAACTAATAACTAGTACGAATGCTTGCCACCATAGAGCAACTGCTTCTTAGTGGCATGTGGGTCCATACGATGCTAGTAATGAGCATACTTAAGAATCACTTATTTTGTTGATTATGTTTTCATTGTGGCAGAAAGCATGCTTTTAGACATGTATTGCTTTGAGCATGTTTATTTAGAAATATGCTATTATTTATTGCTAGCAAATGTGAAAAGCTGAAGAGCTTGCTAGTTTTCAGCGTGCTCATAAGTATGTTTCATAATAAGCATGTGTTTCAGTATCAATATAGTATATTTCTGTGGTCAGTACCATTACACCTGGAAAACTTGTTTTGCTCAAAACTGTCGGGAGATTTTCATATCGGTGATTGACACCGGTGTGAGTGGACACATCTGATTGTTTTTTGTTGCTTGAATTTATATTATGGAATACTATGACTTACATAAATACGCTTTACTTTCAAGACTTCCTTTAAATTTTTTACCACTTCTGGAGAAACACTTGCACCTGCAGTCAGTGCCTTTTCTGGATTGATGTTCGCTTTTCTTCTTATTTGTTGAGCCATCAAGTCAATATACATGGTCGGGGTGCCCAATAGAACTGATAATCTGAAAAAGTGTTGTGGATATTATTTATTATTTCCATAAAACCTAAACACATCAACAATCGTGAATGCAAGTGTGTGCAATATGTAATTAGCTTAGATGTTATTGGAGCCTGAATCAGCTGATTCAGTTTTGCATTCTTTTGATATGTTATTCACAAAAACAAGAATATATAATTTTTGATAATGCAATAGTAGAAATGCCGTAGTATCCTAATAGATAAATATGGTGGAGGAGGTTCCTTCCTTGTTCAACAACAACCTCGATTAATCTTTATGACACTATACAGGGTGATTCACGGTGAATCTTAGATTCCTTGCAAGTTTCAGGAGAGCTCGCATAAATATGAAGATTTTCAGAATATCAAAATTCATTTGAAAGAAAGGAGTTGAGGAATAGTCCCATATTTAGAAAACCTCAAATCCGAAATCTCCTTCCCTATAAAAACAGCCCCAGAAGTGGGTAAATACTGAAATATGTGTATTTCCGCCTTGTAGTGGGGGCAAATTTTCAAATGAAGTTTTCGAGTTACAGCAGCGGTAAAGTGTAAAATATATTTTATATATTATGACAAGTACAATCAAAGAATATTACATGTGTTATAGGATAAGTACTATCTTCTTTTTTATTGGTGAATGTTCAATAAAATTTATTCTATTGGTGCTGGTACTTTTGAAGTTCAAGTGCCAAAAGTCTTTTATCAAACTATGTACACTAGCACAACTTCAAAAGTACCAGCACCAATAGAAATAGTGTTAGATCTCAAAACTTCAATTATAATAATTTATCGTATACTTTGTGCTTTGTTTATGCAAAAACATAAAAAAATACTAGAAACGGGTTTTTATTCTGTTACACTTTACTTCTATGAATTGCCGTTAAAGATTGTCCTCATGGCCAACAGATTTTTATAAATCAATAGTTTCATTCATTATACTTATACATACTATATTAATCAATTAATTAATCAATTTCATTTATATTGGCAATAAAGACAACAAAATGACATCGTCAGCTGATATCTATTCTCATGTTTCTTAACAAAACACGAATCAGATGGTAAAGCTCTATCGCTGACATGTAGGTAGTGGTACCATATTTTTTTAATTCCCTTGAATATTAGATTTTATCCGATTTAGTTATCGGATTTTTCAAGTTCTATAATCCAAAAATATTTTCAACTGTACCAGGTGCGCCCAAATAGTCGGAATTGCACTTAACTTCATTTTTTCTTATGGAACATGTATATTTTTATTAATTAATTATATTCTCCCTAAAATTTTAATACCAGTTGTATAACAAAACTTTATGACCATTGGTAATAGATTTCTAGATATGAAAATTATGCTAAAAATTTTGACAGATCAAAGCCACTTTATAAAAGTCAATACCTATCTCAGAACATGTAAAAGAGCAGTCACACATAATATTGAAGATTATTATGAATTGGTTAAATTCCTATTATATTATACGAGGCGTGAACAAAAAAAATTCTGAAAGATTCAAATAAGTTGAAAAAGTCATTTTTTCAAATGCCGTAATCTTCTGATTAACAAAATTACACCCTGTCTAAATGTTGCTACAAATAATCTGGTCATTAATTTGCTATTCTCAGATTTTCAATTTTTAAAAGGAATTGCCACTTCCACATAGAGAAAATACACATATTTCAAATTTTAACATCGCATAACCTCGAAAACCGTAGCTCTTTTGAAAAAATGTAAAATTCAAAAGTTTTCGGATATTTTGTTATAATTCTGTCCTCTTGGATTTTCGAGTTTCGAGAAAACTTTGCCCCCTCCACCCCTTTGGGGGCGGTTTTCGGTAAGAAGGAGATGTCGGATTTGAGTTTTTATGAATATGGGATGATGTCTCAAGTCTCTTCTTTCAAATGAAATAAAAATCATTAGAATCGGAGTACGTTTACTATATAAAATGCGCGCACGAATAAAAAAAAATCAATCACGCGTAATGAATTTCATTCTTTATGTATGTATATTACCTACATTTATCTAAAAATTGCGTATTCTGCTCAAACTTACTGGTGTTTCTCTATAATTGATAGACACTTCTCAGGATCATAATTTATAGACGGATAAACAATATTGCAACCAAAATGAGCCGCCATTGTTATACTCAATATTCCAAGCGCATGAAACATTGGAGCTTGGAAACAAACATTATGATCATTCAACTCCATTCGTTGACCAATAAAGTATGAGTTGTTGAGAATTTGAAAGTGTGTCCTCGGTACTGCTTTCGGATTACCTGTCGTACCCTGGAAATATTTAATATATTCATATATATCCTTTTCACTTTATATCCTAATGTGCTTACCGAAGAAAAGAGAATAATTTGTGTATCATATGTATTTATTTTATGTTGATTATTTTTTATATAGTTGATCAGTTTCTCGTCTGGTCTATCCAATACTTCATCGAAATTCAATATGTTCCTAAAAAAATTCATTATATTGTATATAAGTACCTAGTTCATATTAATTTTTTTGTGAATATGAATTCAAATTGTTATAAATCTAGCGATCCAAAAAAGAAACATTCGCAGTAGCACTTTGAAAATGAATGCTAAACATATATAGGAAGCTAAAAGTGACAAGTGATGTTTCAATCAATATAAATGCAATTGCAGATGAATCAAGTAAAGACATGATCTCATTTTCAAAGGCCTACTGCGAATGATTTTTTTTTGGATTGCTCGATATAACGGTTATGTTCAGGGAAGAGAGTCACTATTTGCACTATCCATAGAGTAAATAGGTCGTACTATCTAGCACTATTATTTGTTCACGGTACTCTACAAACGCTATCGTGACGTTATGAATTTTTGTTTCACGTCATAACTGAACGCTATTTCTTCCGGGGTAGGGTCTGTTTAGGGAGTTGCTATTGTCGCTATAAACGCTACTAATGTAAACACAAACAAACAAACACTACCAACGTTGTTCACTGTTCATGGAGCCAATTGTGTGTTAGTGATAGATAGCTCTATGAAATTTGAGTTGAAGTATACATAATAGCGAAAATAGCTCTTATATTTTATTCGCATTCTCACCAAAGCTGGAATTATTGTAAATTGAAACCACTTCTACTTTCCAGACCGTAGATTGAGAAAAGACTTTCAATTTCTAACTTTCGCAAAGATCTTTGCCCAAATATCAGGTTTATCTTTATAATTGTCTAAGTAGGTGAAACCATCACTTTTGGGCAGCCTTCAATATCTAATTATTGCATTTTTATAAATAAAAATTACCACTTAGGATGTATCACGTTTATTGAATTTTAGTTTAAATAACTAGTATGTGTCATTAATTTTATTATTTCTTTATAAACTCGTAAAATTTACGAAACATTAGTTTTTAGGTAGGTACGTATTTCAAAAACTAGATTGAAAATAATCTTAATAATATTGAGGCTTGAATAAATAGATATATCGAGAAATGGAGAAAAAGAAAAGGCGACGCTGGCATGAATTGTTTATTGTAATTACTTTTTAACCGGCAAAGCTCGAATGCATAAATGAAATGAATGTTTTCAATGTAGTTTTTGGGATACATACCTAAATAATAATGTTTCTTAAATTTTACGAGTTCATCAAAAAATAATGAAATAAGTACACTATAAATATTAGTTATTTAAACCAAAATTTAATGAGTCTTACATTGTAAGTGGTCACTTTTATTCATAAAATGCAATTAAATAATTGGACATTATGAGCAAACTATCAAGGTGCTCACCACTCACCCCTTATTGAAGGCTGAACAAAAGTTATAATTCGACTGTCTGCTTTTTTGTTTTGTTCTCGCTTTTTCTGATTCATTTGAAAGAGAAGACTTGAAAAATTGTCCCTTATTCGTAAAAACTCAAATCCGAAATCTGCTTCCCTCCGAAACCCGCTCCCGAAGGGGGTGGATTAGGAACATTCTCTAGAAAATCGAAAAATCGAAAATTCGAAATGCCAGAATTAAAAATAGGACAATATCCGGAAACGTTTGAATTGAACATTTTTTCAAAAGAGTTACGGTTTTCGAGTTACATTTATGTTAAAATCTAACATATGTGTATTTTCGCTATGTGGATAGGGCGATTTCTTTCGAAAACTGAAAATCTCTGGGTACCACATGAAAGACAATAATATTTGTAACAACTTTTACATTGAACATTTTTTCCTTATAGTTACGGTTTTCGAGTTAGAGCGGTGGTAAAATGGTTATATCTAAAATACTTAGGCGTATTTGCACAGCGATGTTCTGAGATCTCTATATAATAACAAGTACAAGCAAAGAATATACGTGGGTAATAGGATAAGTACTATCTTCTTTGGTATTAGTGAACGTTCAACGATTTTCGTGACTAATGTTACACCCAAAAGTGTGAAATAAATATTTTTTACGAAAAATTGGACCTACGTTATTAGTTGGTTCACTGAAAAATATGAAATAATATTAATTCTATTAGTGCTGGGAATTGTGAAGTTGGTGCCAAAAGTTATCAATCTAACTGCAACTGAATAACTTCAAAAGTAACAGCACCAATAGAATTAATATTATTAATTGTATTCCTCAGTGCACCAACTAATAACGTCGGTCCAATTTTTTTAAAGAAATATTTATACTCAGAGAATTATAAGGATAAACGAAACATTCCGGCAAAGATCTTTGCGTAACTTTGAAATTGATAGTCTTTTTTCAATCCATGGTACGGCAAATAGATATGCTAGTCAATACTAAAGTTACAGCGGGAAAGCGGTTTCAATTTGTACTTATTCCAGTATGGTGAGAATGCCAATAAAATATAAGAGCCATCTTCGCTATTTTGTATTTCAACCCAAGTTTATCCCATTCATTGACGCCGGTTTTAGTCCAGATTGAAAGGCATTCTCAATAAGTAGTATTTCTTAGACGAGTACCTTCTATGTCTCTTCATATACAGGTTGTTTCAAATTCGACTCTCACCATTGGGATCTCTGAAACTAGAGGGAATACGAAGATGGTTAAATTGGGGCAAAGTTGCGCATTTAAGTACTCAATAATAATCCTTTTGAAAGTTTGAATATTTGGAGTAGTTCCAGAGATATCCGGAAAAAACGGAATTTTCGGAAAATCAGTTTATTTTTTTCTGGCTTTATTTTTTAATGAATTTCTAAGTAAATAGCACATTTTCATTGCTACTATTTTCACTATTTCCAACGATGTTCATGGTTTTGTAACCTGACGTTTCGTTTATGTGTAAATATTATGAACTTTTTTCTTATAGGAGCCATAATGGCATTTCACAAATTGGAATAGCCCTTTTTATCACCTTTTTGAAGATGTAGAGCACATAAATGCGCAACATTGACCCAATTTAACCATCTTCGTATTCCGAGATCCCAAAGGTGATAGTCGAATTTGAAACAGCCTGTATAAGAAAGAAAGCAATTTTTTCACCTCATTAATATTGAGTGTGCCTTGACCTCTATGTCTATATGATAGCACTGAATGATAGCACCACCGCGCAATTTGACAATGACAGTATTCGAAAGAAAAATGGTGTTCATGGAGCTTGCTATCACTAACACACAATTGGCTCGAATCATTGTGTTTATAGCGACTCCCTGAACACAGCTAGGGACTTTTTAGTGAGTTTTTGTATCGATCTTCCAACATCATTTTGCGTCTACACACATGTCAAAGATCATTCTCGTGTTTGTATGTTATAGGTAATTAGTATATAATTTTGAGGTTACTTGTCAATACCAAACCAATCACAATGGCCTTGTCCACAGCACACACCTGCTAGTTAGCGCTAGTGATCCAGTTAACAACTAACGAAATTATCGTCTTGGACGCAACTGTGCTTAGCCGCTATCTCAATTGCCAAACTGACAAATCATTTCAATATTAAAAATATATCTTCTATATAAATATATTATTAATTAAAAAAAAATGGTAAAAGCCTTTACCTATGACTTCCCTCGACAAACCACCCCGCTTCGAGATGGAAACAACCTCGTCGCTTCTACCGTTCTTATATTGACACTTAATATTTTGGACACCCTGTATATATGATTAACTAAATCCCTTACATTGCGTCGCCGGTAGTCCTCGAATATGCATACCAAAATTCTTTGTCCTAGGTCAAGCCGTTATTGAGCTATACCGCCAACAGACTACAGACAGACAGAACGACGGACTTGAGATACCATGATTTTCGTGATCTAGGAACCCCAAAACGTAAATATCAGCAAAATTCTCGAGGTCGATTTTTTACGTGAATACAATACTTCCCTTATTGAGGGAAGTAAAAATGTTGGAGGTTTTATGCCGAGCTTTCGAGAATATTTATTCTCTTCGTCATGACAAAGTTCGTGAATTTTGAAAAAAATTGCTATACGAACAGGAAATATTTTATAACCAACAACAATCAGAAATAGATAAACATTCTCGAAAGCTCGGCTTAATACAAAGAATTTTATTTATTAAATGACTGCTTCCCCAAAAAATCTCTTTTATCAAGAACTCAAAATCAAAAAAATATATTTCTACACGCATCACGCAATAACCAGATACCGCATGGAATTGAATGCACTTTTCCACGCGCACAAAGTCGCAGGTAAAAGCTAGTATATAATAAAATTGTAACAGGCCGATGTCTGTATATTAAAGACATTTAAGAAAAAATAATATGAAGGGTCTTTATTAGAGCAACAGAAGCCAAAACAACAGGCTACATTTTATCGCGTCTGTCTGTATTTCTGTATGTTTGTACACGCATCACGCAAAAACTACTACATGGAAATGAATGCCATTTTCACCGATGTAATGATAGAGGTCTAATTTCAATTGGGTTCCATTTTACCGCGTCTGTCTGTATATTTGTATACGAATCATGCAAAAACTACCGCATGGAATTTAATACAGTTTTCCACACGCACGAAGTAGCGGACAAAAGCTACTAAAATATAAGGGCAGGTTTTGTAGCAAGACATAATATATATATATATATATATATATATATATATATATATATATATATTATGGTTTGGTGGTGTTGCCTCTCATCAGCATGTTGCACAAGGTTGAGCCGTATTCAAAAATCAATCCTTTGGACTCGTACTTGCATCAAACTCGGCTGTAGTCGGCTGTAGCAGTAACAGTGGAGAATAGAATAAGTGAAGATACTGAGTTGCGACAACGAAAGTTTGGTGGTTACAGGAAGTTGTTAATTATTGTTATTAACCGGCTATTAAGGATTCACATTAGAAGATGCTTGATATGGAAACGATTCCTAAGTTTTAGAACTACCTTTTCGGGTTGGCGATTATCGCATATACTTTAAAGAATTGGGGGTACGATAATTATCACGTCCTGAACCAAGAATTGCCAAAATTTTCACATTTTGCAGGTATTATTCAAGCATTTCTATTCATAGTAAAAGAAACCAAACACAAGTCATCTAACCACAGTCATATTTAGCCTTTTTTGGTAAAGTTGTATGAGAATATTTCTTGTTCTTTGTGATATATATCACTGACAATAACTCTTCTTGCTAAACAAGAACTTTTTCTTCTAAAATATTTATGAAAAAGTAATACAGACACTGTAATCTACACTAATATCTTACTTGTGTTTTTTATTAGAAATACAAATCAATTGTTCCAATGATGGTACTTTTTCACTCTTTCTAGCAAAGATTTCATCCATGATTCTAAAATTGTCTCCAATTTTTGATGATTCTGAGAAAACTAGACATTTGGTTTTAGTTTTATTGAGACAATAGGTCAATTCTTTTGCCGTGAATCCGGGGTTGAAAGCGACCTAAAAATAATATCAAAGATATTTCTTTTATCCAATAATTTACAAAATATACTAATTTATACATCTATACATATATAATAAAATTATAACAGGCCGACGTCTATTCATTAAAGATATTTAAGAGAAAAAATAATATGGGGGTCGTCATTAGAGCAACAGAAGCCAAAATAACAGTTCTTAGAATTTTTGTCTGTATGTTTGTACGAGCATCAAGCAAAAACTACTGCATGGAATTGAATGTAGTTTTCACCGATGTTTTGGTAGAGGTTTAACTTCAAATTTAGTTTCCAGTTTACCGTGTCTGTCTGTATGTTTTTACACGAATAACGCAAAAACTACCGCATGGAATTGAATGCAGTTTTTCACGCGCCCGAAGTCGCGGGCGAAAGCTAGTTATTCTATAAATAAATAAGATCTCGATTATATCATTCAACATTCAATCAATAGCAGAACTCATATTTTAAATCTATTGTATATGTATTATAGTCGAGTTCGGACATTGTATGCACGGCATGCACCAAATTCGATGGAATTTGAAAGCCTTAAAAGGACGGTGATGCTGCTACTATTTGCTATTTTACTAAGATGTCTCAAATTTCAACCCCAAAGTATATTTATTGTTGTTTAAATATTTGCATTGAAAATTTGGTATATTCTTTGCTGTTATTTTTGGAATCTCCTCTTTGTAAGGCTCTCCGTATACGTAGTGGATGTGTGAGAAAAGGAAAGAGAAGTTTCTTCCACGCTGATGTTCCCAAAATCATATAACTTTTCTGTCTGTTTTTTTTTGGTTCGTGCGCGCTTTTTTATAGGTAGTAAACGTACTCCGATTTTGATGATTTTTGATTCATTTGAAAGAATAGACTTGAGAAACGGTCACATATTCATAAGAACGCAAATCCAAAATCTCCTTCCCTTCAAAAACCGTGGAGGCCGCAAACTTTCTCGAAAATCGAAATACCAAGATGGCAAAATTGAAGATAACAAAATATCCGAAAATGGACCAGATTATTTGTAGCAACATTTATATGGAACATTTTTTCCATAGAGTTGCGGTTCTCGCGAGTATTTCCGGGACGATGTTCTTAAATTTCTGAATAATAGCAAATACAAGCAAAGCATACATTGATAATAGTGGACATTCAACGATTTTCGTGACAAATATAACACTCAAAGTGTGAAATAAATATTTTTTACAAAAATTCGACCGACCCTATCAATTGGTGCACTGAAAAGTTCAAAGTAATATTAATTCTATTGGTGCTGGTACTTGTGAAGTTGGTGTCAAAAGTTTCAATCTAACTGCAACTGCACAACTTCAAAAGTGCCAGCACCAATAGAATTAATATTATTTTGTACTTTTCGGTCCACCAACTGATATCGTCGGTCCAATTTTTTGTAAAAAATATTTATTAATACATTTTTTATGATACCATATTTGTGGGGATTTCAAATTTTAGATATGTATCTTTCATTTTTCTAAAGTAATTCAATCAACAATAATTTTAAAGACTATGTCCTGGGGGAGCAATTTATCTGACCTTTAATATTTTAGATTATGTTAACCTCGGAACCACTCGCAATGTATTTATATAAATATCTATGTTTCCTTTCGTTTCATGTAGCTTAGGAAATTATGGAGATTAATAATTTGAATCATTCGTTGGCTAGAAGAAAGTGGCATATATAATATCGAGAAAATAAATGAAGTTGAGTATTTGGCGGTGACGTCGACTAGTAACACAACAGAGAAGGAAATACAAAAAAGGATAACGACAAGGTACAGAACGGCAGGCAGTCTTAACTCATTATTAAGGTCGAAGCAGGTATCCAGAGTCACGAAAATCAGATTATATAAAACGATAATTAGACCTACGGTTGTGTATGATGCAAGACATGAGTGCTCACAAAAAGAGACAAAATTAAATCAGAGGTGTTTAAAAGGAAGATGTAAAGGAAAAAATAATTACCACAATGAATCCACCCCTTGCACAGGCAAGGTGTACAATATACCATTCCAGAAAGTTTGGCAGCCAAATACCTATCCGATCACCACGTACAAACCCCAGTGATTTAAGTCCAGCAGCGAAACGATCAGCTTCTTCTAAAAGTTCAGTATAACTCAAGTCTTTATTTTGCTCGATAGCTGTAATAGCTGTTTTATGGCCATATTTCTCTGCACTCTCAGTCATCAGCTGGCCAATAGTGATAGACCTTAGAGGGATGTTGCTTCTGTTGTTCATGTATGACAAACTGGTCTTGAATCTGCATCTGGAAAAATACATTGAAATTTAAGTAACACATTAAGAAATCACTCATTTCAAAAATAGAGCAAATAGCATATTTTTGCGAATAATACTGTTTGTGCCACCTTGCACTCACTTGTAAATGTTATACTTTCACTTATTTAATATATTTTCATATGGCAACACTGTACTTTCCTTGCCCTTGGCAATTCCATACAATGGGAACTATACATTCAAATACCCCTAACATTGAAGGATATAAATATTTTTTACAAAAATTGGACCGACTTTATTGGTTGGTACACTGAATTTTTTGTAAAAAATATTTATTTCACACTTTTGGGCTTAAGATTAATCATCAAAATCTTTCAACGTTCCCCAAAGAAGGGAACACGTTGCTTACACTTATTGAGAGATACTGCGTATAATTTCTTCTTTAATTTGTCCGTCTCATATTTTCAATTTTTGACACATAGCGAAAACACACATATTTTAGACTTCACCACTTCTATAACTCTGAAACCTATGATTTTTTCATCCAATTTAAACGTTGCCGTATAAGGTATCTTTTCTAATTTTGTCGTCTAACATTTCGATTTTCAAAAAAAATCCCAAGTCTCAAAGATCCTCTTTCAAGTGAAAAAATAATCATGAAAATCGGAGCACGTTTACGATGCAAAAGGTGCGAACAGGCAAAAAAAATCAATCGAACAGTCGAATTTAAAAAATAAAGCAGACAGTCGAATTGTATACCTCCCCCGTTCGGGGTTCGTCGGTCAAAAATGCTACCAAACGGTGCCTACCTCCTCCGTTTAGGAATTCGGTCAAGAAAGCGAAAAATATACGAAAATAAATCCTTTGCTATAATAACGGAAATAGTTCATCCAAACATTAAAACTTAATTTTTAAATTTAGAACTAAAATAGAACTCCCATCAAAACATTTTTTTTAAATATAACCATGCAAAGAACATTTTCATTTTTTCATCACGTAAAAGCCGAAACTATCAAAAAAATATTTCTATATAGATATTAAAATGTGAGAGTGAGATTAGGATTAAGCTGTGAAGGTTTTTTTCAAGTACAGATTTATTTCAATAATCATAAATTTAGATTTATCGGCTTTTGCACAAATTTGCTTCTGAATTATCTCATATAATATTAAATATTATATCCAAAGAAGGGAGAATTGTTCCTTATACAATAAGTTGCGTTGATTGTAATAGGTAAACACAATGGCAAAATATTAAATTTTCGTAAGCAATGATTAATTTGATTTACAAATAATTGTACATTGCCCCACTTGCTTTTCATAGAACGGTAAAATTAGGAATTAAGTTATATTATTATCAAGTAAATACAGTGTATGTATAATTTTATATCGAACTCCCAAAAATACGTTTTTTTTATGTTTGTTAGCGCATTTTGCTAAGTAAACGTATTGCCGATTATTTTTTTATTGGTAATAGAAAAACTGACTGATGGTATCTTACCTTATTTATAATATTTCCTACCCTACACTTCAAAAACGGAGGAGTGTGATTTTTTAAAATTGAAAATTCTATCTTTGAGATTTTTTAAAAGCTTCAAAGGTTTACTAAGTTGGTGCTAAAGGTCTTACAATTACCTGTAACTAGAAAAGTTCAAAATTAACCCAAAGAATTTATGTTATTTTGTATTTCGATCCTAGATTTTGCAAAAATGAATTATTACTTTAGCTTAGGTTTAGAATGAAATGAAAATATATTAAAATGAGAAATGTGGGATGGTTAACTTGATTTCCCTGGATGAAAACTTTCGATCAAACATCATTGAATCAAGAGGAAAATTCATAATTTTATCAAATATTTGAGAATAATATCATCCTTGGTAATATTACCTGAATGATTGATGAAATTATACCTAAATAACTTCCTACAATAAGAAATTCAAAAGAAAAATAACAAAGCCAATATTTTCGAAAATAAATAATATTGAATGCTTACTGTTTTCTCACTATAATCCGCAAGCCACGGTTGAAAAACCATTTCGGGAATAGCATCACCATTCTCTCTTAGCGAACATACAACCTACAAGGTTTATTGTCTGATGGAAAGAATATTTATTCCTTTATGCGGTTTGCACAATAAATCAAATTGTTCATTATCAGTGAAAAAGACATTAGTCGGGTCAATTTAGATAACATAATCTTATGTACGAGGTTTTATTGAAATATTCCAATCATTCATGTTATATTGGCAATAAACTAATAAATTTTTGAAAGTACCTACCTATTCGACTTTAATCTTAAAAAAAGCATTTTTAAGTCCGTCAAAATCAGCCGGTTTTCATGGGTTTTCACTTCTGTGATGGAGCCTGGAGGTACACAATCTCTATGTTGACTTTTTTTATGTACGTTTTGCATAGTAAACGTGCACCGATTCTTTATTCATTGCCAAGAGGACTGTTGAGAGTTGGTTCAATATTCAAAATTCGATAGGTCCTGGTTCTGCCCCCAAAAATACACCCAAATAGGGTCCAGTGGATTTTTTTAGAAAATTTAAAATTTTATCTAAAGGGATTAAAAAAAATCATCTCCAGCTACATTTAAATTGAACATTTTCCAAAAGAAATAAGTGTTTCCGATTTGAAATCACTGAATCTAACTGAAAATTCAACTATTTTCATGACTAATGATACACTCAAAAATGTGAAATGAATATTTTACAAGAAATAGGACTGATTAGTAGTTGCACTGAAAAATACGAAATAATGTTAATTCTATTGGTGCTGGTACTTTTGAAGTTGGTTTCAAAGTCTTTTATTTATCAACAACTGTACCACTTCAGAATTACCAGAACCAATAGAATTAATATTATTTCGTATTTTTTTACTGCACCAACTGTGAAGTAATAATATCGATCCTTTTTTTTTGGAAAATAGATTTATTGATATCAAAGTAACTTTGATGAAATCAAGGACACCAGTGGGTTGGTCAATTGAAGAAGGCTTTTTTTATCCTATAAATCAAGAAGAAGCATATTTGAAAAATTGAAGGTACCTACACCATATATCCAAAAGATAAATACGCAAGCTTGCTTTTTCCCAAAATCTAGATCCATTATTCGCACCATCTGGATGTTGAATTCTTCAAAAGATCGCTGTGGGTTTCTTATCGTGAATTTCCCATACAGACATATCTAATCTTAATTATATTTGAAGACTTTTGTAATGGTCAGATAACATTTGGTTAATTCTATCAACCCTTAAGTAGTAAACAAGTACCTATGAATTTTCTCTTGATATAACGCACGACTAGGATCTACAACATTCTATGTATAATTACGGAATCGTCTGAGAAAATCGTATCTACGAATTACGAATGATTTGTCGTGTGAAGTGACCGCAAATCGTTTCTAGCGGTGGCTCGTGTAAAAACACACTAAGTATGCGAACACAGGAAACGCATGTTTTCACATACCGCCAATCAGTGCCGATTCGCGCCTTAAATAGATATACCTAATATGTTTTCAAATTGGCAAGAACGCTGTGGAATGAAATGAATGAAAAAATACTTTTAGTCTAAGCTAATAATATTATCAGACATCTCCAGAAAATAATGTTTTATACTATTGTAACGGGCATTAAAAAGTGACTGGGCATAACTATATACAATTTATATTCACTATTTATCTAACTTAACACTATTTATATTTACACTGCACTATTTACAACTATGTACAATTTATATTCAACTATTTACGATTTATATTCACTGCCCCACACTTACTCGTCTGCACCGGGCGATTGCCCCTGACTGATTCCGCAGCACTCTCCAATATATAGGCAATAGGCAAGCAGAATGGCTCTCGTATTTTCTACACCCATCTTCCGATGCCAAGCGAGCTCTCCGGAACTTGCGCGAAGTTACTAGAAGCTTCGGGAATATGTCTTGACCCAGGCATGCATGGCTGACCAATACCAATAGCAGTATGCAACACACCACCCGGGTCCCACCAACGTCCGCACTCGCTAAGGTGCTCCGCCTTCCGACCAATCGCACACGCCCACCATTAAGGCACCGATCACCGAAGCCAAGCTCGTTACACTATTATATTTTTTTAAAAAACCTTATTAGTTGGTGCTTTGAAAAATTTTAAATAATATTAATTTTATGAGTACTGGTAATTTTGAAGTTGTAGTTAGATAGAAGACGTTTGTCACCAATTTCAAAAATACCAGCACCAATATAATTATTCCTAGATGAAAATCCAGCATCGCTCGGGTGAAATGTGACTCATAATACACAAACTTTTACAAAATGTAGGTACATATTTTTGTACTTATCCGTTTTCAAGGAATATTAGGCAAGGCATAGATTCGAATAGCCATTGTGTTTACTAATTATTATACATTAAAACTGCAAAAGTTTTTAGATAAATATTTTTTATTTAAAATCAACTTTCAAAACAAAAATAAATTAACAAAATAAAGAGCTTTCAAGGTTTATTCTCTGTAAACCTCTCTGTTTTAAGAACTCAGTATTGGAGGATTCACAGAACATGAGCAATTTACGTCAAAGTCTACTGACATTGATTGAGCTGTTAAAACCATTGTAATTTAATAAAATAGTAGACAATCCGAATTTTGAAAATATATGTTAAATATATAGAAATCATTATTTTTTTATGTTTGATTATTCAGGTGAGGTTTCAATCGAGTCTACCGTACCCCTTGACGGAATTATTAATATAGATTATTTTGTATTGTTCAGTGCACCAACTAATAAAGTTGGTCCAATTTTTTGTAAAAAATATTTATTGGTCATCAAAATCATTCAACGTTCAAAAAAGAAGACAATACCTTGCTTATAATAATTTAGACATTTCATCGGGGAAAGCCACATATTTCAGAATTTTCCGCTGCTGTAACTAGGAAAACGAACATTTTTTTATGTTAATGTTAATGTTAATTTAAAAGTTTCTACGTATAATCTCTTCTTTAATTTGGCCCACTCATATTTGCCCCCACCACATAGTGAAAAACCTCATATTTCAGACATTACCACTGCTGTAACTCGGAAAACTATTTTTTTTAATGTCCAATTTAAACGTTGCCTGATATTGTCTCTTTTTTAATTTTGTCATCCCGAATTTTTGATTTACTAAACAAAAATCCCCCCACCCCTCTTTGGAAGAAGTTTTTGGGTGAAAGACATGTTGAATGTCGATTTTTATTTCAATTGGACTAACTCTCAATCATTGTCTTTCAAATGTAAAAAGAATCATGAAAATCGGAGGAGGTTTACTATTTCAAAAGCACGAACATCCATAAAAAAAGTAACCACCAACTTCAAAAGTACCAGCACTAATAGAATAAATATAATTTTCTTATTTTCAGTGCACCAACTAACAAAGTCGGTACATTTTTTGGAAAAAATATTTATTTTAAACTTTTGAGTGTAAAATTAATCTTTCTTCTTTGAAGATTCACTACCAAAGAAGATAGTACTTATCCTGTTACCCATGTATATTCTATACTTGTACTTGTTATTATTCAGAGATCTCAAAACATCGCGGCGGAAATACACAAATCAGACTTTATCACTTTTGTAGGTAACTCGGAAGCCGTAATTTAAATGTTGCTACATATAATCTCTTCTTTAACTTGGCCTTCTCATATTTTCAATTTTCGAAAAAAAATACCACATAGCGGAAAAACACATATTTCCGACTTTTGCACTGCTGTAACTCGGAAGCCTATGATATTTTTGAAAACCGTCCAAATTAAAGGTTACCGAAATGGTCTCTTTTCTTTAATTTTGTCGTCTCAAATTTTTTTATTTTCGAAAAAAAATGCCACCTCCACCCCTTTGGGAAAAGTTTTTGGTGGGGAACGACATGTTGATTATAATTTTTTTAATGGGACCAATTCTCAAAAGTTCTCTTTGTTTATCTATATCTCAAACTAAATTAGTTCTGCTGGTTTAATTTAAAAAATAAATCCTTAATTGTATAATTGAAGGCTCTAGTTTATATGACAGTTAAAATCGCGAACAAAATATTGGAGTAATAAACAAAATAACATGATTATTTTTATAGAAAATAATCACCAGTAATAACAATTTGGATAGAACGGTGCCACGTCAACGTGGCGAATAGGTACCTACAGACCTACAGTATGGAAGGAAATTTAATAAAATATCTTAAGCAATGGTAAAGTATCTGAAAAATAAAAGTGTTTTGAATGTGACTGTTTCCTGGAAAAAAATACATAAACAGTAACATAAAGCGTATATTAATGTTTATATGTGAAACATGTAAATACCTGTTATCCAGAAGCTGAAAAAAACATAAAAAATGACTATGAAAAAATAAAACGTTGTGGATTATGATAAAGAAGCGTCGGAGAAACAAATTGAAGTCGAAGAAGACCTCAGAGAACAAAATCAATTTATAGAAGATAATGAGGGAAATAACAAAAAAAAGTGGGTACCCTAAGAAAGAAGAAAAATGTATGACGAATGTTCGCCAGAGATTTTTCAAAAGTTTGTGGCTGGTGTGAAGGTCTTTCTTCACTAGCAAATATACAATGTAAGTATTTGAAGATATAACAATTCCTAGATGCTTTAAATGCCATGAGCACTACCATAGAGGAACTGTATGCAAGAAAAAAATAGTTTTTGAGTACTGAAGAAGCACATGATTTACGGCATTGTCCAACAGTGAAAAAAACGTTCAAATATAGTGTGAATCAGGAAGCAAGTAGGTTCCAGTGACCATCTTACAAACACTTGCTAGACATACTAATAAGACGTAAAATAGATTACGGTCAGCTAAAATGGCGGTACAACAAGAAACGGAAGTGCTTAACATTTTAGAAGACATTATCCATATACATGAGAATATTGACTCTGATAAAGTAGATAGTATCTAAATAAACATTAAAAACATACTCTTAAATATCATACATTTTAACATATCTACGTAGTGTACGGTTTATTTTATATATTCTGATCTGACTAACCATTTTCCTGTAATGATGAATATTTACAATATAGATTGTAATAAATAGAATAGTCCGAAATTTGTAAATAAAATTATCTCTAACTTAGATACATTTTCAAATATTTGATATTTGATACCATTGTTTCTATAGAGAAGATTGGTCAATGTACCACCTACTCGTAGCAAGTGATAAATTTATTCGAAAAATAACGAGAGCTTTGAAGGTCGCTACTGAAATTAAGACTCTTTAGGTAAGCTGTGTCTTAGGTATAAAAAGTTTAAAGAAATAAAACAATGGATAACGAATAGATCATTACAATCTATAAGAAATTTTTGATCTGATTATGGAATGTCTAAAAAAATATTTTGAAGTATGTAGGTATTCATGTCAATCTAAGTACTGCAAAACGTTTAGGCTATAACTTGATGAATTTCACACGAAAACAACTTTCAGATACAAAAGCTGTCCTATTTTTGGATCCATCCCATATGATGAAGCTTGTTACAAACATACTGAAGAGAAAAGTTTATTTATGCATAACGAGAACCAATTTATTGAGTAGAAGTATTTCCAAAAACTTCATCAACTTCAACAGCTTCAATAATTTATTTTAGTGAACAAAATTAGGAAGAATCATCTATTATTTTATAAGCAGAAATTGAAAGTTAGTGTGTGTGAGTTGGTGCCACTATTAAATATGTTGAAATATTTAGCAATCTTTTGATGTTTTAAATTCAAGAAACTTATTACAATCTGGTTTCAAAAACACTACCTCCAATTTAAACTGTAGTAATACTCATTTGACAAGAATTCCACAACTATGGTATTAAAATTGCTTTTATTCAAGCTGGTCGATAACTACTATATCTATTATGTTTTAACCGCAAAAAGGACAATTTTATATCTGTAGATACTTAAAGTAGTGTTGAGTGTTACTGTTTAATCCCTAGGTACATATATTTATTGTTGTTAATAATTTCATGTTTCTATAATCTTTAACATCCTCTTGATATCCCAGCATAAAAATAATTCTTAGAGCCCTTTTCTGCAATCCAAAAATACGTTCAGCATGTGTCGAGTGACCCCACAGTAGGAGATCATACCTACATGCAATGCAATAATAGTTATTTTTGTATTAAGTAGGTACGTAAAATGAGTGTTTTTTTAATGGCACATGAGAGTGAATTTTTCTCGATTGTGCCATAAAAACACGAATTTTATACACGAAATACAAACAACATTTTTTGTACAACTGTCAAAAAAACTTGACAATTCTGCATACATCTTCGGAAATTTATGTTGGAAGTAATTGTACAAACTTTACTATCAATTATTATTCCAATAAATGAAATTGTTTTATGATGAATAATCAATTAATATTTGATTCTGTTAAAAATAAATCCTTCAAAGTAATATTTCAAATTTATTTTGTGAATTATTTTGGCAGTGATAAAAAGTATTTTTTTCACGGTTAAAAAAAGACTTTTTTTCACGGTGAGAATACTTTTTTCACTGTGAAAAAAGTAAACATTTACGCATCAATAGATCAATTTTTTACAAAAAATTTGACTGACTTTATTAGTCGATGCACTGAAAAATAAAAATTAATATTAATTCTATTGGTGCTGTTACTTTTGAAGTTGTGCAGTTACAGTTAGATTCATAAGTTTTGGTACCATCTTCACAAGTACCAAGTATCAACTAATAACGTCGGTACAATTCTTTGTAAAAAATATTTATTTTTGAGTGTAACATTAGTCACGAAAATCGTTGAACCTTCACTAATACCAATGAAGATAGTACTTATTCTATTACCCACGTATATTATTTGCTTGTAGTTGTTATTATTGAGATCTCAAAACATCGCTGCGGAAATACGCATAAGTAGGTATTTTAGATGTTACCATTTTACCACCGTTGTAACTCGAAAACCGTAAATCTAAGGAAAAAATGTTCAATATGAATGTTGCTACAAATCATTAGGTCTTTCATGTAGTACCCACAGATTTTCAATTTTCGAAAAAAATTGCCCCCTCCACTTAGCAAAAAATATACATTTTAGAGAATTCAACATGCCTCTATCTCGAAAACAGTAACTCTTTTGAAAAAATGTTGAATTTAACGTTTACGAATATTGTCCTATCTTTAATTATACCACCTCAAATTTTCGATTTTCGAGAAAATTTGCACACTCCACCCCCTTCGGGGGCGGTTTTCGGAGGGAAGGAGATTTCGGATATAGGACCATTTCTCAAGCCTCCTCTTTCAAATGATAAATGAATCAAAAATCATCAAAATCGGAGCTCGTTTACTATATGAAACGCGCGCACGAACCAAAAAAAGCAGACAGTCGAATTATATACCTCCTCCGTTCGGGGTTCGTCAGTCAGAAATAAAGAATGATATGCTATTATCAAGGTTTTTCGATGAGCTAAACTGGGTAGTACATCGCAATACAAATATACAATCATGGTATTTGTCTGGGTGTCGGTGATTTGTTTGGTAATCAATCTGATTGAACATTTATAGTGGTATTATGCAATATTGTGATAATGTGAAATTGTAGGTATTGCCATAACAGTTGCTGACGTTATTCAATGGCGAAAGGGGTGTTTAACCTCGCAGTAGTTGTTGTCGGCACAGTTAGACGTCCTAGCGTTATCTAGTTATTTACCAGAAACGGCTGATGTTAAATAATCATCTTGATTATGTATCCATTGAATTCATATTCAGAAATGTCACTATGTATATACATATATCTAAGAACACATATGAACACATATCTAATCTCCCCCTCCTATTACTAACTCAATAAGAAGTTGATTGTGATTTGTGATATACACAGACCTAGCGAAACCTTTTAATTAAGTAGGTAACCATGGAACACTCTCTGAAATGAAAAAATATTCCCTGAGTGACTCATTGGTAGGGTTATTGAAATCATATCTGACGGACCTTGATTAATTTGTCTTATTTAATAAAAAATATCGAGGAGAATTAGAGCTACCTCAAGGATACTGCAGGGTTCAATTTGAGGACCATTATTACTCGTCATATTTATTAATGACATAGCTAATTACATAAAATCATTAAAATTCTTACTATATGTACGCATATGACATGAAATTATATCGGATTGTTAACAACTAGACCGATTACTTGAATCTTGTGACAGACCTATATCTATCTCTTCATTCTGCAAGGCTGAACGAGGGGAAATACAAAAGTTTGTCATTCTCACCAAAAAATGTATCATCCAACTCTGTGAATGAAATCAAATTAGAGAAAATTAAAGACCTTGAAGTAATTTTCAGTAATAATGTCAGTTTCAACAACCACATAGATTACAAAACTGGAGATGCAAACTGAAATCTATGTTTTGTACTGAGAAATTCGAGATAATTCAAATGGGAGGTGGGCATCCTTCTGTAAAATTCATTTGTCAGGTCAAAACTATAGTAGGTATATATCAACAATTTTGAACCCACTGGCAGTGCTTAATATAGTGCTGGTTGAGAAAAATCCTAAGATGCATTCCTGCTATAGATCGGTAGATCGGTAAATATTGTATATCGTTCACATAGCTCATAATTTACAGATTTCAAAATAAATATGAATGTGAAACATATAGCTAGTGTGGACTTCGACGGTCACACCCATTAAAAAATGAAAGAATCCCCAATCGGTTTCTCGGCTCTTAAAACTCCCTTTTGCAAATTTTTATCCAAATCTGCCGAACTATTCAAGAAAAAGTTTATGGACCTCGAGGGTGACTCCCTCGCTTTTTGTCAGGAAATCCACTTGCATAGATAATCATAAAAATCAGAACCTTGTTTATAAACCAAATTTGATCAAAATCGTTATAGCACTTTCCGAGATAAAATTTATTTATATATATACAAAAATTGCTCTTAATAATATATTAGATATGTACAAATTTTCATAAAAAAATTATGAAATTATACGGACCTCATATCAATACCTTTTATTTACAAAAATGTGTTTTGTTGAAAAAAAAATTTGATTAGGATACGAACCGAGGAACTTTGGATTAGTAGCCAAAAACTATACCATTCAGATACTTATGCCATATAATAATATTAGTCTTATACTGAGTTATCACGTATAATCTGAAAAGGCCTTAGAAAATAAGAATATTAATTGCTGAGAACGATTTTTCTTGTGAATGTGAATACAAACACTAAAACCCATACATATGCATAAGCATTGCTCGTTTAAGATAATTAGATTAGAAACTCATATTAACATCTTTTATTTAAATAAATGGGTTTTGTTAAAAAAAACTTTAAGGTGATCAGAATTCGAACCGAGAAACTATATATATATATATATATATATATATATATATATATATATATATATATAAAATTAAAATAAGATGAAGCTCTACACCTCTATGCTTTTGTTTAGTCAGACGTCAACCACCCACTAGAAGCGGATCACGTGATTTCAAGCTTGTTAGCTTTCATCAGTGCCACATAAGTGGAAGCTGTATCCAACTAAACGAAAGCAACTGGAAGTAGTCAAAAACTTTGAGACATTATCTACCAGTGGGACACAATTCGCGCCACCTAGGTATTGAGAGCAAAATTATGTTTAACGTAAGTATGTATAATAATTAAAGAGATCTATTAGTTCATTAATGAATGAGATATATAAAATATAAAAATAAGATGAAGCTCTTCACCTTTATGCTTTTGTTAAGTCGGACACAACCACCCACTAGAAGCGGATCACGTGATTTCAAGCTTGTTAGCTTTCATCAGCGCCACATAAGTGGAAGCTGTATCCAACTAAACAAAAGCAACTGGAAGTAGTCAAAAACATTGAGACATTATCTACCAGTGGGACACAATTCGCGCCACCTAGGTATTGAGAGCAAAATTAGAAAATTTTTCAAAGCTTTTGACTACTTCCAGTTGCTTTTGTTTAGTTGGATACAGCTTCCACTTATGTGGCGCTGATGAAAGCTAACAAGCTTGAAATCACGTAATCCGTTTCTAGTGGGTGGTTGTGTCCGACTAAACAAAAGCATAAAGGTGTAGAGCTTCATCTTATTTTTATATTTTATATATCTCATTCATTAATGAACTAATAGATCTCTTTATGTATATATATATATATATATATAAGCATTTCTCGTTTAATATAATTAGATTCTAATTCTTATTAGAAGAGGCCATGAGAAATATAAAATAATTTTGATCCTACTGGTGCTGCTAGGTACTCTTTAAGTTGATGCCTGGAGTCTTCTATAACATCTCTTGCATTTAAAAATTACCAGTAGGTACTAGTAAAATAAATATTATTGTAACCTGTAAGGGGAACAGCCGCGGGTATTGGTTACAAAGTGGCGGCATCCTTTTGAAGAAAGCGCGAGATCTTTGCTGTGGTTGGAAATATCGAAAGCGGCGTTGACAAAGAGAGCGACGACAGCATGTCGGCATCTACTCCTAGAATGCCGACAAAGGTATTTCGAGAAACGACCAGTCGCGGCTTGCGAATCAAAGACCAGAAGCCCATCGAATGATCTGGAGCCTTTGTCGGATATATATATATATGGGAGAATTGTCGGCATGAGAGACAGAATGTAAAAGACAGTGTGAATAATAGAATAGTCCGAGTAAGCTAGTGCGAATATAGTAAAGTTAAGTTGTAATTTTTATTATTTGGAGTGTAAATAAAGTTTATTTGTTGATTGCAAATTAGTCTCACTTATCTGCGAACCCACATACGCAACATTATTTTAATATTTTATATTTTCCGTACCTTATCTAATAAAGTCCTAGTTTTCGTGGAACTATTTGGGTTTTTGGTTCTCAAGAAAGTTGCGCCTAAAATTGATTGCAAACACCCATATGTAGGTATACGTACACAAATAGGTACATACACATAAAGACTTCTTCATAGAAATCATTATATCCGCCGTTGGGAGCTTAAAACGGGGATATATTGAAATTGAACTCATAAATATCTTCCGAGTGGGAAGTTAAATATTGTAATTATACTTTGCTTTTTTAGAGATTCTTGATAAAAATATTTTTTAATCGTTCAATAACAAGGAAATATCTTTCCTATTGATGGCACTCAAAATATTGATAGCACTTAAAATATCTTTTGTTTACTTTTCGTAATTTACACCTATCTATATTTGGATAAATATTTAATTTTATTATCTGTTCATTGGGACTCTATGGATTATGAGATGATTATCCATGGTCTATAAACTGAATAAGTATAGATCATAATGATTATCTAGCTAAATTTTATTGTTATTTTATTATAACAAATATTGAGTTTGTATTTTGGATAAACGAATGTCTATCTTTAGAAGATTATAGATTTGATAAGAAATATTTATAAATCTTCAAAATTATTGTTATTATTTCTATCGTTTTATAATAGAAAAAGCATACATCAAATTCAAGATATTCTTATCATCTTATAATCGAAGTCATCGAAAGACACAAAACCGCAGGCTGAAAATGCTTTGCTAATGAGTGTAAATATTAATTAAATTTTATACTCGAGAGATTCCCTTTTTAATAGTTATTATATAAGGGAAAAAAGTACTAGATGTTAGTTTTAGCTCGAGGTTGTGTAGACCGACGCAAAGCGGAGGGAGACAAAAAACCAAAATCAAAAATCTAATATTTTTCCCGTGTATAATGCACTATTTTTTCTGTGACAGGAAAAACGATGATTTAATATTGAGACAATATTACAATATATTAAAGTCAAAATATTATCGAAGTAAAATTTGAAGTTTTAAAGTGGTAGGCGACAATTAAACATGCGTTGCTAAGGAAATCTTTAAAGTAATCAAATATCTGTCAGTTTAATTCTGTGTTTTGATTGATTTTTATTTGTATATATATATATATATATATATATATATATATATATATATATATATCTACCCGGGAAAAAGTACTCACTTTTTTCCAGTCACGGTAAAAAACTTTTTATTACCTACTTAAAAATTACATGGACATGTCATAGCAAAGGATTGTATTTACTGACTGACTACAAATTTGCGTGAAGCGCGTATATATATGTAATAAAATAATAAGAATATGATCATCAGCAGATCTTGATGGAAGGATGGTGCTGTGATTCCAACCCCATTAGATTCAGCTTCCGATTGTCAAAAAGGAAGTTGAACGTCTTGGAGTTCCATGGAACGTCTTCTCCGGCCATTACCTTGATTTCGTCTTTGTAAGATTTTCTTAATAACTGCATACCTATGACAGAACAGTTCCAATAATTTCATATATCAGCATGGTCCAGAGACCAGGAATCGACGAGATTTCATCAGGAGTTGGGAGCATCGGAAAATTTTGGATGAATGATGTTTTAATCTTTCGAAGATTATCTTGTTCCAGGATTTCTTGGCAACATTGACAGTTGGTGAACTTCCATCAAAGTATATTTCGGAAAGAAGGATTGGCGGGCTCAAAGATAGTGATTCTTCATTCTTCATGGATTAAAGTTTACTGGTTGCTGGAGAATTTTTGGGAATGTCAAGGAGGTATGTTCCCACAAGTCGTAGAATTTCTTCTTGTTCATTACATTGATGAACACATTATTCAATTAGGAATAGGCAAATCCATTGATTGATTTTTTCAAGTTTTCTAATTAATGAGTGATAAGTGTTTGTTGAAATATTATTGATGTCAAATATTTCAACTTCGCAGGGACTATTTGGAATGATATCTTGAAGTTCAATATTATCACGTATTATGAACATCTTCTGGTTAAGTTCTATGCAGGAGTCGTCAAATAATGAATATTGCAATCTGTTTCTCACAATAAAATTTAGTTCTTGGAATAAATTGCCTCAAACTGACCCTTATTGAAAACTGGAATAAGATATAGATGCTATAGAAGGAATTCATCAGATAAAACAATAGGGATGCGTAAGATATAGTTGATTTTGTTATTGACTATAAAACAATCTATTTTTATAATTTTCTCGAATAATAATGTATTTTCCAAAGATATTCCAAAAGTTAAATGATGATTTTTTAATTTTGTTTCTAAGGATTTAAGTTCTTTATATAAATCTCTGATTTTGATTATAATAGGGTGCATAATACCCATCTGAGAGAAAGATAATAAAGAGCCCTCAACATTTTGCATGATTGAAATTACGATTTCGTACAGGTTAATGACTTGAATCAATGTATCCTTTATGTAAGTAGTGCTTTGAACAATTGCTGAAATTTGTTCAAATTAAGTATCCAATAATTCTTCATTCTGACTTATCCTCTGAATTGTATGATTAAATTTATCTTTGAGGGAAATTGCTGTTCGGATTCTTAATACTCAATGCCAATTTATTTTCATTAGTTTGAAGAGATTTGATTAGCCTTTCATAACGTACTCCATCATTGGCTTCTAGATTTCCAGATATTGATTTGATCCTTTAAGGATGAGGAATAATTTCTTTCACTTCATCTTCAGCCTTTTCTTTAGTGAAATTTAATATTTTTAAATAGTTATATGCGTCCTTAAGATAATTTTTATTCCGGTCAATTAGATTTGTTAGATTATTGCATTTTATATCTAGTTTGTTGACTTCGTTGATAACTGGATTAAGGTCAATATAACAGAATAAAGAATGACGATGGTGTATATGTTTTGCTTATGAGGAATTGATCCATAGTTACGTTCGAGGTTGCTAACTATGATGGATTCCCGTATTCAGAGGCGTATTCTATACATTTGCGTAAGTCTCAGAACTAAAAGTTGAATGTCATAGTACAACTAAACTAAACAAGTCTAGTTGATAGATAGATAGATAGATTTACAGAGATTTATTGTATTGCGGCTTTCATCTTTTAGTTCTGAGACTTTCGGAAATGTACAGAATACGCCTACAGGTAATCTGAAAAGAGTATCGTGTGAAGTGTGACTTATTTATCAAATGAATATGATACATGGAGTGGTCGTTTAATGTGAGATGAGTGGCTTTTTTAAATTTGTTTGCGTTTTTCTGACGTATATTGTTTTTCACGTATACTTTTTGCTGTGGTTGAAATAGTTCTTATGTGTAGCATTTTTTATTCACTTTCTCCGCAATTTTCTCCTTTTTATTTTTAACTAGATGACCCGGTGAACTTCGTACCACCTAAAATCTATTTTATTATAAGGTTTATGCGATTATTAAGCCTAATCAATCTGTTTCGGGTACGGTTTGAACTTCAATAGGTGATTATATAAAAATTGCATGTATTTAAAGTTAAATCAATATATTTTATTTATATGAAATATTATTTATGTTACAAAATATTCAATGCAAAGCTTTTTGATAAACTACACTTTTTTGCCTGTGTAATAACGTAACAACGGTGGCTTTCCGGCACGCGAACATGCGAAATATACCTAGTTGTACATGCGCAAAACACACGATTTATCGTATGATTTGTTTAGTCATTGCAAAGGTCAGACGCACGGGAAAATGCAGCCTCTTAAAATCGAATGGGAATCATCGGCAAACGTGGAATCAAGACATTCTCATTGCATAGTCGAGGTTGATTATTGTTAGGCAACATGATGATGACTGAGCCTATATTTCATGGCAAATTGTAAGGTGGTAGTCCAGGCAATTCCAGCGAATTCAGAAATTCTGCGTGATAGTTCATGGATTTGAAGGAAAACAAATTTCTCGGAATGATATTTTGGATGGTTGCATTGAGATCATCGACATCGTTGTTTTTAACCGCTAAGGGCTGAAACCCATTTGTCGTTCGCGGTCGCAGCGCACCTTGTTCTAAGCTGGTCGCGTTCTGTTATGTGCTTGTGTAGATTTGAAGATCTCGAGACCGGCAAGTGTGCACGAGCTCATAAAATTTCATGAGAAGAATACCTCACGGTCGAGAACACGTTGAGCTTGGATCGCGCTGCGCTGCGACCGCAAACGTACAATGGGTTTCAGCCTTAATATTGCTCGTTCACATTCACACCAAAGATGGTTTTTGAATTATTGTGCTACGTCTGGAAAACACACTGTATGAGCTCCTTCTTCGATATGGCCAAATTCCATTACCAATGTCCAGCAATTGCTTCGAAAACACCAATGCACTTTCGTCTCACTGCAAAAACACTCGCATGTTTGTCGTTAATTGTACTGCCTCCATATGCTGCCACAATTTGATGATTTTAAGCAAGAGTTTAGTTCGTCAGCAACAGTTGATCGAGGAATAACAGGAAGACTCTGGTGAAAATCATCAGATAACAGAATCGTGGATCCACTAAAAATGTTTTGGTTGTCTCCAACATCTTTCAAAGTTCTGTTCAGCGCCTCCAGCGACCTCTTGTGGGCCATCGTGCATTCGTCTCAAACGATCAATTTGCATACCTTTGGAATCTTCGTCATTGCGCTGTTTTTGGCGTTGTTGCAAGCTGCTGTCTCGTGTGTTCAGTGCAATTTCAAGGCAGAATGTGCAGTTCGTCCGCCTTCTAGTAAAGTTGCTGCTATTCCCGATGAAGCCAATTCTAGGCAACTTCTTTCTGGAATCGGATTTTTCCCAAAGGAAATGAAATTAAGAAAGTTTTACCGGTCCCTCCTGGAGCATCCAGAAAATAAATTCCACCAATTCCATTGTTCGTAGCTTCTGTCAAAAAATCGTAAACAATTTTTTGTTGTTGATTCCATTGTGGAACATTTGTACAAACTGCTTCGGCTAATGTTTCGGTGTCATATTTTTGTTCTCTTTGTAACTCTTGGTTAAATGCATTGTGCATTGGACGATTGGATGATATCATACCCAAACATGACAACAACTTATTCGCCATCAACAAACACATGTCTTCTCTCATCATAAACAATGTTTATTGTAAACTTCTGCCATCATTTGTAGAGTTGGAGTTAAAGATTGACAGCGCACAATATGCAAAACATCTTCAGACATATCGTTCTTATCTTTGACCCACAAATCGTTCGGATTCGAAGGGAAACATGTTGATTTGATAGTTACAAAAAATGTGCGAATTTGATGTGGTGATGAAGATATGACGGAAACCTTTAGTGTATTATCCTAATGCGAATCGTTCTCGAGTGAGAGTTGACACCGTTCACGGTAAGTTGCACAGGTATTTCCATATTCACTGTTCTCAAAAATTGAAACGAAATCGGACCAAAAACATTTACCAACAACAATCGTCGATAATAACATTCATTGTTATTTGGATGCACAGTGTAGATGCGGCCCAACGCGTCTGAAGCATATACATGTGGATGTTCCTCAACTGGTGTTACAGTATTCCACACTGATGAGAGCTTCAAAAGTTTTGGACAATATTGGCGACTATGGCACAATCCAACGATTATCCACAATAACGTCTTGTCCTTGGACCTTCATAACTATAGATCATCCATTGTCCACAACTGATTGGCGACGATATAATGGGTATCCGTCATTGCCTATGATGGTGTCATCAATTAAGTCAAATTAGGTCTTTCGGATATCACTTGGAACATCCGCAAGGTCCATGTTCATTATGTTGTGCTCGATGTTGTTTTGTTTTATGTTCACGAACACGTTGAATTCCCAATCTATCCAGTTCTCAATCGTTTTCACTAACTCGAGAACGCGATTCGGACATTCAAATACGACTATTATCATTATCAAAACTAATAGTATTCTCGTTTTAAGAAAATAACGAATTTCACACAACTGCACAAAAAGATTGACAGTAACTATTATTCTGGCATCTTTTAGACAAAAGACGATAGGTCCACCACTATGCACCTTATTAAAAGTAATACAAACAGGCGATTTCCATACAAAATTACCAATTTTGAATTTTATAATTTTTCATCTGTTTTTATGGGTTTTCCTTTTTTTCTCTTTTCTAAACATCCCCTATATTAGGGCGAACAAAACAAAACAAAAATTATTCAAATCGGTCAAGCCGTTTTTGAGTTTTAGCGAGACTAACGAACAGCAATTGATTTTTATATATATAGATTTCACTATTGATTTTAGCATAGAACGTTTTAGAACGTTCTTTATGTTGATTTACATATTCATTAAGCAAAATCTTTTCAAGATCCAAATTAAAAAGTTCATTATCAGACCACTTATGATATCTATTAGTTTTAATTTTGTCAATGAATGTATTGAGTTGTTGTATGCAAGTATGGCGTAAATCAGTTTCATTTTCGCAGGGGTTTTTACGAAGCCTCTGGTGTTCAGCAAACGTAAATGCTCGATGATATTGCTGTGGAATCGTTCAATAATTCCATTTGACTGTGGGTGGTTTCGTGAACAGTGAGCTCACTGAAGAGTTCACTAATAACAGAATTCTTCAATTAGGTGCTGTTATCCATAATGATTAATTTAGGTATGCCATGATGTGAAAAGTATTTTAATAGATTTTCTGCAATTTCCGTAGCGTTTAGACTATTTGTAGCATATGCTTGGGCGTACTTAGAAGAACTACCAATTATGGTCAGGAATTTAGTTTGCTCAAATGTAAAGGTGTCTAATTGGATTGTTTCAAATGGTTTCGTTGCACTTGGTGTGACTTTCATCAGCATTTTTATTGGATTCCGCGCATATTTGGAATTTCACATTGATTTATGAATGTTTGGATGGAGTTTCGCATACGAGGCCAGTAATTTATTATTATTATTATGAAAGAACCGGGTATTAGAGACGGTACCCCTTATGGGCACCTCGACCTTAAGGTCGTTTGTACCATCCCGTGATGTACTATTGTACTGTTATTTCTGGGTTTAGAGCCAGCTCCTTGAAATAATTGATTAGTGCTCTTGCACCATAGGCTTTTAGGTCCTCACAGGTAGGAAACGCACTTCCTAGAAACCTTACTCTTTTATGCGCTAAGGTTTCGCATCGGTTAAAAGGTTATTTACAGATTCTATTGCTTTTGTGCAAAATCTGCTGGAATCATCTTCAATAAAACCCATCTTTTTAGATGATTTTTGATGGGATAATGACCTGTAGTGATTCCAACTAAGTTTCTCAGATAATTTCTTTTAAGGCGAAGTGGGTTATTATCCGTTGAGTATTGCCAGTCTATTAGGCGTTTGGCCTGACTGGCTTGCTCTAGGTCGTGCCAGTACTTGATCATTTCTGTTTTAACATGCTGCTTTGCATATCCACAGAATGGCTCAGGGCCTGTTGGAAGCCTTTCTGAGCCTTTTTTGGCCAAAGAGTCAGCTTTTTCGTTGCCTGGAAGGTTCTGGTCCCTGGTATCCAGATAAGGAAACTTTGTTGCCTTTTGCCAGTTGCACAAGACCTTCATGGAATTCTTTTACCAGTTTTGAGGTTTTAGCAACATTTGCCACTGCTTTGATTGTGGCCTGGCTATCACTTGCTATATAGATTTTCGTCCCCCTGTGCCTCCTTTTATGAATTAGGCCAAGATCTAATGGATTAGTAGAGAAGGTAGTTGGCATTACCAAAAATATATTTAAAAAGTGTAGAGACCGCAACACCGATCTATGCATAGGTTTATTGAGTAATCACAACACACCAATAGCTGGTTTAGATAACAGCCCTTCTCAGCTTCTCCAAAGCAGAGTTTTAAGATCACTCTTACCATGTACGACAGATATCTTAAGGCCCTGTGTTGTACCTAATATAAATAATCGTAACTTGGAAATAAAAAACAGAAGTAAGACATATTATGATAAGAGAACTAAAAATAAATCACCATTCGATAAGGGGGATAATATACTAATTCAGAATCTACCAACAAAAGATTGGACTCCCGGTAAGATAGTAGAAGTCCACAATAATAGGTCTTACACTGTGCAGAATGAAAACGGTGAGGTCTTAAAAAGAAATAGCTTTTATTTAAGGCCCTCACAAAATAATGTAGAAATCAAACCCGATAATGACGCCAAAAGTGAGCAAACCTGTTGTGGCTGAAAGTGAGACAATTAATAGTGAAGTGGACACTAGTGAAAACATTACAGTGACAAGGACAGGTCGTATTTCTAAGAAACCTGCTTATTTAAAAGATTTTAGTTTTTAAGAAATATTGTAAAAAAGGGGAATGTTGTATAGGCAATTAGATGCATGGTTAGTTGCCTATAGTATATATAGTTAATAGATAAGATAGTGTATATAGTTAATAGAAGCTACGTAGAAGTCGTAGAAGATAGACAGAATCCATTGATTATAGTAGAAGAAAGTGATTAAAGCATCACGAGAAATATAGTGGTTTTTATTTAAATTACCACAAATACTTATCCTTTAATCTTTGCAACGTTACATCTATTCCACGATAGTTTGATTTTTCCTTAATGATAATTTCGGATGGTTTCTTCTATGTCAGTTTTGTCTGTCAAATCTACCGATATATTCACACATTTTTACTTTCCTACGCTACTATAGTAGCTGTATAAGGAAAGTATTGTAATCGTGTGATATTTTCGGTATTGAGATTTTTACAAATGTTAACATTTCAGAGTCTAAGTCTAATAAACATATTTTCAGCCATTGGTCTGTCTGCCTCTCTGTCTGTCCGTCTGTCTGTGACAGCATTATCTCGGGAACAGATCGGTGTATTTTGTTGCTTTTACTTATTTTGTTTGGTACCAATATCACTCGCCGGTGGAACTGAATGAGAATCCTATATACACTGGTTATTGAGCTATAGCCAAAAAAACGTGATTTGCTCAAGACTATAGCGTAAAAATGGCTCTAAGGATTTTGATTAAACTTGTCTAAAGCATTCTTCGAGAGCCCTTTACCACCCACATATAGCGCCATCTCTGAGAACAAGCACAAAAAAGATATGCTTGAATAAAATTCCGTATTTTCCACATGTTTATTCAGATTCTGGCTAAACGTTTCCTCTTGCAAAAAAATATTACATGACCATTGTTGTTTGTCTTGCCATGCTGAAAAAAATGAGTGGTAGCACGATTTGACCAGAGGATTTTTACTTTACTACAGCTGTTATTGTCCCTGTCGCTATGCAAGGAAAGTATTGTAATAGTGTAATTTTCTTCATTCACTGGAATTTGCCTGCGAGCGGTAGGAATGTCGTGTGAGTGGACACACCAGATTTTTTTAATTTGATTAATGGCCGCATTTGAAATTTACTTGAACGATTGTTCGTACATACAATGGTCGTTAAAGTAAAGATGATAGAAAGAGAAACGACATATTCTCTTATAAAATTAACCACATCGTGTTCCATATTATTTTCTGATATTTGTATGTTTATTCTTTGTATTTATGTCAAACAGTTTTGTTATTTTAGGCTTTGCTGGAGAATGAAAAACACTGTTAATGATAATTTGATTACCGTTACAATTAACTTCATAATCTACTATTGGAATAAGTGTGGTGGGGTTATGTTCTGCATTGGAATGGATAGTGTTGTCGTCGGATTCCATGGTTTATAAACTGAGGTCAGATTCATTTTGATTTTCGATGAGCATCGTTGTCTAGATTTACCTTCACTGAAAGATTGTCCATTTCATCTGTTGTATCAAGAATTTCAGGTGATATATCCTTTAATTGATGTACGGTATTTAAAAAATCATTTATATCTGGATATTCGCAAGGAGATAAAGTTATACTGTCACTGTTTAGGTATTGATGTTGCACTGCTGTCTGGCATACATTGTTGAAAGTTATGTTTTCGTGGTTTTGAAATCCGGGATATTCTTTAAGTATATCGTCAAATTTATCCCAAAATGTCTCCTTAGTATGAAGTTCTACTCTAGACAGAGCATCCGCATTAGTATTTTATATACTCTTTTTATAAATGATGGTATAGTCAAATTCTTCAAGTTTTATTCTCCAACGCATTAGTTTCGAAGATGAATCTTTGATCGAAGATAGCCATCGCAAAGGTTTCTGATCGGTGATGATGTTGAATTTCGTCCATATGGTATGGAATGAAGTATTTTGTTGCCCAGACTATGGCTAGAAGTTCTTTCTCGATGGTAGAGTAATTTTGTTCGGATTTGTTCAAGGTTCTGGATGCGTATGCTATAGAAAGATCCTTGTAATAGAACTGCGCTTAGAGCTACATTCGAATCATCTGTAGTGAGTTTCTGTTGTTTTGGTTAATTAATTAAAACATTCTTACATTGTTCAACACAAGATAAGTATTCGTCATTTAATTTGATTTGAGCTCCTTTTTTAATGCATTTAGTGAATGGTTTTGTTGTCCCCATTTTCAGTTCTAAATGCTGTCTTCTCTATATCCTCGCTGTTATATCTTTATGTCGAGAATATTCAATTATGGTCTATAATGAGGACATGCCACTCACATTCACCAGTAGAGTTAAACATAATATAAGAACAGTCTATGAAACCCCTGTATATAGTAAGACATAAGAAGATGCTCGACTCAAACATTATAAAAGTTTCTGGGTCTGCACCTTCTTTTCCGAAGTCTTTTAGGTCCTGTTTCCTTCCAGTAGTCTCCTCGCCAAGCTCTTCCAATTGTTTTATGGTCTTTAATATATTTTAATGTCTAACAATTTCTATCCACACCACACCTGACACCAATTGTAATGTTCTTCGTTCTTATGTGGATATAAATTCACATACACACTTATTAATAATGTCTATTTATTAATATAACGAAAATTCATAATTCACACACAATTTATATTCACTACTGTTCTCTACTAACTATGTACAGTCTATATCACAATATTTATTTCACTTGGTTGGCACGTACAAAATTTGTCGCGTTCTCGTTGCCGTATTTAAATCTATCGAAAGACGCCGAGATGCTTCTCGAAAGCTCACAACGAATACCGACAGCGCTCGATCCGGAAGATATTTCGCTTGGTATAGTGGTATCACAGTATAAAGAAGTTCTTCGTTCCTTTTTGGAAAGATTGCTTGACCTTTCGCCCAAATCTCATTGGGCATCTTCATAAGTTTGTTATCTTGATTTTGATTCTGATCAAAACTGTTTCGATTATATTATCTACGGCGTGGGTCTGGGTAACATTGCATGATCTTGGGTGTTTGTATTAAGAGCGACACGTGAAGATTCTCTAGGTGATTCAAGTAGAGACATAATTCCCAAATTCCATGGCACACTTCGAAAGAGTTTCTTTTGAATTGCTCATACACACACCGGCATAATTAAGGGAACACAAGAAACTTATTTTTTATTCATTTCATTTCATTCAATTTTTTTAATAAAAAACGAAATGTTTGTTCCAAATGAGTAACATAAACCTTTAGAACATTTTCTCAAAAGCATATTGTCAAAATTTTAAAGTTTACAAGGTTAATAACAGGTGTTGAGTCTACGAACTCTTATGAAAACTTGTATACTTTCACCCATACTTAAAATAAGTTTGTCCGGTAATTCATGGGGCAAATTCTCCCACTCCTCCACCAGAACCAATTTTAATTCTTTAACATTCCTAGGAACTGGATTTCTTCCCCGTACATCCTAAGTGTGTTCTATTGGATTCATGTCTGCTGATCGTCCTGGCCAGATCAATTGTGTGATACCGAATTCTTTAGTATAGAAATTCGCAATAAGTTCGTTCAGTGTGAGACCGTGCATTATCGTGCGTGAAATTCAAAGTTTCGTCTAGTTCGGACAAGACATAAAATGCAGTTCTAAGAATACCTACCGTAATGTACCGATGTGCGAAGCAAAAGAAACATCTTTAATTACCATAAGCTCGGTACGAACTTCCAAACATATGCCACTCCATACCATAGCTGATTCTTCACCAAATGGCAATATTTTCGTGAAGTTCGTTCAGTTATAGCATTCCTTTCTATATATGTTCACATCCTTTCCTTTACAGCTACAAAGTCGATACAAAAACGGCACTCATCATTAAATAGAACGCGTCTCCACGCATTTGCACATTCTCGGTGATGACGAATGAACACCAATGTTGCTACTCAATGAGCTAGAGGGTACCTCGAGGCCTTCGGACATCGGTGCTTTTATTGGTAATAGACCATCTTCATTAAGCCGTCCGTTAACATACATTCTCATTAGGTACTTACTTCTTACATGCCTAAGAAATATTTCGGGCCTGAGAGGGGTTTATCGATGATTTCTTAGGGTGAGAATGAGAATAGAAATACAACAATCATCTAGCGCTAGTTGTCTGAGTTTAGCCTATACACCTTGGTGGTGTATGGGTCTGCCTTCTACCCTTGCATGACCGAGTCAGTCCAAATACTACCAACGGATCTCTCTCGGATACTATGACAGATACGAAAAAGTTTAAATTGGCAAAGAATTGCAGTTTTGTAAGCTATAATCAAAACCAATTTTAGTTTTACAAAATTTGACAACTATCAACCAAAATTTCAAAAAACATATTTGGCGATTTCTTAAAACTTCCCTAGCTTCGCAAATACTACCTTTAGATAAGCTTGTGTTTTTTTAAATAGAAACCATATTAAATTTTATTCTTGTTAAATAAATAAAAAATTGAGATTCTAGTGGTATAGCATATGATAGGATTATTCTTAGAGATAGAGATAAAGTTTTTATGGGCATTTTTGTATTTTTTCTGATTCACGTATTTCCTCTAGGGTGTTAGTCTAGTTATCTATGGAAAAATCAAATAAAATAAGCCTTTGTTAGTTTGGTTACCGTAATAAGAAAAAATAATATTGTATTATTTTGACAGTTTTAGTTTTTAAGAAATATTTTCAAAAATTCCACAGTTATTATTCAAACAAACGTTGCATCTTTTTAAAACTGAATTAGTTGCCTTTCGTAGAGATCGTCTATCTATTGTAGCATAAGTTTGTTTGTAAACTTTGTCTTTTACAGCTCCCCACAAATAAAAATCTAAAACTGAAAGATCGGGAGATCGTGGTGGGCATCATAGATAAAATATATATATATACGGAGGTGGCCATAAAACAGAGGCATTTCTTCCTATCCAAGAATAAGAAAATATTTCATTTAGATAATTCCGAACTAATTGAAAGTTATGGGGTAGAGCCACAGAATACTAAGCGCCATCACGTTGAAAACATGGTAGATTTCTTCGAGTGTCTAGGTTGAAATTGTCCAACATTCCTTCTAAATCATTCCGAAGAAACTGAAGATAGCGGTCGATAAGTGTTGAGCCCGTAACACCAAACCAAACGTTAAACCCGAACTTAATTTGTGGTCTTCTTTGTTCAACATGATATGGATTTTCTTGTATCCATAAATGTTCATTATGCCGAATAAATATGCCACAATTTAGTGAATCTCGGTCCATCTGTCATTGTTTTGAAAGGAAAATCTTGAACGTACTGGCACATCACATAATTCTATATATACCTATAATTTGATCCTTGATATTTTTTGTGAAGCTTGGTATGGGGATTGCGAGTTTAGTACGCATGCGCGAAAGGGGAAGTGGCTTGGAGTCACATCATAAGGTATCCATGGTAACATCACAGATTACCAATGGCACAGCCAAATAAGCTGTGCCAATGGTAAGTGTGGTAACATAATGACATGTCCCTCCTCTTAGCCAAAAAAGTTCAGGACGCATGCGCATATTGCCAGCTATCCCCAGGTCTTTGGCTTCATTTTTGTGTATTTTTGTCGACAATGCTAGTGGTATAGACGTTTAAGTGTATGTGGCACATATTCCTAAGCCACAGCAAACCATTGTTATGGTAAGCTAGTAAGCTGTGCCTAAGCCAAGTAAAAAATTCCAGACGTTGCTCAGGATGAAGAGTTTGGGGGTGCGGTCGAGAACACGCTGTAAGCAATTGCAGCAATAAAAGTGAAGTAAACACAGCAAGCGGTTTTTTATTAAATTTAGTCGTTGGCAGCATTTGATGTAAATTTGTTTCCGACCGAAAAGCTGCCAATAGCAATCCGTGAATGAAGGAACGACGGCTGAAATTGTTTACAATATAGATAAAAATGAAACTGTTAGTTACAGGGAAATCGAACTGTTGATTTATGTTAAGATACTACCTTTGGCATTGAATTTTCAACGCCATAAACAACCGTCAAAAATCAATAGCCAAAACATTTACCCCGATAGCTTCATTTATTTTAAGGTCTGGAACAAGAAGACTGGAAACAAGGAGAGTATAAACTGCCTATGCTTCTCTACGTAGCAGAGAAAACATACCTCCAGAGACAACCATGGTTATTGTTGTCTCTGATACCTCCAACTACGTAGGCACACAGTATAAAAACTACTGTGGTGTAGCCACATGAGATTACAGCAAGATTTGTAATCCATCTAGAAACCATGACATTACAGAAGTTGCAGGGGTGTGGCCTCGTGTACAACGAACATCTTGACCGTAGATAAGAGATTGCATTTACACTGACTAGAGCACTGTATAGATATAATATTCTATCTATGATAGATATTAGATATCAAAGAATATCTTTGTTAGATATCTATACAGTCATATATATAATATTATTATTATATATATGTATACAGTGCTGCTCTATCTCTGGCGTTGGAGGTAGTGTTCTCTGCTCTTGACCAAGAAGATTGGAAACAGGAGATTAAACTCGCCCTAAAAATCGTGTAAAATTCATACGCATCATGGTACAATAAGACCATGATCCGTGTTGTGACACAGTTTTATTCAGTTTATTATTGATTCAAAATTGTAGAAATCACCCTGTGACACTTAGTTTTTATTCAACATAATTTATTGTTGTAGAAATCACCCAGTAAATATCAAAAATAAATATCGTTCTGTATCCAGCTGACATGAAGTGAAAATCGCGTAACAACCAAAAAGGGTAACTTTGATAAATAAATTTCCACCAAAAGCTAAGCAGATCAGCAGTATAAAAGGCGTGCTGCTTCGCATTAAAATAAGCGAACCACTACAAACTACAAGGAGCAAAGGGAGGTGCTGGAGTGGAGCACCCGCGAGGACGAAGCTTCGAAGCCTTGGACAAGGCGAAGCAGAGTAGGTAAAAGGGTTTGAGAGTTTTAGTCAGTAAGAATCTGACAGTCCCCTCATGTGCGCAATCCATGAGGGACTCTCCTAGGCCAGTGGGCTATAGGCGGTTTGGGCGGACTCTCACGAGTTAACCCAAATTGATGTAAGATTTCTCACAGTTTCCAACGTAAAAAAAAATAAAAATTAAAATTCAGTCAATTTCTTCGACTCATTCCGAAAACATCTCATGTCAGCTTCTGCAGGTTTTCCATATATACTGAGAGTTTTATTTCACTACTAGTTTTGCTATCTTGTCTAAATTTTCTCACGCTAATTTTAACTTTCAGGACTTACTTGGGCTGGTTCCCCAAGTAGTCGATTCTAGTAGGAGAGGCTTGTCACTCTTCTACTCTCTCACTTCCTTCAGGGCTTACTTGGGCTTGTTCCCCAAGTAGTCGACTCTAATATTTCAGGACTTACTTGGGCTGGGTCTCCAGGTAGTTGACTCTAGTGAGAAAGGCTTGTCGCCTCTCTTACACCCCTACATCCTTCAGGGCTTACTTGGGCTTGTTCCCCAAGTAGTCGACACTAGTGAATAAGGCTGGTTCCCTTACTCACGCACATCTTCTACCTAACTAGCTTTTAACCTCTGTACCTGGATGACTTCTTCTTAGTGAATACGCGAAATTATTGTCGAGACCTTCTGTGTAGGACTGATACTCCATACACTTGAGTATATACAACTATTATTTGACAATTGATACACTCCACTCGACAATACGCATATCTTTTGTAAATACATTTTTGCGCATCATGCCGTGCGCAACAAGCGGCTCTGGCTTAAAACAGACAGCAGATCATGATCAAGATAAATAAAGAGAACAAATATATAGTGTTCTAATTTAAGGTGATTGTCAAGATGTTGGTCGTACCCGAGGCCACGCTATGATATACAACTTCTGTAATCTCATGTGGCTACGTAGAGAAGCATAGGAAGTTTACTCTCCTTGTTTCCAGTCTTCTTGTCTTGACAATTACCTTAAAATGCCTTAAACACAGCTTAATGTGAGCTGTGCCTTAAATATATGATCTCTTTATTTATCTTCGTAATCATTATCTGAAGAGTAGTCCAACTCTCGGCGGAACCTTTGACTTTTTTGACTCAAGGTCAAGAACTGGCGGCCATGTTTTAATCTTAAAAAGTCAGGCATTTGCCGAGACAACCATTTTGGCCATATACCCATAGATAAGTATTGTCGCATGTATACTGACATATACCCGTCAACAGTTGAATACGATTAAGTTTTTTGAGTAGGTGTGAGTGTGTGAGACAGAGACTAGTCTAAGGTGTGAGACATATATATAATACTCCTATATGGCCAGTGAAGAGAGAGGTCTTGAAGCTTTTAATACGGTACAGAAAATCGTTTCTCTCTCGCACAGCTGTTTCTGCTCATCCTCTCGCGCATCTTGTATCATAGAGTAATAAATAGAATATAGAGTAGCAACTCTATGATGTAAAAATTGTCTCAAATTCAAGTACTTGACTGCCATCTCTGCATCGCACGAAAAACTAAATGAGAAAGTTTTGGCCGGCGGAAAATTTGAAATGTAATAGCTCGTAATTTGAAATAATCTTACGTTATTTCATAAATCATATTCTCAATTAATTACGTAGGTTTCTCATAAAGTAAAATTGTATTGTTTAGCTTTATAAAGAAAACTATGATATTAATTAATAATATGATATAAGAATTAACAATATTGATGAATTCCGGAAAAATTAAAAAACAATGTACATATTGTAACGTGAAGATTTACCCGAATAGTAAACTACACTCACAAATGAACTATACACACACAATGCAAATTCCGGAAAACACGGGAGACATCAGAAGGCGACGAGAATAAGTCCTGGTCTATTCTCGAAGCCATATATTGAGAAATAACCTCCAGAAACAACGAAAACAAACACTGGAACCATCTAGAGCTTTTTAGGTTAGATATATAAGGCTGATGGTATAGACTGGATAGTTGAGTTGGTCATAAAGCACGGTCAGTGACAGTTAGTGATAGAACACATAGACACAGACAGTCGTTATAGTCCAGGAAATATAGTGTGAATATAAATGTGTATACAGACGAGTAGTTATTGGTGTAAATAAATAAGTGAAAATAAATTGAACCCAGTTTTAATATAAATCCCCGTTACAATATATATTTATTGAGTTCTATTTAAAATGATATGTGCAATAATTGCTAAACAGTAATGAATTCATGAACAAAAATTATCATTAGATAAAGAGATAAGTTTACAGTTATATACCTTTCCTTGGTTAAATCTTCGAAATAACTTTATTGCATGAAAACAGATTAATAGAGAGAGTCAACTAAATGATGTTCACCGTTCTACAGGGACCTATTTATATATAATGTTACGTGGGTAGTTTATCATGTACTTACTGTTATTATTTCTTTTAGTTTGTTTTCATTCTGCTACCTTATTTTCAATAGTGTTGCTTGTGTATTTCATTATGTAGTTCTAGAATTATAGTAGATTTATTCTCGATCCTTCCAGAAACTATATGTGAGATACAATTTGTCATATTATTATCAGTTTGACAAGGATCTAGAACATTAATTATGTTCGTCTAGATAATCATAGAACATTCTCGATGAATGTCAAATCATGATTCAGATATATAAAGCCGTGACGATCACGGGACACAGTCAGTTTATTGTATCAGTCAACTGGAGACATAACTCGAACGTAGTTGGAACGCGATAGTCAAAGTGACAAGTAGTGACAGTTGTACTACAACAGAAAGCCGTGTACAGTGTATTTGAAAATAAATCATTAAATGAAATCACAAAAAAAGACAGTTATCCTCTTCCTAGAATAGACAATACACTGGATTGGTTGTCAGGAGCGAAATGGTTTTCTGCATTTCGACTTGCCAATATCCACTTTTCAAGTCCAATGTAGAAAACCATTTCGCTCCTGGCAACCAATCCAGTGTATCGTCTATTCTAGGAAGAGGATAACTGTCTTTTTTGTGATTTCATTTAATTTTCTATAATCAACACAAAACCTAGTCGAGCCATCTTTCTTTGTGACTAAGACAACCGGTGACAACCAAGGACTGTTCGAAGGTTCAATTACCTTTTGTTTCCTCATGTTATCTATAAGTATTGCCATTTCATTTTGTTTTGCTAATGGTACCCTTCTAGGAATTTGTTTTATTTGTTGTTGGTTGCCTGTGTTAATTCGATGTTGTACCATATTAGTTCGTCCTAGATCTGTTTCCGAAAAAGAAAATAGTTCTTCGTATTTCTCCCATAAATCACCAAATTTCGCCTTCTGTTGGTTAGGAAGTTGAGAAATGATTCTCTCTTTCAGCTCTCTTTCTTTCTGGCACATGGTTTTCCCTTGACTGCTTGAGATTTTAACAGATACTATAGGTTCTGCACAGGAAATTACTTCATTTTTCATTAAAACTCTAGGTTCTTCGGACAATTTAATACTCTCACCTTAATTGGATGCTCACTTGATGGATTTATTAATGCGTTTTCTATAATCATTTCCTTTGGCAGACATTCTGGATTACTTTCCAGTACCAGTGCCTCCTTGCACTTAGAACCTTCTATTTTAACATAGATGAGATTGTCAGACCATCCAGGTATCGTAATGGTCCTGTTTACCTTAATTTTTCTGAATTCTATATACCACATCGTTTATCTTCTTCATAACGGTATATGGTCCCTCCCATTGTTTGTCAAACTTTGGAGAACGACCTTTTCGTCTTTGTGGATTGTACAACCACACTTTATCACCAATTTTAAATTGTCCGGTTTCTGCACGAATATCATATCGGGCCTTCATTCGATCACTAGAAATCTTCAACTCAAACTCTGAATGTAGGCATCTACGGTTGTGGGAGGTGCGCTTGGTGAACCAAACAAGATATCAGAGGGAAGTTTCAGGTTTCTACCAAGCACAATGCCAGCTGGGGATTCTTTGGTCGATTCATGAGTGGAAGATCTATAGGCCAGTAGGAAGAGCGGTATACACTTATCCCAGTTTGTTTGGTGTTCATTGATTGCTGACCTCAAATAATTTTTTAGTGTTCTGTTAAATCTCTCTACCATTCTATCGGATAGTGGATGCAGTGGAGTTGTACGAGTTTTCTTAATCCCCATTAGGTTACACACACTCTGAAAGATTTCCGACTCAAAATTTCGACCTTGGTCCGAGTGAATCTCTAACGGCACACCAAACCGACTTATCCAATGTTTAATTAGGGCATCGGCCACTGTTTTTGCCTCTTGATTTGGAATTGCGACTACCTCTGGCCATTTACTGAAATAATCCATGATGACCAAGAGATATTTTTTTCCAGAGCTGCTTATTGGAAATGGCCCCGTAATATCGATGGCTATTCGCTCAAATGGGGCACCCACATTGTACTACTGCATCCTATGGCGGGTTCTGGTATTTAGGCCTTTACTGGTAAAGCAGGTATCGCATCGCCGACACCAGTCCTCTACGTCAGCACGGCTTCCTAACCAGTAGAACCTCTCTCTAATCTTCGATAAAGTTTTATTGATACCTAAATGGCCACCACTTGCTCCACAATGAATCTCTTGCAGTACTTGTGCAATTTTTTTCCGTGGAAGAATTATTTGCAAATGAACGGTCTTACCATCATTACTTTCCCATTTTTTTTTAAAAACGTCATCATCAATTACTAAAGATTCCCAAAGTGACCAGTATCCTTTTATAACAGGAGACAAATCTGATATCTCCTGCCAAGTAGGTCTTGCTCCATCCATTTTCCACCTCATCACTGGTCCAATATCATTATCATCCAGTTGGTCTTGTTTGAGTACTTCCGAACTCCAGTTTGGGTCGCCATTTATCAAAGTTCGTTTGACTTTAAGAATTTCTGGCAAATTATTTTCAAATCTTGAACAGTTTTTACAGTCCTCTGCACAAGGCCGTCTTGACAATGCATCAGCGTTTCTATGGTTAATACCAGGACGATGTTCAATTTTAAAATCATATTCTTGAAGTTGTTGGAGCCAGCGCGCTATCTGACCTTCTGGGCTCTTGAACTGAAACAGCTATTTAAGTGATGCGTGATCGGTCCGTAGAACAAATGTCTGACCGTATAAATATTTGTGGAAATGTCTTATTGCCCTGACTACAGCTAGTAACTCCTGCCGCGTCACACAGTAATTTTGTTCAGCCTTTGATAAACTCTTACTGTAATATGCTAGTACATACTCCACTCCTTCTATTCTTTGGGACAAAATTGCCCTAATTCCTGTTTTACTGGCATCAATATCTAGGATAAATTCCCCTTCTCTCTGGGGATAAGCCAGAACAATAGAAGAGCACAAAGCACCTTTCAGATATTCGAAAGCATTCTGACATTCTGGAGTCCAATTGTAAGGTCTTTCCGTCTCAGTTAGTCGATGCAATGGACGGGCAATACTAGCAAAATTCTTTACGAACCGTCTGTAATATGAACACAGGCCTAAGAAACTTCGCAGTTCTGTTTTGTTCCTTGGTACAGGCCAATTATGAACCACTTCTGTCTTTTCCGGATCTGTTCTTACACCATTTGCGGATATTATATGTCCTTAATACTTCACCTCAGTTCTTAGGAAAGCACATTTCTCGGGATTAAGTTTAAGATTTGCTTGTGAGAATCGTTGAAATACCTCTTCTAGATTTTTCAAGTGTTCCTCAAATGCTTCACTGAATACGATTACATCATCAAGGTATACTAAACATTTCTTTCCAATGAGTCCACGTAGTACTCTTTCCATCAATCTCTCAAAAGTCGCTGGAGTGTTGCACTCGATCCTTCCAGAAACTATATGTGAGATACAATTTGTCATACTATTGTCAGTTTGACAAGGATCTAGAACATTAATTATATTCGTCTAGATAATCATAGAACATTCTCGATGAATGTCAAATCATGATTCAGATATATAAAGCCGTGACGATCACGGGACACAGTCAGTCTATTGTATCAGTCAATTGGAGACATAACTCGAAAGTGGTTGGAACGCGGTAGTCAAAGTGACAAGAAGTGAAAGTTGTACTACAACAGAAAGCCGTGTACAGTGTGTTTGAAAATAAATCATTAGAAGCAATCTGCGAATTTTGAGTATTACGCAAGTGAACTCACCCCACGTTTAGCACAGGGTTAAACGTTACAATAATTATATTGCACTATCAGCACTATGCTTATGGTTAACAATATATCCTTATTTTAATAAATGGTTCAGCTATAATGACCATATAACTTTACAAAAAATAATTTAACTTAGCTATTTTTTTTAAATTGTTGATATATTCAAAATTGTACAATAGAGGAATATGTACATATATACAACTACCAAATAATAAATAATATCTGACCGATAATATAAAAGGTATCAGTATAGTTTGGGTGAAAAATGAAATCACTAATAAAAATATTACATTAAATTATTATGTATTTTCATAATGATTTACAACATGATTTATAACATTTCGTTATGAGAAAGGTAAACATGTGGCGCCTCCATCGCCACCAAGCGCAGCTCAGCGCAACAGGCGCAAGCAAACTCTGATACCACGGGACATCTTCGTGTGATCCATACATCCAACCCCGCCCCGAGGAGCTGGAGGGGATAAACACTCTCGCTCGAGATGACGAGCCGAATTCTCTCTTCTGGTCTGCAACCTCAACGGCTCAACACACGCGAGTTTACTCGGCCGTCGACAACGCCTTCTCTTTAAGTATCAAGCTTGTTCATTATTTTATTTCTAAGTAAAAGGTTACTGTAAAGAAATATTTATCGTTCAGCGTTGAAAGTTACTTATGCTTTTGTTTTCTCACGCCTGGAGTCAAAGCTGCAAGCTCAATTTGTAAGAGAGCTTCACTTGTCGTGAGCGAAGCGCGGGAAGTGAACTAAACTCTAAAAATATGTGAAATTCTATCTTCAAAAATATTAGCCCAATTTCTTATAAATAAAATTACAGGTTTCTTCAAGATGATCAGTAGGGGTTCCTTGCTGGTAATCTGCAATCCCAATTATTGAATTATTATTATTATGTATATATATATATATATATATACAGGGTCTAGACGATTTAATAGGGACAGTATTACTATTTATTAAACGGTGAGAGATAGAAGGATGGTTAAATTGAAGAAAAGTTGCGTGAATTACACCTCTTCAATATTCCGGTCTACAAATTAAAAAGAATCAAAGGTTCCTGAAATATTTGGAAAAAACTGAAAAATCATCGATTAGGTTTTCATTCAATTTCTCAATTACTATTTGGAGAAGAAAGCTGGAATTTTGCGTATTTAAGTAATGCACTAAGACGAAGGTGATGGAATTGTTAGAAATATTTTATCTTTTTTATTTTCAGAGATATGCTATACAAGTTTTGTTTTTCTAACGGGCGCCATATTTGTTTTTTATACCATTAAATGGAACAAAAAATCTCCTTTACAACAATGTATAACATTCCACATTTAAAGCCAGAGGGACAAAGAGAAACGGTAAAAATTTTTTCGAATGCGGTAGGCCATGGTAAGAAAACCAAATATCTCAATCACCATGGCAACAATATCAATATGTCCTTCTTTGACATTCAAATGTTAATACATTCTGAAGTTCCGTTTTAATATAAAGATCATAGAAAATGGTGCGTTATAGTAACAGTGAAAAAATGTATGACGTTTACATTATGTAGATATAGCATTGCAAGAATATGCTAGATTGTATCCAGAAAGAAATGCGCCAACAAGGAAAACACTTTACGCAATTTCAAGAAACTTGTCAGAATATGGATGTGTTTCGAAAAAGCGAACAAAATATCGTGTCACAAATTTACAACATGAAATTAACGTATTGGCACAAGTGAGTATCAATCCCGAACTTTCTTCAAAATCCATTGGCAACGAGTGTGGTATTAGCGCATCGTGGGTTCAGAAAATCCTTAAGAAGCACAAGTACCATGATTATAAATTTAAAATTGCCAACAAGTTACATCCTGGAGATTCCGAGCGTCGACTTGAATTTTGTAATTGGTACCAAACCATGTTAGAGCAATTATCATTTCAAGATACTATTTTATGGACAGATGAAACATCATTTACTAATAGTCGGGTTTTCAATAGAAGAAACAAACATTTTTATGCAATAGATAATCCTCATTTAAGACAGCAGACTAGACCTCAAATTCGCTATAGCATCAATGTGTGGTGCGGAATTATTAAAAATCAAATAATAGGACCAAAAATTATTGAGGGAAATTTGAATGGAGTCGCCTACGTCAATTTATTAACAGAAGTTATGGAAGACATACCTTTTGCGACCTTGCGAAAAATTGAATGGTTTATGCAAGATGGTTGTGCAGCTCACAACTCTGCAGTGGCACGAGAATTCTTAAATACAAGTTTTACTGACAGATGGATCGGAACACATGGTCCTGTGAGATGGCCTGCCAGATCGCCTTGTCTTAATCCATTGGATTATTTTTTATGGGGATTCCTGAAAAATAAAGTTTATCACAATGAAGTGAATAGTGTTGAAGGATTGCGTCGAAGAATTGCTTCAGCTTTTAGAGACATCACACCTGAAATTGTATTGAATGCAGTGGGGCAGTTGCGTCTCAGAACCCAAAAATGTATAGCGGGCACTTTGAGCAGCACTTAAGTTGACTTCTTAACTATTCTTTTTAGTTGGTTATTTATTTAGTTTATTTAATTGTGTTGTTAATTTCTTTGTTTTTTTTTTGAATAAATTTGTTATTTTTCAACAAGAAATTAGATTTATTCATTGCTGCAGAGAGAATAATTTTTACTGTTGTCATGGAGATTACAATTTGTATTTTGTTTCCTTATCATCATGGCCTACCGCATTCGAAAATATTTTTACCGTTTCTCTTTGTCCCTCTGGCTATAAATTTCAAATGTTATACATTGTTGTAAAGGAGATTTTTTGTTCCATTTAATGGTATAAAAAACGAATATGGCGCCCGTTAGAAAAACAAAACTTGTATAGCATATCTCTGAAAATAAAAAAGATAAAATATTTCTAACAATTCCATCACCTTCGTCTTAGTGCATTACTTAAATACGCAAAATTCCAGCTTTCTTCTCCAAATAGTAATTGAGAAATTGAATGAAAACCTAATCGATGATTTTCAGTTTTTTCAAAATATTTCAGGAACCTTTGATTCTTTTTTAATTTGCAGACCAGAGTAATGAAGAGGTGTAATTCACGCAACTTTTCTTCAATTTAACCATCCTTCTATCTCTCACCGTTTAGGAAATAGTAATACTGTCCCTATTTAATCGTCTGGACCCTGTATATATATATATATATATATATATATATATATATATATATATATATAATATCAAAATGAGAATGCTATTCACCTTTATGCTTTTATTTCATCGGATACAGTCATCCACTAGAAGCGGATCACGTGATTTCAAGCTTATTTGCTTTCGTCAGCGCCACACAAGTGGAAGCTGTATTCGAAGAAACAAAAGCAACTGAAAGATGTCATAGATGCATGACAATAACCAGTGTGACCAGATAGGGCGATTTATCGCCAAATTGGCGATTTTTAAGTCATCAGGCGCCTAAATTTTATCCCAGGCGATTGGGCGATTATTTGGCGAATTTCTATTTAATCACTCCATCAAATATAGACCAAAAATAACTTCGTGATCCAAAATTTAATAAGATATTTAAATATCTAACAGCATCTAACGCTTATTATTTCTATGACACTCTGTTGCATAGAGCCATGGACTCGTAACAATTTGAAGTGTGGACATTGGACAAAGACAGCTAATTGTCATTTGTCACTATAAACTTTCATCGTTTGCCGCCTAAATCCAAACCGACAAAAATATTTGATGTAGTTTGTCGTTATATTTCTAGTCTATAGAGAATGCTGATTTAGGATATGATTTTAACGTGTTATTGTCTAAAACAAATGAAGACAGACAAGAAATTAAGATTAGATACTTTGAATTTTTGAAGTGTTTACTAAAAGAATTAGTTCAGAGATTACCATCAAGTTTCGATATATACAGTTAGAGTTATTATTAAAAATAGGAAACGTTGTTGCGAAAATTTCGAAATAAATAAAGAAATGCTTGAATTGTTCACCTCAAATATGTACAACGACGATAGAGAAGATTGTACAGATGATCTGGTCACGGCTTTGGAAATTGCTGACGACAATTTCTAATCAGGTGCAATAATTAACCTCACTTAGAGTCCATTTATTTTATTTAGAAATTTTATATTTTATTTTCACTGAAGACTGATGGTTTTGCTTTTGTTCATCTTAATATTTCTTTATAAACTGTTATCATAAAAAATGTATTTTATTTTTTTACATTACATATTAGGAATTTTATATTATTTTATATCTCTTTTTTTATTTATTAATGTATATATGATTTTTTTCTTATAAATATCTGTATCGTTTAAAACTTGTTTTTTAATTTTTTGAGTAAAATTATAGTGATCCATTTTTTAAATTGAAATTGGCGCCTGACGTTTATTGATTTTAATTGGGCGCATTTTGGCGCAAGTGTAGACATCTGTTGGCGAATTTTTCGGTCACACTGACATTAGCTCTCAGTTGGACGCAATTTGCGCCACCATAAAGGTGAATAGCATTCTCATTTTGATATTATATCTTCAATTTCAGTAATACTGAATTATAGTTTTCTTTATATTTATATATACTTTACGTTAAACGTAACTAGCTATTAATACCTAGGTAGCGCAAATTGCGTCCCACTGAGAGGTTATTGTCATGCATCTATGACATCTTTCAGTTGCTTTTGTTTCTTCGGATACAGCTTCCACTTGTGTGGCACTGACGAAAGCAAATAAGCTTGAAATCACGTGATCCGCTTCTAGTGGATAACTATCCGATGAAATAAAAGCATAAAGGTGAATAGCATTCTCATTTTGATATTATATCTTCAATTTCAGTAATACTGAATTATAGTTTTCTTTATATTTATATATACTTTACGTTAAACGTAACTAGCTATAATACATAGTTGGCGCAAATTGCGTCCCACTGAGAGGTTATTGTCATGCATCTATGACATCTTTCAGTTGCTTTTGTTTCTTCGGATATAGCTTCCACTTGTGTGGCGCTGACGAAAGCAAATAAGCTTGAAATCACGTGATCCGCTTCTAGTGGATGACTGTATCCGATGAAATAAAAGCATAAAGGTGAATATCATTCTCATTTTGATATTATATCTTCAATTTCAGTAATACTGAATTATAGTTTTCTTTATATATATATATATATATATATATATATATATATATATATATATATATGTATATAAAATGAAAAATATTCATAGCACCAATAATCTATATTGAAAGTAGGAAGAATACTCACAGGGCAAATGTAATGTCGGAAATGCGATCTTATTCAATTTTACTGGACCAATATAGTCTGGATGAGAATATATTTGACAAGCATAATAGTTTCTGAGATACATATTTTCAAATTCTGAAGAAATAATTCTCACCCATTCCCTTCGAGGATCAATGTCAATTAATGGGATAATCGATATCTGGAAAAAATCATATAATTTCTACATGATCATAAATATTCGTATTAAATAGATAATTCCTTCAAAATAATTTCTAAGAATTGAGATGAAATCATGAGATAAGTTTATTTTTATACAGATCTTTTACTCTTAATCTGACATTTGTAAGATTTCTTCTTATTTAGTAAACCTTTTACTAACCTTCGAGGATTATCACTTCCATATGAAGGCACCTTAGATAAAATACGAGGGGAGGCACACAGCACTCATTTCAAAGATTTTTAATTGTTGTTGTTGTAAAACCATAAAAACTGAGAATTTAAGAATATAGTAATAAATAACAATAATTTATTATACTGACCCTGACAACCGTGAATGATCATGACATGCTGAAATGCAGATTCCTGTAAAAGATACATTTGCTTTTCTCGAGATGGCGTCAGCTCTATCAATAACAGACTCTAGGCAATCTGAGATCGCATGCCCTGTCTTGTATCTTGCTATCATTTGTGACATTTATACATAAATAGGGATAGTTTGCAACACATAATTCCTATTGGTGTAATGTGTGATGCCAGCGCATGTTTGAATATGCAAATATCCTAATATGAAGCAGGGGTCGCACACGCGCATTAGGAGAGAAACAAACCATTTCTATCTCTCTTTAATGGCATCACTTTCCACTTGTGTATTAGATGCAGAGAATATATACCTACAAATTAGATGAGAAGCTGGCCATATAGGAGTATTATATATTTATATATATATGGTGTGAGATATATCTCATGATATATGTTCTCTGATACTTTATGCGAGAAATTACACACAGAGAAAACATTGTATGTTCTCTCTGGTTACACGCCGGGATTTCCAGTTGGCAACACGCAACACGTGTCAATGCTTGTCATCAATGTCATTGGTCATTCACTTCTCAGCCCAACGTATATACTTACATTCACTTCTCAGCCTCTTACCTCGTCCTCGTCTCACCTACATCAAAAGTATATGTCATAACAATAAAAACAAAATGATTCATCAACATTTGAATTAATTTATTATTTGAATCATAGGTACAGTATACAATCTTGTTAGTCCTAGAGAACAAAGTTATTTTCCGAACTTCTTATAAATATTAAAACTTATTACCTACTGTGATTGCCAGGTCAGGACGGTTCTAAGTAAGATGTGGGAAGAATCGAATCTAGCTGACAAGAAATTCAACGCTGAAACTCACAAACTTATTGGCGAAACTCAACTACATAAATTTGGATTGTTCCTGGAAGAATTTAGTTCTCAGATTGCTAATTTTGAACAAAAATTAAGCAACAAATACAATATTTCTTCACGATTGATACTACTTGATGAGCGTGTAATTAAAAATGAATCAGTATTTTACCTAACTCATTCTGACAACAAAAATCTGGGTAAAATTTTGGCATGCCTTGCAGTAATTTGTAGTGAAATGGTCAAGTTAACAAAAGAAGCAGAGACAATCTTTCCCAATTTTCTGGTATTAGAAGACAAAGATGAGATGTCACTCAAATACTTATCAGTAAGTAAGATAATCGAAGCGTTACAAAGAGCTCATTTATTTGTCAAGAGAGTACAAGAAGTAACGGTCTCAACCTTAAGACAGATTTGTGCGCTATTGTGTAAAAAACCTACTACAAATACCAGTACTTGTTTGTTTCCTGAAATATTCAAGAATTTTGGAGCTCTGTTTGTATGTTTACTAAAACTTGATTGTTTATTCGAAGCAAACATTTCCAAGGAACACTGGTTTCTCTACAGGAAGACTATTAGAAATTCATTGCACAGTAGTAAAACGCCGTTCTCCAGAAATCAACTTAGAACTTTAGATAAAACACTGCTTACATTTGAAACTGATTTGTTAATGGGTACAATTTTGAAAAAATCCATAGACAAAATTCTAGATGATAAAAAATTCTATTTTGAGTTAAAAAATTGTTCATTGAATCATGAACTGATATTATATATAAATAGTTTGTTGAGCGACCTTGAGAAAGAAGAAGATTTCGATCCTAATCTATGGATAAACTTGAATATATTTGTGGCTGTGTACTGTAATATTTTCGGAGGTACCGAGAAAAAGCTTATCAAAAAACTTCTTGACCTGAATAAAACAGTGTCCGCTTGTACACTGATTGGTAACCTAATGTGGTATCCTGAACAATTTCTATTGAAACATGTACCTTCTATAAAAAAAATAATTGATGAGAAGGCTATAGAAAGTCATAGACTAACTCTCATACATACAAAGTCATCAAGTTTTCCCAAGGATACCAATACAATTTCATTGCAGGCTTGTTTATTTTTGATAGAATTCAAGAAAATTTCTAAATTGAATACAAGTAACTTGAATGCCAAAGAACTTCACAGTGTAATAGGTTTGTTCAACGTTGGACTAAAACTCTCTAGAAAAATCAACTTCCTTCTAAAATGGATGTTGAATATCCATGCTGATAAGAATTTGCCTGTTACCAAGTCTGTTGTTATTTCTGTATGTAAGCTTGTAGAAATACTTAAAGGTATCTACAATATTTATCGTCAGAATACAATAAAAGTTGCTTATATATTGCTTCTTATCTTACAACATTTATCTCACAAAGCTGTAGCTACATTACATACCGTAAGAAAGAATTTCACTCAAGAGAAATCCTACAAAGAACATCAGTTAGACGTTTTGTCCGCTTTCAATGTTTGCGAACAAGTTCTCAAAGGACCATGTACCAATCAGAGTTTGCTTATTGCTAATTTAGCCTTATCATCCAGTGGTTTGAGCCTTGCAACCCTGGCTGAAATAAGATCTATACTAAAGCAATTAGAAATAATGATGAACTTTTCCACCACTTTAAGGGATATGTGCAATTGTTCATTTATTTATTGGCACCAAAACTATATTTTACCTATATACTTCTCCAAACTTATCTCAAATAAAGCTGATGTGTCTAGACACTTTTTGATGTTAAATGCATTAGGAGATAATGGTGGGTGCAACACCGACAACTCTATAACGAACAGACTTATAGAAGAGCATCTGTATAAACCGTTGGAACAAATGATAGAAGTTAATCTCAGACTGCAAACACATCTTCATCTGCAACTACCACATGTGGACCCATTTCAAAATTACTTTTCAGTAAACTTTGGGAAATTCTTACCGATTGTGATGTCAAATGTATATAAAAGTATAAAGAATGAAGTTGAACATCATCTTAGTACTGTTTTCTACAATCTAACATCGGTTGTATTGCATGATTGGAAAACTTATGGAGAAATGAGAAGGCTTGCATACGTAGAGTACTGCTTAGATACAGTAGAAGATAACTTACCTATGCAAACTTTGGAACAGGGATTGGACGTACTGCAGATAATGCGAAACATCAATACATTCGTTAACAAATACCTCTACAACTTGAACTCACAAGTATTTATCGAGAAAGATAGTAACAATAAACATTTGAATTCAATAAATATATCTCATGTTGCAAACTCCATTAGAACCCACGGCGTTGGTATTATGAATACAACAGTTAATTTCACATATCAGTTTCTCAGAAGCCAGTTCCAGACTTTCAGTCAGTTTTTGTTCGACGAACACATTAAATCAAGATTAATAAAGGATATTAAGTTCTTCACGGACCACAAAAACGAAATGAATCAAATGTATCCATACCAGAAAGCAGAGAAGTTCAATTTAGGCATTAAAAAGCTAGGTTTGAATGAGAAAGGTGAGAGCTATCTGGATCTTTTCAGAAAAGTTATAACAAATATTGGTAATGCTATGGGATATGTTAGATTGATAAGGTCAGGTGGTAGACGTTGCTTAGCAGAAGGAACCTGCTTCATTCCAGATATGAGGAAAATTACTTTATTAGAGGATGTACTTGAAAATGAGGAATTATCAGAACTATCAAGAAACGCGATGTCAAAACTTCTCAGTAACTTGCAAATGTTTATGGATAATATAGATGATGCTACCGAATATTATAGGCTTCTCGTGAAAGTTTTCGAGCCTGTGTTGCGGAACAAGAACAATCTTCATCTGAAAAACTTTTTTATCATAGTACCACCACTAACAGTAAATTTTGTTGAATACTCGTTGAACTGCAAAGAAAAACTGAACAAGAAAAATCATGAATCTTCCTTCACGGACGATGGATTCGCTCTTGGCTTGGCTTATATCATAGAAATACTGGATCAAGAATCACAATTAAACTCTCTGCATTGGTTCCATTCAGTCCAAAAAAAATTCAAGATAGATAAAGAAAAAATTGAAGAACAGATGAAAAGTGCAGACAATGATACCAAACTGAATCAAGCACTGACATTGACTGATAAAAAGTTTTCCATTTACGAAACCGAATTCCAACTGCTGTATTACAATTTCAACAGTACAAGATTATTTTTTCAAAGTTGATAAGAAGACTAAGAGGTTTTTATTATTTTAAAATTTATTTAATATGTTTATTTACTGTATGGCTGTTTTGAAGTTTGTCGAAAGACTCCAAATTTGATTATGTATATTTTATAAATGTTATACATTTTTGATAATTATGTATTCTGGCTCTATTCATTCCTAGAATCTTGAACGTTATAATATACATATTTGTCAAAAATCTGTTCGCTATTTATGTAGTTTAAAAATTTCAAAATAAATCATGCTAAATTCCATAAAAACCATTTATTGCCCCATAATTACAATTAATAATATTTCACTACTTCCATAAACATACAGAAACACTTAAACGAAAAACATTGGTTTCTTCTCGTTAATTTTTACGTCGATATCTATCTTCCAATCATCTTCATTATTTTTCATCATATCGATTTTATCAGACATCAAAATCTTAGCTCTTTCAGCAGCTAGATGTGCATAATAAGTTGGCGTCGGGTAACTGACAGCACTCGTACATCTGCTGTAAGTGTAGCACAGGGAGTTGGCCAGCTCTTCAATATCGTCATAGGAAAGATTAGCATCATCATATATTGTACAGTACTTAGTAGGTTTAGCAACGCCACGGATGGATTTATGAGATGTCAAATAGAAATCTTTTAATTTCATACTTTTTGGGTGAGTGATGCCGGTGTCAACACATGTACCTGGTGGTACGTTATTATTGGTACCATCGGTAACGAAAAAGCGAGTGTGGTGTCGCTTCATTACAACGACAAAAGTTATTTTTGGTTTGTACGTTTCAGATTTCAATTTTATATTCATGCAAGCCTGGTGAATGTTGCTCAATTCATGTTTCAATAAATCATCGAACTGTCCTTCCGATACTCCGTCACGAAAGTATATGATATGGTCAGGTAATGCATTGTTCTCCTTAGAATGAGCTTTGATGCTTTTAGCGACAATAGATCTAAAGTCGACAATTATTTCTTTTTTAGCAGACTGAGCCTGCATATGACTGATATACTTGAAAAACTGGCGATCCAGTAAAGTTGTCACTGCTGCAAAGCTTGGTTTATCGTTAGCATACCCCGGATGAGTTACATCAGCACCCATCACCATTATGTTACCATGAAGAAACAATGGTCTTTTGACAAATGTGTGATTAATACCACCAGATTTTGCATTGATCTTCAGGAGGATATTGTCAATGACTGCTCTTGGTATATTATTATCACGATTGAAAGTTCTCGTCTTTATGCATTGTGTCAAGCAACCAATGTTCTTGTCACCTTCTTGTTTGACAACAGAATACTGTGATTGATCATCTAGTAGAACTATAAATAGATCAATTTGATTTCTGTATTCACTGAATACTTTTTGAATATTCGATATTCCTATTCGCTTGAAGTTTTCAGGGCTGTGAATAGCAATTCCCATAACTTCTGCTCTCTCCATTATCTGTAAATAATTCACAAGATTTTATAGACATAGCTTTTCAATATTATTGAGTACTTGTATATTATAATAATAAATAGGAAGTGTCTGGAGTCCGGAAGACGGGAGAACTAATAATGGCGTTTGGCGTATCGGACTTTTCAAAAATAACTGATCCCTACCGTTGATACCTCGTATAAAGCTAGATTATAGATACTTACTTATTTTATTTTGCCATTTTTAAAAGTTACTGTAAGTGTTCTAATATAATTATTATGCCGTTACAAATAACACATTTGATTCATATAAAGAATTACAAGATGATATTGATTCACACTCAATGGTAAAAACATGAACAAGTTGTCGTTGGTACCCCCATCGAGACCTATATAAGATTCCCATCAACTACCTATGATGAACCAGACTAGCAGTTACCAAACTTTGAAAAAAAATATCAACGCTCCTGTTGAAACTAATGAGGTGCATGGAAACAAGGATACAAAGGCTCAACAGTTAGAAAATGGAATGCAAGGGCTCTTTGAAAAATATTTATTTATAGGTAAATGTGAAAATAACGTAGGTAGCATGGATTTGCAATTTTAAGAAGAACAATTTTAGGTCCCCATTAAAACTCGTGACAGACCCAGAAGCAAAAATACAACGGAGATAGGCTTGCCAGCTGAAACGAACAAAATGAAATGTATATTTGTTTTTTTACCACTTCCTTGTTGTTTTCCTATTAATCTGCTAATAAAATTATAGTTCGGGACTCTTCTTCTATTGCACTGGTCCCACGAGATCGGGATTAGAATTGGAAAGTCGCGAACATCTTCATTAGGTCACGCCTCTTCGGGATTTTGCGTTTTTCAAGTTATCCCGCGCTTGGGACTCTAGACACTTCGTAATAAATATTACTAGTATCGCCACTGGTCGAAATTCGACCAATCATTCAAAAATTCTCTCTGAATTTCTACTATACAACGCTTTCACTCGGTAAAAACACAGTTTGACTAGCTCCCATACATTTTATGTGGAGAAATGTCGTATAAATCAAACGGCCATAACTCATGAACGGACATATGTTTCTGTTTTTTATTTATTTTTGTACACATCCTCAGTTCACTACGAATCTAAATAAAAAAATTGAACAAGATCGGTTGAGTAGAAATAGTCGAAAATACCAGACAGAGAAGTGCCCTCCAACACAATATATAGATTATAATAAAACTTGTAGATATCTACCTTATCTTGAAGTTGGACGATTTTTTGTGAAGTGATTCTTCTATCCAAATTCAGTACGATCCACTTATGGATCGTGCAGCTCTTTAGAAATTTACAACCATTCAAATCCCATCTCCCATTTTTTGGTGATACTTTACTCTCTTTGTAGAGTAAACAAGGCGAATCTAGCACTCTAGCGTTCACTAGAGCAAAGTTCTCATCAATGGATATTCCAAACTCCTTCAGATAGGGGCTGTTCCTGTAATCAGCGATGTCAATTTGATCTTGTATTTTGCGTTTTCGCTCGTCTGGTTTAACGACTGTCTTGGCAATCATTTTTCTTACGATTTCAACATCATTTGTGAGCATCTGATTAGTCTGACCCCGTTTAAGCGAACAACATTCAACTGGCAGCAGAATCGGCGTTTCCTTGTTTTTGCTGCCAACCCAAACTAAAGGAAGATGAGGATATTTAATCTTGTATTGTCTTTTTACTTGAAAGTAGTTCCTCACAGAACAATTATTTTCTACTGGTATTTTCTCATCCTCAGCTGTTCCCCTAAAACCATTTATACTGTAATCAATGATCTTATTTCCCATGTTATATTCTATCCTGGCCCCCTCAAGAACTTTCAATTGATATAACTGCTGGTTGTTCAGCGAATCTGGTATATTGGGAAGATTTAAAATTTCTTGCATCCATTCAATCAGACTCATCTTTTTTAAAAACGCTCGGTGGACTACATCGATGTTGACAAAAGGACCTCGTTGACCTAGTGAGGGTGCTTGATGAAACCCAGTGAGTAATTCTATTCCATTGGAAAGACTGATGATTCTCTCTTCTGTAGGAGGTTTGAAAAATCTACTTCCCAAGACAATGCATCTGGCTAATGGAGATGCCCGCAGAATTACACTCAAAGCTTGCAGAACGTTCTGAATGTCTTTCGTATTACCAACTCCTGAGTAATTGTTTATAATAGACAAATCAATCTCGTTCTTCAACACCAATGATACCATGAAGTTTATTGCTTTTGAATTATCACCGAATGTGATTGAAACTTCTCCATGGTATTCAATGTTTTTTGGACTGAAAACATTTTCCTTCCCATCAAAAGGTAGATTGATAGTTTTGAAGTACTTGTCGCGTAATGTTTCCAATATTTTACCAAGCAGTTTTTTTCTCTCTGGTTCTATTTTTACAATGTAATGGAAACACCTGTAACAAGAATAAATCACAAATAAAATCACATAAAAAAATCTGAATTGACTTACTTCAATTTTGTATTATCATTCACTTTTATCGGAAGATAATTTGTTTCAACAATTATTTTTTTGCCATTTGTTCCACAAGCTGGGTCCTGCGGTTCGATACGGTTTGGAAGAGATGTACCAGCATAACTTCCTCTGCCCCGGAAACTTACTCCACTATCATGGAGATTATTACCTCTTCTGTTACCTTGTCCATGTCCGCCGCGATAGGTCTCTGACGGACGAATATAAGAGCCTCTTGAGTTATTTCTAGCTCCCGATTGGTATGCATTATCTCTTCCCCTCTGCCTGGCCCCTCTTCCAGATCCACGACCTCGACCTTCAAACCCGCAAGTATCTCTCGCACCTCTGCTGCCGCCTCCACGATATTGACCTTGAAGGACAGAATTTATTGAGATAACTACCTATTTGAAAAATAGAGCCTCAATCTGTCTAAAAATCAATAAGAATTTATTAGGTATAAAGATAACGTTACTATTATGTTTTTAGTATTTTCTAATCTTATCTGATAAATAGGTTATTTTCGCCAAAACAACGTCTTTTGTAACAAAACGTTTTAAACAAGAGCTTCCAAATGAGATGAAAAATAAAGGGACTAAATATGAAAAAATATATAATAATAATTACATTTCTCTGTTCTTCAAATTTATTTAAGATAGGTATATTTGTTTTTTTGAAAATGAAACAGATTTACACCGTTTCAAAGATATTGTTTACCATTTCGCCCTGCTCATTTCTGAAAATAGATTCTAAAAATACATATAGGTAGATATCGGTATAAAAATAAGTGTTTATCATATGAGCACCCTTGCTCTCACATTTTCATTCTTATGTACTTTTCTCTCGTCAAAGGGGGGTTGAATCTGATAGGTCGGGTGATTTAAATTTACTAGTTTAAGTATTAAACCTGTTTGCTTAAAAACAAGGACTTTAAAAAAATCGTTATACCTGTAAAATCTTGTTGAATCAATCAAAAGTTTTCAAATATACAAATTAACTTACCACTTTGATTCTTATCCATTAAAAAAATTCACCACGTCACCAATAAATAATTAATAATCGTCTATCGTGTTGTTTGGCACAGAATACACTGTTGGGCTAGGGCTAGTGCTGATGTTTTTTATACTCTCTGGCTGGCATGTGTAGGTATTTAGGTACTTCACATTAGATAAAAATCTGTGATTCACATACCTGTTTCATCGTACCATAGAATTAGTATTCCATGCATCGTACTCTATGGTGCTGATAAGCTGATATCATACATGAAATAATATACAGAGTTACGGAGGCTGACATGACTCATTTTATAAAAAAAATCAGTTTCACATTTACGTCAGGTAAAAATACGGGTCCGTTAAGTTGGCCCCCCCATATTAATATTTTGCTTTATAAACTACTGTGCAAGCTTGCACACACCTAGCACAGTCTAGCACAACAAAAAATAGAGCTAGCACAACTTTCGTTTGGAATATAATAAGAAAAGAAGGCTGGGGGGCCATCTTAACAGTTGCCCCCCCATACCAAATTTTAAGGTTTTTTATGCTGTCAAAATATGCATGGTAGCTTGCACAACCTAGCACAAGCAAATTTGAAGCTAGCACACCTCATATAACTTAAGGAAAAAATTTCAAAGAAAAAAAATTTGCCCCCCACAATAATATTTTGGTTTCAAATAAATTGTGCAAGCTTCTACATACCTAGCACAACCTTGCACAACCAAAATCAAAACTTGCACAGCACCCAATAACTTAAGAAAAAATAGTAAAGTAAAAATAGCAGCCCCCCCATATTAATATTTTGGTTTCAAATAAATTGTGCAAGCTTCTACACACCTAGCACAACCTTGCACAACCAAAATCAAAACTTGCACAGCACCCAATAACTTAAAAAAAATAGTAAAGTAAAAATAGCAGCCCCCCATATTGATATTTTGGTTTAAAATAAATTGTGCAAGCTTCTACACACCTAGCACAGCTTTGCACAACCAAAATTAAAACTTGCGCAGCACCCAATAACTTAAAAAAAATAGTAAAGTAAAAATAGTAAAGTAAAAATAGCAGCCCCCCATATTAATATTTTGGTTTCAAATAAATTGTGCAAGCTTCTACACACCTAGCACAACCTTGCACAACCAAAATCAAAACTTGCACAGCACCCAATAACTTAAAAAAAATAGTAAAGTAAAAATAGTAAAGTAAAAATAGCAGCCCCCCATATTGATATTTTGGTTTAAAATAAATTTTGCAAGCTTCTACACACCTAGCACAACCTTGCACAACCAAAATCAAAACTTGCACAGCACCCAATAACTTAAGAAAAAATAGTAAAGTAAAAATAGCAGCCCCCCATATTAATATTTTGGTTTCAAATAAATTGTGCAAGCTTCTACACACCTAGCACAACCTTGCACAACCAAAATCAAAACTTGCACAGCACCCAATAACATAAGAGAGAATAGTAAAGTAAAAATAGCAGCCCCCCCATATTAATATTTTGGTTTCAAATAAGCAAGCTTCTACACACCTAGCACAACCTTGCCCAACCAAAATGAAAGCCTGAGCTGGCCCCCATAACTCTAAATAAAATTAAATACACGTCATATCCCGGGTCCATAAAGTTGCCCTCCCTCCATATAAATATTTTGTTTTATAAATTACTGTGCAAGTTTCAAACACTTTGCACAACAAAAAATAGAACTAGCACAAATTCCGTTTTGAATAGAATTAAAACACAAACAAAATATAAAGATATTCAATTTATATATTTAAAATATTAAAACGTATAACATAATGTACAAATACAACAAATACAAAAATAGTTTATGAAGTACATATATAAAATATATATATAAAATAAAAATGAATTCTTATTGTTTTATTTTTTGGTATTGTAAAATACGCTTATATTATAATATATTCATGTTTGTCGGTAACGTAAAAAATATTTTTGTTTTTGATTATATAAAAGAGGAGTTAAGCACTGTAAAACAATATTTGAACTCTAACAGTGGTATTAGATGAGCATGGCTTAGATTTAGCATCTCTATCATCGTATTCCTCCCAGAGACCATTATGCCTGTAAGCATAGCCTATGAAATGACCTAGAGCCATTGCAGGTCCTATATAGCCCACTACCCCTCGTAATATATATGGCATGCTGTTAATATATAATTTCTTGGGAATACTTTTTAGAGTTGTTTCAACTTCCAATGTCTCACTAGTAGTGTTAATTGGTTCAATTATCAAATGCGTTGCGGAAGGTTCAACAAGCTTGTATAGCGTACCTGGGCAAGATTGGCTGGTACATTTATTTTTGTGTTCTTTTTTTTCTAAGCTACTATTTAAGAGCATATTAAAATTTGATGTATGAAAATTATTAATTTGTATTTCAACATAATTTTTTAATGAACAATATTCGTATTTACAAACATCACATGTTAGAGTTTGAAGGAAACATGGAAATTCCAAACAGTTTATTACTCTTGATATGCTTCCTCCAATATCAATGTTGACAATATTCTGAAAATGTTCTTCCATTTCGTAATTATTAAAATGATACTCAGCCCGTAAGCGATAACTTCTTTTAGACACTCCACATTTTACAACATTTACAATAAGTTTTGATATTAACGAATTCTCAACGTTTAAATCTATATTGGGTGCTGTGCAAGTTTTGATTTTGGTTGTGCAAGGTTGTGCTAGGTGTGTAGAAGCTTGCACAATTTATTTGAAACCAAAATATTAATATGGGGGGCTGCTATTTTTACTTTACTATTTTTTCTTAAGTTATTGGGTGCTGTGCAAGTTTTGATTTTGGTTGTGCAAGGTTGTGCTAGGTATGTAGAAGCTTGCACAATTTATTTGAAACCAAAATATTATTGGGAAGGAAAGGAAGGTAGGAAAAGGTCCATGCCTTCTTAAACTGTTTATTTCTACAGATTATGTTTTGTATATAAATATATGATATTTGTAATCAATTAAGAATGCAAATTATCAGGAGTGCTTTAAGCCTTAGCAAACTTTATAAATTGTTGAGATTTGTTGATCGTTTTCAAGTGCTAATGTCAAAAACTTTGTTGCTTAGCTGCTTTTATACCACAGCATCTTTCAGAGGCACTGAAAATAAATAAAATAATAGTAATCCTTTCTATTTATATTTCCGCTGGAACATAAATTTAACCAAAGTAGACAAGAAACCAAGTTATTTTTAAATTCAAACTTTTTGTTGCAGATGAAATGAAACCTACGAACATTCTAAATAAATTTTAAATTCAGGTTTGTTGGAGCTATATGACAATCAGCGGTATACATTTTGTTATTTACCTTTACAGATATGTTCTCATTTATGAACACACGAAGCTTTTCTGGGTATTTTAAAGACACTATATGTAAGAATATAATTTCGTTCTTGTGAACCAAGTTGGAGGAATATTAATAAAACTTTGGATTTCCTTAAATGTCATTGAGGTCTAAAAAAGCAAATACAGATTTTAGTCAAAGGGTTCGCATAAAATTAGTACATAAATATGTAAATAACAGTCCATGATTTAACAAACCTTTCCAGAATTTATTTTTTTCGAAAATACTTTCACGTGTATAGTAGGCTGGAATATCTTTCTTCATTATCGAGAGAAGTTTTTGGGAAGCCCGATTGTTATTTTGATGTTAATGGAACAATGCAAAAGCGAGTCTTGAGGTTTACTATCAGAGTTTTTTATTTTCCGTTTCTTTGTCAGCAATCCAGAACCATTCTCTGATAATGAATGAACGTTTAATAGAAGGTTGAGTTTCCAACTGTAGGAGCAGTTTGCGTAACTCCACATTAGCATTCTAAAAATGGAATAATTAAAAAAATTTCATCAACTTAGAAACGCATTAGTTGATATTTCAATTAGCAAAAAAGCACTTCGAATTTTACAAGCATGTCAAAATAAAAGCTCAAGCGAAAATTAATTAGATCAACTTACCACTGAACATTAATCATCATGGAGGAGTTGAGCCTGAGCCTCTTGACAAGACAACAGTTTTTTTCCATCGTCTTTTATTGTATATTTTTAATACTTTAAATTGATTTTAAAAGTTTAATTTTATAAAAAAAAACACTTTGTATATAAAGACTGCTGAAGATAGCCTTATCAATTTTGATTAATGTAACTAACTTCAATATTCAACTTATGGACAGTCAGCGCCATCGCCCGGCTGTTTTCTCTACCCTTATTTGCATACAAAATTTGACTAGAATTTGAAGGCTTCGTACATAAGAGATCGCTGTCATTGTATACGGTCCATACAACAGAGATAACACCAGTAATCAAGCATGATGACGTCATAGCTTTATAACCGTATTGAAAAAGTATTAATCATTAATTCTATTCAATTATCAATCGAAAAACATAGAACTATTCATATATTCTGATTGAGCGATTGCTGAGTAATTTTTTGACGCAACTCAATCCCGAAAATACTAATGTTAATGTGACATGTTCGTGAAATTACAAACAAAAGTTTAATTTGAGAATATTTTATTAATGATTTTACTTTCCAGCTTGAGCAATTTCAGTTTCAGAATGAGCATTTAGTGAGCAATTTATGTATAGAAATATTGAGAAAAATAAAATATCCGCGTCAACTTCTTTCCGGTGAAACTATCCAAACTACTGCTCGAACACCCTTTATTTGCAGAGACAACCATATTTACCTTTACCTCTGCATTTACCATGCATTTACTCGCTATATACAGCTCTGTACTGACAACTACTTATACTCTAGTATTCTGTGATTTACGAGTATACTCTTGCAGAATAATTTGGTGACCGCTGCATATTAATTGAGCATGAGTTTCCCCCTCACGTGAAAATATTTCAGTAAAATTACTTATTCAACTTATCCCAATGAGTAGACACTTATTCTTCTCCGCTTCAGAAAACTGTCCGAATTATAAACGATTATCGGTTTGTTATTTCAGTCATTATGATGTCTATGTAAGATGTACAACAGTATATCTGTCATTGTGGCTTGCAAACGCAAACACTATCCATACACTACCGCACTACCTCGGAAAAAATAGCGTTGATAGTTGATAGCATTCATTTATGACGTGACACACAAAAATTAATGACGTCACGATAGCATTTGTAGTACTTTCATTGAGCTCCGTGAACAGCTGATAGTGCGAGATAGTGCAGATAGCGACTCCCCGAACACAGCCTCTATCCTCCTTGCGCTCTATACATAAATATTTTATCTATGCTCTATGGTTCACTGCACAGAACTAGTTCCTAATTCAGTGTTCAGTGTCTTCAATGTTTTGATTTTTGATTGATTGTGTTATAAATATAAAAATTAGTAATACAAAATTACAATGCATATAAATCATTGACCCAAAAACAGCTAAAGGGTAACAAACCAAAAATACGAGAAAAGTCGGTTAGCAGTGATGTTTCTTAGAATTATTTAACCAGCAAACACCGTACCACAGCTTATACACTATATAAGCTGTGACCGTACTACGAAAATGGAAGTCGATAAGTATATGGATTTAATTAATTTAATGGTATAATAAAACCCTTCAAATTAAGTACACCTAACCATTTGGTAAATAATAATGTGACATCGCCATGACACTATCAATAATAAAACATCATTTGAACTTATCTAATCTTGGCTAAGTAAATTGAATTGGATTAAATAGGCTATCTAAATTCAGCGTGATTGAAAATTCGCTATTGAAATTACTAGTGAGAAAAATGTCATTGGAGAATAAGTATGAACTTTTCGTGCCTACGAATTATTGTAAAAAATCAACTGGTGCCGATGACGATGTTTTTGATGACGACCCGTTACCAAAGCTTGAAGTGTCCGACCCAGGAAAAATTCTACAGCTCTTGGAAAATCTCACAGACAGAACGACTAAACAATTGGAGGGAAAAATTAACAGATATGTGAGTATCTCACTTTTTCTGCCATCTAGAAGACATTAAAATTACACTGGTGATTAGTGATTACCCAGTAAAGCTGGCACCGGGTTTTTGATGTATTATAATTACCTTGACAAATATTTTTTACACAAAAAATGGACCGACTTTATTAGTTGGTGCACTGAAAAATACAAAATAATATTAATTGTGTTGGTGCTGGTACTTGTGCAATTATTGTAGTTAGATAGAAGACTTTTGGTACCAACTTCAAAAGAATCAATAGAATTATTATTATTTTGTATTTTTCAGTGCACCAAATAATAAAGTCGGAGCATTTTTTTTGTAAACAATATTTATTTCACATTTTGAAGTGTTACATTATTTAACAAAATCATTCAACGTTTACCAAAGAAGGTAATATGTTGCTTATACCTACTTATTCAAAGCTTTCAAAACATCGCGGGAATACACATTTCCCACTGCTGCAACTCGGAAACCTATGATTAAAAAAAAAATGTCCAATTTAAACGTTGTCGGATATGATCTCTTCTTTAATTTTATCGTCTCAAATTTTTGATTTCCGAAAAAAAAATTCCCTCCACTTCCTTTAGGGAACGTTATAAGATGTTGAATGTAGATTTTTTCAATGGGACCAATTCTCAACAGTCCCCTAAACAAACAATCGAATTGTATAACTCCTCCTCCTATTCGTATACTATTTTTAGCCTGTGAAATGTATTAAACTACTCGAAAAACAATTTCGGTTATATTTACTATTAATTTTCTCTATGACTCAAATCTTATATAGAAATATTTGTTATTATACAGATTCCCCTGCTTTTTATTTTAAACTAGCTGTTGCCCACGTGGAATTTAATTTCATGTTAATATCTTTAATTTAAAGATTTAACTGTATTGGCTGATACCTACTTGATAAAAATCTATTAAACAATTTGTTGTCAACAATGGTTTGAAAGTGTAGTAGATCATATTCTATCCGAAATTCTTTATAAGAAAGCATTCAAGACTGATTATTCCACACTTTCACCATAGTATAAAGAAACTTTGCTATACTATGCTTCTATTTTCATTTGATATAAATCTGTACATTTACTTATATTGGTCGTCCAACAGAAATAGTGACAAAACACTTTAAGAAAAGACATTTTGTGAGAATAACCTTTAAAAGTAATAATATTTTAGGTAAATTTAAGAGGAACAAATAATAAAAAACTCCCGATAATTGTAAATCTGGGTTTATGAAGTAACTTGTAGAGAATGCTCGAAAGTTTACTTAGGTCAAACTGGTAGACATTTTTTAACGCTTATCACTGAACGTAAGAGCTCAATATTATATCATAAAACAAATTCTCCCCTCAATGACCCGACCGATGGTATATCAAGCCCATTACTAAATCTATATATTAATACGTGATTCTCGACGTGATTGTAGACGATTTTTAGGCATAAAAAGGAGTATGAGATTTTGCATAGTGAAAGTTTATATGGTGAAGTAGTGCACACAGTTAAAATTATGCGTTAATATTTTAAATTTAAAAAATAAGATGATAGATGTGTATTGTGTGTTGCATAGCAAACCCATATCGAATCTAAAGTCACTTTTGTGAAAGGATTGCTTTTTTGTCATAAGGGTAAAGTAATATTACCGGCGTTAAGTCGAAACATTACAATGCATTCTACTATAAAATAAATAGCTAGCTGTTATTGTGTTTTTTGGACTGTTACTAACATTAAATTTTAAATTGTATATGTATTGTAAGGAATTAGGCAAACAACTCGATAATGCTGTTATCTACAAGCTTGTAACTGACATAATAGAAAAATTCCCAAAAAAACCTCAATAACGTTTGAATTTAAAAAAATAATGAATTACGATCGAATTTCGACCACTGGGCGACCACTAGTGTATAATTAATAGGTATACATACTTAAAAATAGTTATTGTTGTGTAGGCAGGTTCGCAGATAAGTGAGACTAATTTACAATTATTTAACAAACTTTATTTACACACGAAAGTAGATTAATAAAAATTAAAACTTCACTTTACTATTGAATATTCTTACTAGCTTACTCTGACTCTTCTATTAAATTGTCTTATTGCACACTGTCTTTTTACACACTGTCTTTTATGCCGACAATTCTCCCATATACAGGGTGGTCAAAATGAACGTATTTCCCCTGTAACTCAAAAACCCTTGAAAATACGAAAAATTTTCTTATACAAAAGTTATCCAGATTCTTGACCTGCATATTTTAAAAATAATTTAGAAGATAAGCCACTTCCGGTTTTACCGGAAACCCATACCAACTTCGTTATTTTATATGGAACACCCCGTATATTATTGCATTTTGGAAATCCTCGAATAATTTTAGAGTCACTTTAGTAAATATACATGTGATCTCAAGTGCACCGTTTTCGAGAAAATGGACACTAAATAAAAAAATCAACGATTGCAGTAGTCTGCGCCATCTTGATTTTTTTTAAAACTAGGGCACTTGAAAGAATCAGCTAACTTTTGCAGTGTTAAACGAAGCAAAATTTGCATTTTCAAACACTGAATGCAAAATTCAATTTCCTTTCCCTTGATATAACATTATTGCTATCTGTTTCCTACCGTTCTCGTGAAATGTGCACTTTTATGTTTATTTCGATTAATTTTTCTTTATCGCGTTAGCCATGACTTGTATTGTTTGAATTTCAAACAAATAATGCCACTTTTGTCATTTTATTCCTGTGTTCGATAATTTCTGTTAGTTTGTTATAAGAAAATTGATGACAATGTCTTTGACACAAGAAGAATTGACCGACATGATTTTTATATTGGGTGAATGCCACAAAAATCCATTGTTGGCGTCAAGAATTTATTCAGAAAGATTCCGCGACCGGCGGCATCCACAGGAAACATCTTTTCGAAGATTACTTCAACGATTTGTTAGAAATGGAGCTGTGAGATATGAAAGAAAGGGTGGACCTAAGAATGTTATCACCGAAGAGACTGAATTCTTGGTGCTCGGTTCAGTTGAGGAAAATCCAAATTTCAGCCAGAGGGAAATTAGTCGTACGTGTGACCTCAGCAAAACATCAGTCCAAATAATCTTACGGAAAAATAAATATCATCTTTACCACATTCAACGGCATCAAGAATTACAGAATGAGGATTTTGAAAAAAGATGTGCGTTTTTTATGTGGGCCCTTGACAGACTGGCGATGATTCTTTTTTTCTAAAGTTCTATTTTCGGATGAATCGGAATGGTTTTGTTAATAGTCATAACTTCCATTATTACAGCACCGAAAACCAACATCTATTTACAACAAAAAGTCAACACCGATGGTCCTTAAACGTATAGGCAGGAATTTTAGGCACTCATTTAATAAGCCCCTACTTCTTCAACGAACATTTAACTGGTGAAATTTATGTGGAATTTTTACGCAATCAACTTGACAATTTATTAATGGATGTTCCTCTAGGGACACTTAGGGATATGTGGTTCCAACATGATGGGGCACCTGCAAACAGTTTAAGATAGACCATTTCATTATGGAAAGATAACTTCTCCGCAAATGGATAGGTCGAAGAGGTCACGTAAACTGGCCAGCAAGATCTCCAGATAAAACCAAGCTGGACTTCTTACCCAGGTCTACCGAACTCCTCCAACAACTGCTGATTAATAGAATAAGGTTGGCATTTCAGTGTGTCACTCCTCAGATGCTTCTCAGAGTTGAGCAGTCATTCCAAAAGTGACTTCGATTGTGCATTGAACAAAATGGAGCTCATTTTGAACATTTACTTACTTGATCGACGACAGATAAGGCACAAGAGTGAATAAATTTCTGCCTCTTCAAACTTCATTTCGTTTCTACGGACGAAACATTATTTTGGTAGTGGGCCTTAGCATAGTGTCCACCTAAACATGTCATTGTTAAACTGTGAGAAATATGCTAAAAATGTGCGTTTTTAAGTAAATACATATTTTGTGTCATTATCTACCAGTAGTGGCTAAATTTGTTTTTGTCCGCCATTTGCACTGTAAAGTTCTACATGAGCGTTTTAGGACAAAAAATCAAATTTAATAACTCATGGATGTTTTTTCATCACCCTTTTCCTCTCGCACCATTTATTGATTGGATTTCTTTCTGCACACGCATTTGTCACAAAACAAGACTAGTCATGGCTAACGCTATAAAGAGAAATTACCTAATCGAAATAAACATAAAAGTGCACATTTCACGATAACGGTAGGAAACAGATAGCAATAGCAATGTTATATCAGGTGAAAGAAAATTGAATTTTGCATTCAGTGTTGTAAAAAAAGTAGTATTGTAACGAACTTGGCTTCGGTGATCGGTGCCATAATGGTGGGCGTGTGCGATTCGTCGAAAGGCGGAGCACCTTAGCGAGAGCGGACGTTGGTGGGACTCCGGTGGTGTGTTGCATACCGGTATTGGTATTGGTTAGCCATGCATGCCTGGGTCAAGACATATTCCCGAAGCTTCTAATAACTTCACGCAAGTTCGGGAGAGCTCGCTTGGCATCGGAAGATGGGTGTAGAAAATACACATCCACTCCCAGTATATGGCAACGTGAACATTCCATGGTAAAAATCAGCCATCTCTGTCATTGAGATTCAAGGTGGTGTATTTGAGAACACACTGTGGCAATACGTGTTTCAACGAAAAGAACATGATGCATGAAGAGATCGGCTTCGATCTGAACTCGCTGGGGTTTATGGCGGCTTGGCCAAGGAAATTCCAATGCTTCGAGTTTGCAATGGCTCAATCTGGGATGAGAGAGCATGTTGGACTGCAAATGAAGCCTGGTGGTGAAGTTCAACAGGAAGATGCCGTTGAACTTGGTTTAAACCAGTGAGTGTCCGTTAGTGTCACGGTGGAGCTGTTGTGGCCAATGGATGGCAACGATAATGCAGCTGTTGTTATTGGCACCAGGTAGGTGTCAATTGCAGATAAGAAGTGTTGCCTGCATCGACAAGATGGCTGAGCCTTGAGGATGTTTCTGATCGGGACGATCAGATTTAAGGAGGGGGCAATGTAACATCTAATCACAACAAAAAGTCAACACCGATGGTCCTTAAACGTCTGGGCAGGAATTTTAGGCACTCATTTAATAGGCCCCTACTTCTTCAACGAACATTTAACTGGTGAAATTTATGTAGAATTTTTACGAATATTAATGGATGTTCCTCTAGGGACACTTAGGGATATGTGGTTCCAACATGATGGGGCACCTGCAAACAGTTCAAGATAGACCATTTTATTATGGAAAGATAACTTTCCCCGCAAATGGATAGGTCGAAGAGGCCCCGTAAACTGGCCAGCAAGATCTCCAGATATAACCAAGCTGGACTTCTTTTTGTAGGGCTTTGTAAAAACCCAGGTCTACCGAACTCCTCCAACCACTGCTGATGAATAGAATAAGGTTGGCATTTCAGTGTGTCACTCCTCAGATGCTTCTCAGAGTTGAGCATTCATTGCAAAAGCGACTTCGATTGTGCATTGAACAAAATGGAGCTCATTTTGAACATTTACTTTCTTGATCGACGACAGATAAGGCACATGAGTGAATAAATTTCTGCCTCTTCAAACTTCATTTTGTTTCTACGGACGAAACATTATTTTGGTAGTGGGCCTTAGCATAGTGTCCACCTAAACATGTCATTGTTAAAATGTGAGAGATATGCTAAAAATGTGCGTTTTTAAGTAAATACATATTTTGTGTCATTATCTACCACTAGTGGCTAAATTTTTTTTTGTCCGCCATTTGCACTGTAAAGTTCTGCATGAGCGTTTTAGGACAAAAAATCAAATTTAATAACTCATGGATGTTTTTTCATCACCCTTTTCCTCTCGCACCATTTATTGATTGGATTTCTTTCTGCACACGCACTTGTCATAAAACAAGATAAGTCATGGCTAACGCTATAAAGAGAAATTAATCGAAATAAACATAAAAGTGCACATTTCACGATAACGGTAGGAAGCAGATAGCAATGTTATATCAGGGGAAAGAAAATTGAATTTTGCATTCAGTGTTGTAAAAAAAGTAGTATTGTAACGAACTTGGCTTCGGTGATCGGTGCCATAATGGTGGGCGTGTGCGATTCGTCGGAAGGCGGAGCACCTTAGCGAGAGCGGACGTTGGTGGGACTCCGGTGGTGTGTTGCATACCGGTATTGGTATTGGTTAGCCATGCATGCCTGGGTCAAGACATATTCCCGAAGCTTCTAATAACTTCACGCAAGTTCGGGAGAGCTCGCTTGGCATCGGAAGATGGGTGTAGAAAATACACATCCACTCCCAGTATATGGCAACGTGAACATTCCATGGTAAAAATCAGCCATCTCTGTCATTGAGATTCAAGGTGGTGTATTTGAGAACACACTGTGGCAATACGTGTTTCAACGAAAAGAACATGATGCATGAAGAGATCGGCTTCGATCTGAACTCGCTGGGGTTTATGGCGGCTTGGCCAAGGAAATTCCAATGCTTCGAGTTTGCAATGGCTCAATCTGGGATGAGAGAGCATGTTGGACTGCAAATGAAGCCTGGTGGTGAAGTTCAACAGGAAGATGCCGTTGAACTTGGTTTAAACCAGTGAGTGTCCGTTAGTGTCACGGTGGAGCTGTTGTGGCCAATGGATGGCAACGATAATGCAGCTGTTGTTATTGGCACCAGGTAGGTGTCAATTGCAGATAAGAAGTGTTGCCTGCATCGACAAGATGGCTGAGCCTTGAGGATGTTTCTGATCGGGACGATCAGATTTAAGGAGGGGGCAATGTAACATCTATTCACAACAAAAAGTCAACACCGATGGTCCTTAAACGTCTGGGCAGGAATTTTAGGCACTCATTTAATAGGCCCCTACTTCTTCAACGAACATTTAACTGGTGAAATTTATGTAGAATTTTTACGAATATTAATGGATGTTCCTCTAGGGACACTTAGGGATATGTGGTTCCAACATGATGGGGCACCTGCAAACAGTTCAAGATAGACCATTTTATTATGGAAAGATAACTTTCCCCGCAAATGGATAGGTCGAAGAGGCCCCGTAAACTGGCCAGTAAGATCTCCAGATATAACCAAGCTGGACTTCTTTTTGTAGGGCTTTGTAAAAACCCAGGTCTACCGAACTCCTCCAACCACTGCTGATGAATAGAATAAGGTTGGCATTTCAGTGTGTTACTCCTCAGATGCTTCTCAGAGTTGAGCATTCATTGCAAAAGCGACTTCGATTGTGCATTGAACAAAATGGAGCTCATTTTGAACATTTACTTTCTTGATCGACGACAGATAAGGCACATGAGTGAATAAATTTCTGCCTCTTCAAACTTCATTTTGTTTCTACGGACGAAACATTATTTTGGTAGTGGGCCTTAGCATAGTGTCCACCTAAACATGTCATTGTTAAAATGTGAGAGATATGCTAAAAATGTGCGTTTTTAAGTAAATACATATTTTGTGTCATTATCTACCACTAGTGGCTAAATTTTTTTTGTCCGCCATTTGCACTGTAAAGTTCTGCATGAGCGTTTTAGGACAAAAAATCAAATTTAATAACTCATGGATGTTTTTTCATCACCCTTTTCCTCTCGCACCATTTATTGATTGGATTTCTTTCTGCACACGCACTTGTCATAAAACAAGATAAGTCATGGCTAACGCTATAAAGAGAAATTAATCGAAATAAACATAAAAGTGCACATTTCACGATAACGGTAGGAAGCAGATAGCAATGTTATATCAGGGGAAAGAAAATTGAATTTTGCATTCAGTGTTGTAAAAACAAGTAGTATTGTAACGAACTTGGCTCCGGTGATCGGTGCCATAATAGTGGGCGTGTTCGTTTCGTCGGAAGGCGGAGCACCTTAGCGAGTGCGGACGTTGGTGGGACTCGGGTGGTGTGTTGCATACCGCTATTGGTATTGGTCAGCCATGCATGTCTGGGTCAAGACATATTGCCGAAGCTTCTAGCAACTTCGCGCAAGTTCGGGAGAGCTCGCTTGGCATCGGAAGATGGGTGTAGAAAATACGAAAGCCATTCTGTTTGCCTATATATTGGAGAGTGCTGCGGAGTCAGTTAGTCAGTCAGGGGCAATCGCTTGGTGCAGACAAGTAAGTCTGAGGCAGTGAATATAAATTGTCAATAGTTGTAAATAGTGCAGTGTAAATATAAATAGTGTTAAGTTAGATAAATAGTGAATATAAATTGTATATAGTTATGGATATTTAGTCTGTGATTTAGTGTAGAAATAAATAAACTTTGAAAATAAATTGAACCCAGTTTTAATACAAATTTCCATTACAGTATGTTCCATTTGAAAGTAAAAAGTTTTTGATGTTTGAAAATTTGCATTTTCAAAGCAGTGTTTTTAATAAATTTCAAAAGTTAAAGCATCGTTTAACACTGCAAAAGTTAGTTGATTCCTTAAAAAAGCGACGTGCGAAAACCGCATCCTTTAATTGCCCTAGTTTAAAAAAAACAAGATGGCGCAGACTACTGCAATGGTTGATTTTTTTATTTAGTGCCCGTTTTCTCGAAAACGGTGCATTTGAGACATCATGTATGTTTACTAAAGTGGCCCTAAAATTAAATTATTCGAGGATTTAAAAAATGCAATAATATACGGGGTGTTCCATATAGAATAACGAAGTTGGTATGGGTTTCCGATATAACCGGAAGTCGCTTATCTTCTAAATTATTTTTAAAATATGCAATTCAAGAATCGGGCCATTTTTTTATAGGAAAGTTTTTCATATTTTCAAGGGTTACGGAGTTATGTGGGAAATACGTTCATTTGGACCACTCTGTATATACCCGAAAAAGACTCTCCAGATCTTTCGCCGTCTCCTTAGATCATTCCAGCCGCCTCTGGACTTTTCTCAAAATCCTTTGTAGGCATCCTAGTGAGCACATGCGTCACACTCGTCAGCGGCCGCTCTCGAAATTCCCATCGCTCGCGCATAAGCATCAGGACTGTACCCCTTGCACGTTACACTGCTCCCTCCCTTAAAGCTGTTTGTCCCGAACAGCTTCTTCCGTTTGTTTCCAGATCGGTGGACTATCTCCTCGATACCGACTCAGACTTTCCACATGCACCACTTTTGGCTTGGCTCTCGGCGAAAGTTGAATCCTGTACACCAACTCATTAATCTTCTTGACAATGCGATAGGTCCTTCCCAAGGTCTTTGCAATTTCGGACTTAATACTTTTCTTCGCTGTGGCTGGTGCAACTAAACTGCATCGCCTTTCTTGAAAGAGTTTAATGGCTGCCTTTGTCAGGTCTCATTTTCATTTTTTCGCTCTTTAAGTGAAGCTTTTCTCTGGCAAAATCGTGGACCACTCCAAATCGCTCCTGTAGATCAGCTACATAATGTGGAAGAGACACTTCTTCATGATCGTCGGCTGATGGTCTGCCAAACAACAGATCTACGGGGAGCTTCATTTCCCTTCCAGACAACAGCATCGATGGTGTATAGCCAGTGGATTCCTGCTGCGAGCTTCTGTAGGCCAGGAGAAAGAGAGATACCAGTTTATCCCAGTTACGTTGGTGCTCATCCACAAATATTGAGAGGTATTGATTGATGGTCCTTTTGTACCTCTCGACCATTCCATCTGACTGTGTATGAAGTGGGGTTGTTCGGATCTCCAGCAACCTCATTAACTGCGTCCATACTTCGGATCCAAAGTTTCTGCGTTCGATCGGTATGCAGCTCTAAAAGCACTCCGTGTCTGGATATCACGTTTTCCAGTAGGGCTTCGGCTACTGTAACTGATTTGGCATCGGCCCTACTTCTGGCCACTTCGAGAAGTAGTCCTTGGCAACCATCATGTACTTGTTTCCTTAATCTGTCGTAGGGAATGGCCCCGCAAGGTCCACCGCAATTCTTTCCCAAGGTTCACTTGAAAGATACTTCTTCATTTTCCCTCGGGATCTTGTCTTCGGACCCTTCTATGAAGCACAGTGGTCACATCTTCTGCACCATTGTTCAACATCTCTTCGACAATTGATCCAATAATACCGCTCTTTCACACGTGCTAGTGTTCTATTTACTCCGAAATGGCCTCTGCGACTCTTTCAGTTCACGAAGTACTCCATTTACCATCGTTTGGGGGGTACACCGGTTTGATACACAAGGCTCCTGCCATCTGGACTTTCCCATTTACGAGTGATTAAGTCACCTCGCAAGCACAACGAGTCCCACAGAACCCAGTACCCCTTGACCGTCAGATTAAATCTGGAGATTTCTTGCCATTCAGGTCGTCATTTTTGGTCTAGCCAGCCCTGTACTATCTCCAAATTTTTGATAGCGATTTGTTCTCTCCTAAAGTTATCTCTGGTGATTTCCTCGGTAATTTCCGTTTCTTTATTCCTAATCTGCATTTGTTGGATATGTGCAACATCCTTGGCTGTTTCTCTCTGTTCCTGCCTTTGAGATAATTTACAGGAACTGCCACAAGGTCTTCGTGATAAGCTGTCAGCGTTGGCGTGACTTCTTCCTTTTCGGTGTTTAATTTTAAAGTCGTAATTCTGCAGTTTCTCAAACCAACGCGCTATCTGCCCCTCCGGATTTTTGAAATTTAGTAGCCATTGTAATGCCGAGTGGTCTGTTCTTACTAAAAATTTCCGTCCATATAGAAAACTGTGGTAATGTTCTATGGATCGAACAACTGCTAGCAGCTCCTTCCGGGCCACAAAGTAATTTGGCTCTGCTTTTCCCAACGTTTTGCTGAAATATCCAATTACTTCTTCTTTTCCATTCTGTATTTGGGAAAGAACAGCTCCTATACCACTTTGTGAAGCGTCGGTGTCTAACACGGGTCCAAGGGATATACAACAACACGAGCACTGGTCAAACGGTTTTTCAGCTCCAGTTAAAGAGAGGATGGCCCACATGTATTACAGATTCTACTGTGACTCGAATTGACCACATTTTCTCCAATATGACATTTTTTTTGTATGTGTGTATGATAACACCATATCTGATCATCGAACCATTTTATTTGAATTTGATTTACCTTCGAAAAAATTGAGAAATCCACCGTATATAGGTAGAACATTCTCAGACTTGGCTCTCACTAGTTTTGTAAAGGCCTTATGTGACGAAAACTGGACCAATCTATACATACTTAGCGACGTGAATGTTGCTTTCACACAATATTGTGATGTTTCCACTTACTACTTTAACAAATACTTTCCATTACATCTCAAATCCAGGAAATATTATAATCAATCTGATAAAAAATCGTGGATAACTGATGAAATCAGACAATCATCTAACCGCTTGAAGAAATTACATATTTTAACAAGGGAAGTCTCAGAGTCTATACATATTTATTTAGCCGCTAAAAGAATACACAATAAATTGTTGTCCGAAACCAAAAAACGCTATTACCAAAATTATGATTTCTGAAAATATGAATAAGGCCTGTTGGTGCGTAGTTTCAGAGCTATTAAATAAAAACACCTATCCCAGAAATATATCTGTCAAGAGTTCTCCTGATGCTATTATTGATGACCCATCTATTGTCAGTAACATATTCAATCAACAGTTTCAACAAGCACCGTTACGTATACTGTACAAAATAAATAAATTAAATTGTTATGATAGAATGGAGTACACTATGAAATGCGGAAAGTTCTTTCTGTATCCATATATTGAATATGAGCTGTATGATCTTCTCAATATGAAATTAAAAAATAGTTTATCCAGTGGTGCGCACGAAATCCCCAACTTTCCTGTGAAAAAAGTACTCCCTTGCATTATCACATCTTTAACTTTTTGGTAAATCTGTCATTCTGCTGTGGGGTTTTTCCAGATAAATTGAAACTCGGAAAAGTTGCTGTGCATTCTGCTGTGGGGTTTTTCCAGATAATTTGAAACTCGGAAAAGTTATTCCCATCTATAAAAAAGGGCAAGTCACAGATCCAGATAATTATAGACCTGTGACCGTTCCAATGGTTTTTTCAAAAATTTTAGAATATGCATATTTAGATCGCCTTAAACTTGGATAAATATAATTTGATATCGAATAGTCAACATGGATTTCGTGGGAATAAAAGCACCACTACTGCAATAAATTCTTTTTATGACAAAATTGTCAGGCTAATTGAGGCTGAGGAGTATCCAGTTGGAATCTTCTGCGATCTAAGCAAACCCTTTGATTGTGTGAATCATCAAGTTCTGGTTGACAAGTTAAAAGGTTATGGTATTAGTAGTGCGGCCCTCAGCTGAATTGAAACATTTCTTTACAATATGTATGTGTGCATTAGGTATATAGATGAAAATAATTTCCAAAAAGACGGAAACTCATTATCAATTGATTACGAAATGGAAGTCCAAGCGAAGCAATACTTTATGTCTTATATTAGAAACCAAAGCCAGAAATTATAAGCAAATCATGGAACGTGGTCATGTTTTTATAGGATGGAATAAATGTGGTGTAAAAGAATACTTAAATTTATTGCAATGTTTCAAATGCTGTAAATATGGACACATGATGAAGAATTGCAATAATTCTGAATTTGTATGTCGCAAATGTAGTGGCACCCATGAAACGAGATATTGTGTTTCAGAAACCAGCCTTTGTGCAAATTGTAAATTTACAAATGGGAGATATAATCTTCACTGGGAAACTAATCATTCATCAGGTAGTGTGGAATGTAATTATTATAAGCAAAAACTAGATCAGTTGCGTTCAAAAATTGTATATGAATATTAACAATTTAGGGATCAAAATTGGTCACATAAATACTCGATCATTAGTTCCAGTTTTAGATCTTTTCACCAATATTTTGTTTTAAGGAAATTTTGACATTATTAGTGATGCGCAAAGCAAGACCAAGACCAAGACCGACATGGTCTTGGTATTGGTCTTGGTCTTGCACCCTTGGTATTGGTCTTGGTCTTGCATCAAATCCTTGGTCTTGGTCTTGGGTCTTGGTCTTGCATATACGGTCTTGGTATTGGTCTTGGTCTTGCTGCAAGACTTGCAAGACTTTGCAAGACTCTTGCAAAAATTTTGATCTTTTTATAAGTGTGAAAAGTTGTTGCGAATTTAAACCGTAATTGCTTAATCCAAATGAAGAAGAACCCTGCTTATGTATGGGAAGTATGTAATTTATAATCTTATAAGATTGCCTATAATAATATTATCATTCGAAACGGATAAATATCGACCATATAAAAAATTGTCATTGTCCAGAACAAACACGCCTGGTAATGTAGAATAAGTAATGAGAATAAAACTAGTTGCCTAGAATTAAGTTAGGGCAAGTGAGATGCGTAAAAGTAAATTAATAATCACCATTCACATATGAGAATCGTATCTTACTAGCGCGACTTAGTCTGCTTGTGTTTTCTTGGTATCATCCGTCCCAACTGAGCACTCATTTTACTACATACTTCTACTTCATACTTCTATTTCATAATTCATTTTCTTGCTCATTCTACAATGGTTTTGTACCATTTTCTTTAATAAAATAGAAAGAATCTCTGAAAGCGATCAAAAGTATTTCCGATAAAACTAACTTCAATTTTTGCAGAAAGCTTTTTCCAAAAAATGAAAATCAATTAGATTTAATACGCGCATTTATAAAACTAGTTATCTATTTAAAAAGTCAGTCGTGTGAGTATCTCAGTTGAGTTAGTTAATCAGCATGATCGAAAAAATAGTTTCAAAATAAGGGCAATATAAAATTTCAAATATCTCCAAAAGTGGCAACTGGATAAATGTCATCAACAAAATTCAGATTTATAGATGATTCTTAACTTTTACTTAAAACATTCTGCACGATAGAAAAAATAATAAAAATAAAAAACCGTGTAGTTTACCTTCCCCAGGCTACGAACTGTCGGGATTCTTTGAAAACAGCTCATCGGTAAGGGAAATCCTAGAAGGGTTGAAATTACGGTATAGGTATAGGGTATTTAAGAATTTTTTTAAATCCGGAAATCCTAGAATGGTAAAATGAACTCGCTTTTCACCCAACAACTTTTAATTAAATATTTTTAGAATCTGTAAAATAAAGATCGATCATAAGAGAGTTCAAATATTAAATTAATTAGGTTATTTATTAGCGTTTCTTATCTAATCATTGAGTAAAATAATATGTTTCCTACCAATTTGGTGTTTGGTTACGGAACTGCAAGAGTCTTGCAAGTCTCGCATGTCTTGCAGCAAGACCAAGACCAAGACCAGGTTAGTCTTGGTATTGGTCTTGCATCCCAGTATTGGTCTTGGTCTTGGGTCTTGGTCTTGCACAGACGGTCTTGGTCTCGGTCTTGGTCTTGCAAAATTGCAAGACCAAGACCAAGACTGCAAGACCAAGACCAGTCTCGCAGCATCACTAGACATTATGTGCGAATCTGAATCTTGGTTGTCTAAACATATTTCATTCTCTGTCATACAGATAGATCAGTATAAATTTATTCGTAAGGATAGAGGCTCCAGAGGCGGAGGTTTGATAATCTACGTCAAAGAAGATATTACAGTTAAGACTGTGTTTCGCGATATCCCTAATAATACCTCTCATGAACATATGTTTGTTGAATTAAAATTTGCCTCGGTGAAAATCATACTGTGCCTAATTTATCAACCAGAAGGTAGTATTTTAGATTTCCGCGAAAACATAGATTATACTCTTCTGAATGTAACAGTTTCTTATGATCACATAATTTTTCTTGGTGATTTCAACATTGACCACCTCAGTGCGACAAATTCAGTGGTTCAAGTCTTCTCGGCCTACAATTTTTCACAAATAATCACTGAACCAACCCGCGTAACAAAAACAAGTCAAAAATTAACTAATGTAATATACTGTAATAGCCCCGAATTAATAATCTATTCTGGGGTCATAAATACTGATGTAATTTCCAATCATTCTTTAATTTTCTGTACACTTGATTTAAGATATCCGAGACCTAAGCCTAAATTTAAAACTTATAGGGATTACAGTTATTTTGACAACGACCTATTTTTGACTGATCTAGGAAATACACAATGGAATATCATATTTCAGATTAATAATATTGAAGCAAAAATTATTTTTTTATCGGAGAACATCATTAGTTTATTTGATAATCATGCTCCGTTGCGTACATCAAAAATTTCGAAACATTATGCCCCGTGGTTGACTTCGGTTGTAAAATATCAAATAAAAATTAAAAATAAAGCCCTGCAGAAATTAAAACGAACTCGTCAACTGGCTGATTGGGAGTATTACCGAACCTTGCGTAACCTAACAGTATCCTCAATCAGATCTGAAAAAAGTGTTTTATAAATGATTTAATAGTCAAAAATCAAAATAAAAGTTTATGGAAATCCTTTAAAGATTTGAATATAGTACAAAGTAAAAACATTCCTATTCCACGTAAGTTATGCGATCCAAATAATATCAACAAAGAATTTCTTTCTGTTTATAGTTCAGGCGATAGACAAGCTGAAAGTTGCGCATACTATAATGATCACAGATTAAATGCAGAGGCTAATTTTAGTTTTAATCTAGTAACTATAGATGAAATTAATGGTATTATAGAGACTTTGAAATCTAATGCTTTGGGATATGATGCGATTAACGCTAAAATGATAAAGTTATGCAAGCATGTAATCTGTCCTCATATTACTCACATTGTGAACTGTTGTCTCGAGCTTGGTTATTTTCCTGATCAATGGAAAACTGCTATCATCACTCCACTAGCAAAAGTACAAGATCCCAAAGCATGCAATGATTTGCGACCGATAAGTATTTTGCCTCCACTTTCAAAAATTTTGGAAAAAGCTGTATACAAGCAGATTTATAATTATGTGATAACAAATAAGATTATTGCACCTACTCAATCTGGTTTTCGATCTGGCTACAGCACCACCACAGCGATGCTAAATTTAATAGACAACATTATAAAAGACCGAGATGAAGGGTTGCTCACCGTTCTGGTGTCTTTGGATTATTCCAAAGCATTCGATAAAATTGACCACAAACTACTATGTGCCAAATTATCTTACATCGGTTTTAACGACATATCACTTCAATTCTTCTAATCATACTTGAGCAACAGGTATCAAACGGTTCGATGCGAAAATGAATTTTCAGATTCAGGAGAAATCACATCAGGAGTACCTCAAGGTAGCATTCTTGGACCGCTTTTGTTTATCATTTACATCTTTGATATCTGTCTGCAAATTTCACACTCTCAAATTCAAAATTATGCTGATGACACTCAACTATATACATCATCAAAACCAAATGATATTTCAAACCTTAACTATATATTAAACACTGACTTATTTTCAATATATCTTTAAGATTCTTTAAGGCATAATCTAAATTTGAACTTGGGTAAATGCAGTTTTATAGTATTTGGTGGTAAAAATTTAAAAGAAAACATGACATCACATATAAACGTTACTGAAAATGAAGTTAATTTGAGACAATGTGATCATATAAAAATTTTGGGTTTTACGATAGACAAACATTTAAGATTCAGTAATCATGTCACTGCTATGATTCAGAAAAGTTATATTCCGCTTAAACTAATCTATCAAAACATTAACATTATAAATCATAAAGTAAGAAAAAAGTTATGCGAAACACTTGTGATGTCTATTATCAAGTACGGTTTGGTCGTCTACTACGCCTGCTTAGACCTACACAATAAAAATCGTGTTCAAAGAATACAAAACTATTGCTGTCGGCTCATCTTTAATTTGCGTAAGCATGACCACGTCTCTAGAAAAATCTATGAATTGCGATGGTTGAAACTTGACTTATTATATAAATTCACCTTAGCAAATTTGATAAGACATACAATCACCACATCTACTCCTGATAAACTCGTACTCAGAAAAAGTCTTCATATGGTCCCGTTACGAAATATATTTGATTTGTCTTATAAGAAATTTCGGACTACCCTCTTTCAGCGCAGTTTCAGTTATAATTCTGTAGGTACTTATATATAACAAGATACCTCATTGGATAAGAGATATAAAACTGGTTACTAAATTTAAAAAAGAATTATATCAATTTTATTTATTAATTAGTAAGGATTTGTTATGCTTTTAACTCACTAATCTTTTATTGTTTATTGTTTTCTGCTTTATTAGCTCCTTAATTTACTGTTTTCTGCAATATTAGTTTTAGTTTATTGTTCTTTACTTTATTTCTAATTTATAGTTATAGTTATTTGTAATTACATTTAATTGAATTGTAGGGTTCAGTTGAGTAGCCATTGGCTAGACTTCGCCCTTTTTCTTTAGAAAATAAAGACATTATTATTATTATTATTTCGGTTGGGGTACCACAGGTATCGATTCTGGGTCCGATTCTCTTTGTAATGTATATTAACGACCTAAATGAGGCCATTGATGATGTTCATTGCACCTTTTATGCCGATGATACATCAGTAATAAATAAAAGTTCTTGAACATAAATCTAACAAAGCTCTCAGTGAAATCTCTGAATGGTTTTTCTACAACCATCTTTACCTGAACAAGACAAAAACACATTATATTAGATTCAGAAATAAACAAAGAAACATGTGACAATCTATAAATAAGTACTGACGAGGACGTATCATATCTATCTCATAAATCCTGTGTTAGATTTCTTGGTCTCCACATAGATTGCTGTCTGAACTGGAAAACTCATCGAGTCTCTAGTGGCAAAGCTCTACTCACTGAATTTTATGATGAAGAATCTGAGAACAGTTCTAACAACAAAACAACTACTCAGTGTTTATTATGGTCAAGTTGAATCACGATTGAGGTATGGAATATGTTTATGGAGCTGGTCTTCTAACTCAGGTGATGTATTCCTGGCTCAAAAGAGAATAATTCGAACGATTGCTGGTATTACAAGTAATGTCAGCTGCCAAAACCTTTTCCAAAGAATTGAATATTTTAACACTTACAGGTTTATTTATCCTTGAAACATGTACTCATGTTTTCGAAAATCGCAAACAATTCATAAAAAAATCAGGAATTCACAATGTGAATACCCGAATAAAAGACAATTTCCATGTTCCTTTTTCAAAATCTTCTATTTTGCATAGGTCCCCCAATAACATTGGCATCCTTATGTTCAATAAACTACCACCTGAGATAAAATCTTGTTCTCTGGTAACACATTTCAAAAAAAGTCTGAAGGAATTGCTTGGTCGTCAAAATTATTACTCTATGAAAGAATTTTTGTGAATTTTTAGTTAAACATTGTGATATTAGGCTTAGATTTAGTTTAAGTTCTCTCGGTTTTTTATGTGACGACTCCTATACAGTTGTAATTGTCTTACTGGAGAATAAAAGAAAAAAAAAAGTTTTTTTCGGTTAATTGATGTAGTGACTTCGCAATCTTCTAAAATCGTTAACAAATCGGCGATAATAACTGCTGAGTCCCAAAAAGCTTCTAACTTCGTGCTTGTTCTTTGGTCTGGGCGAATCTCGCACTGCCAGGACTTTTTCCGGACCGGTCTCAATTTCTTTCGATGATACGACGTGTCCGAGAAAGTTGAATTTTTCCTGGAATAGAACGCATTTCTTTGGATTCAGCTGGAGATTAGCACTTCGGATCCTGGCGAAAACTTTCTTCAAATCCGATTGATGTTCGTCGAAATCTTTACCAATCACCATTCACATTCACAAATTGTATCAACATGGCTGGCAGCAGCACGTGTTCAGTTTGCTTTGATAATTTCATAGTGAATAATAAACAAATAAAATGCAAATACTGCGAGAAATTTTAACACACGGCGTGTGTTAGAATTAAAGATAATGTTTGTAAATCTTTAGTTGGGTATAAAAAATAAAAACTTATGGTTCTTGAGTGATGAGTGTGTGCCAATAGCAGCGGAATGTCAGATCAAAATTGAGTGAAATTGGCAAGAAAAGCAATGAAATCCTGGAGAAAATATATGGAATGCCTACAAGTGGTGAAGGCAAATGCTATTGTCAATAACATAAAGTGGGGTGAAGTGGTCCAAAATAAAAGTCAACCGTTAATAATTCAACAAAAAAACACCTCACAGGACAGTGAAGTCACAAACGAATATATTACTAAAAACATTGATCCTACAAAGAATGGCGTGGATGTGAACAAAATTGTAACGGGAGTTCAAGGTAGTGTCCGCATTCAGTGTAATTCACAGGAATCGTTACATAAACATAAACAGTGGAACACTGGATGACAATTACGAAATTAAAGTACCCGAAAGTAAAAAGCCCAAAGTTATTATAGATGGCGTACCAAAGAAACATTTGGTAAGTGAAGAAGTATTTACTGCGAAAATTAAAGAGAAGTTCCAGCAAACTAATGAGCCAGAGGTTAGGTTTATAAAAAAATATTTACCAAAGGGGAAAAAATTATAATGTTATATTGGAAGTCTCAACTGAGGCATTAAAAAAATTATTGAATTTAAAAAGATTGTCCTTGAGTGGAAGAATTTTCCTTTTTACGAATTTGTGAGTGTATTAAGATGCTTTAAATGTTGGTAGTATGGGCATATGGCTAGCAAATGTAATCAGACACATTCTGTAGGTATGTAGTGGCGATCATGAGAAAATCAACTGCACTGCTCAAACAAAAATATGTGGGAACTGTAAATATGCCAAAGAAGTGCTGAAAATTGCAGTTGACTATCATCACACGGTATTTGACAGAAGATGCAAGTGTTACCAAAGGGAGGTAGAAAGAGCTAAAAATAAAATTAAATATGAATAGCAATCAAATGTATGGAGTGAAGAATTGTGTTTATGTGCCCATGTTGCAGGCTTAAGTGGAAAAAGGTCAGACGTATTAAATGTATTTCATAATTATAATCGCCGAGTTGCGAGTTACAAAGAATAGTATTGTAAATAATAATAATCATAATGCAAAGCAGAGTACTTTGAAAACAATGCATATCATGTAAAATGTATTTATAATAAAACTGATATAATTAACACATTTCTTTTAAACAATCATTTTGATGTTCTATGCTTTTCTGAACACTGGCAAAGTGAAGCATGTCTTAAATGCATTAATGTTATTGGGTTTAATCTAGCTAGCTTTAACTGTAGATGTGATAAAATACACGGAGGAGTTGCAATATACCTTAAAAACGATTTAGCAAAAAAAATCCTGGTAATTGACTTGAGTGATTCAAGCGAAGATCAACATTGTGAATTTGCGGCAATACACATAGTTTATTTAAAAGTCTTTATTCTTGCAGTGTATAGATTTGGTAAAGGCATTTTTCTAACACAATTGGAAAGTGTCTTGAACATAATTCTGAGTAAATATGACAGAAATATTGTTCGTGGAAATTTTAACATTGATTTTAAAAATCATTCTGCTAATCTGACGATCATGAAGTGTCTGTTGTAATTTTTTAGGCTGGCTATTACCATATCGCAAGACACAAGGGTAACAGTATCATCATTTAGTTGTATTGATAATATTCTCACGAATATTCCCAATGATTTATTATCTGTGAATATTTTCGATCCCTGCTTTTCAGACCATCGAGCTCAATAAATAAAACTAGAATGTTATACATATAAAAATGATAAAGATTTCGGTTATAGACGCTACATTACAGTCAAAGGAATGAGTCCACTTAAAGAGACTTTATTAAACGTGAACTGGTCAAAGAAGCCAACCACCTTTCAAATTTTTTAATTGATTTGTTTCATGAATTAATCCTTAGCAGTTTGCCTGTGAAGAAGTGCAGGCGCAATGCAATCCGATCACTAGTGACGTGGATCAATGATAACCTGAGAGCTATGAGAAATACCCTCATGAGTGTTAAGCAAATAGTAGACACGACAAAAAATCCAAAAGAAATGAATATTTACAAGCAACTAAAATATAGTTAGGTATAATCAAAATTTGATAGAGTCAAAAAACCTGCTTACGACAGTTATATAACTTATTCAGAAAATAAAACCAAATCGTGTTGGCAAATAGTTAATTTTGACTATCTTCCAGATTCAAATCCTGATGATATAAATAAATTTTTCATTAACACTGTGACAGATTTAGTGAAATCACTACCTAGCATCTCGAGCTCGGACGAACTCTTCGACTTCAAAAAATTCCCAGCTCCTAGTAATTCCTTCTGTTTCAGGCCCACACTTTCATCTGAAGTGGAGCTTGTTTTAAAAGAGCTCAAAAATTGTAGGGACGTACATGATCTAAATAGTGATATTTTGAAAGAAACTTGCTCAATAATAGTAAAACCTCTAACTGAACTCATAAACAAAATTCTGGTATCTTCCCGATGTATTTAAACTATCAAAAATTATACCTCTTTATAAAAAGGTGATCATTCCGACATCAACAACTACCGACCCATTAGCATTATTCCAATATTCGGAAAAGTCATTGAGAAGATAATAAAATCTCAATTATACAACTATTTCGAAACAAATTACGTTTTTAATGACTCTCAGTATGGTTTCAGAACATCACGTTCTACATCTCAAGCAGTTCTGAAGATTGTGGAGTGTATAGTCGCGAGTCTTGAAGAAAGAAAACAAACCGGCATAATGCTTTGTGATTTGTCTAAGGCGTTTGACTCAATTTCACATAACCTTCTTCTGGAGAAATTGAGCTACTGTGGCATAAGAGGTATTCCGTTCGCCCTCATTAAATCATACCTTAGTAATAGAAAATAAGCAGTAATACTAAATGGTCAATGTTCTCAGTTTATCCCAATAAGTCATGGGGTCCCGCAAGGGTCTATTTTGGGACCATTGCTGTTCATCATGTTGCGTGTGCGGGTTCGCAGATAAGTGAGACTAATTTACAATTGTTAAATAAAGTTTATTTATACTCGAAATAATAAAAATTACAACTTAACTTTACTATATTCGCACTAGCTTACTCGGACTATTCTATTATTCACACTGTCTTCTATATTCTGTCTCTCATGCCGACAATTCTCCCTATATATATATATATATATATATATATATATATATATATATATATACATCTCGGTATCATTCTGGCGTCCTTTCAAAAAACAGTAATGAAGCGTCCTTGCCGTATATATTTCACTTCGCCATCAATGTGAGCTCCGTTCATTCTATAGCCGTTTGGGCGTCCAATGTATATAATAATTTCAATCTTACAAACAATAGAGCGTCCATATGGTGTATATTTATTTCATTTACCGTAAATACAGCGTCCGGCGCTATTGCCAAATGTGCAATGGAATGGGATGATGAAATGTGATTTTAAATATATTTCTCGTATTTTGAAACTTCCAGCGACTGCCTAGCATTGGTTGTTTCTCCGAATAGTATTTCATCTGACTTTTTGTTCCTTAAACTTTATTATAATTACTCAATTGTCATATATTCTATAATTCAATTTATACAAAATGGAATTGTAGATGCTAATGATTTTAAAATGTAAACTCATTTTCATTTTTGTCATTATTTCTGTCTCCAACATCAAATAGAAATAGAAATATTTATTTCATGTAAACAATTAGGCATGTATACTTTTGTCCTGGATAGTGATATAGATCACACCAAATAAAATAAATTAAAATACGCTTCAGATGAAGACATAATAAACATACAAGTGACAAAGTACATATAACTTAATTCAAGACAAGGATTATGAACATGTTAAAAAAAGAAAATAATAGTAATAACAATCTAGAAAAAAGGGTAAAAAAGGATTACCTACATAAATGTACTTACAACATGTTCCAGATAATCATCTAAGAAGTTAAAACGGTGTTATGTTAAATATTTACGGATCTTAAATTTGAGTGATGCCCAAGACATATTATTATCTTTGAATTGTTTGGCAAAGCATTATTCAATTTTATGCCCAGAAATTTATAGGAATTATGGGTTTATGTCTGAATAATGGAGGACAGATATAGTTTTTTTTCTCTTGTATTATAAGAGTAAACATAATTGTGCTGGGTTCTTTGGCATGTTTTTTATATGAAGCAGGCACTGCAAAATGCAGCAACATGGTAATTGCAGGATGTTCAATTTTTCTAACAATGGCTTACAGTGATCATCATATTTGGATGTTATTATTCGAATGACTTTTTTTGTGCAATGCATATTTTGGGGCTGTGACATGTGTTTCTCCAGATTATCAAGGCATACGGTCACTATTATGCTATGAAACATAACAAAATATGCCATTTTTAGATAATCTTTATCTATATTCAGCTTCAGTTACCTGAGAGTATTTCCCTTTTTATAGATAGGTGTAACTTTGGAAACCTTGAGAATATCCGGAAAAATACATGTACTCATACGAAGATTAAACAGATTCGGTAAAGCAATCGCTACATTTTTATTTATCTGCGGCTCTAGAATTTTTCAGTTTATGAACAATGTTCAATATTTCTGATTAACTTGTTGGATGTAGGTAAGAAGTCAAATGGTTTATTGCTATTTTTTGCATGCAAGAATCGAAGGGTTTTGCAATATAGTTCGCAGAATTTTGCATTAAATTGTTTATGCAATGTTCAAAAGAGTTGGCAAAGTCCTCAGCGGATAAATTGCTCTCATTCCTTAGGTTATTAGTTTTACCTAAATTTGTATTTAATATTCCCCAGAATGACTTTTGCTTATTTTTGATTCAGATATTATCTTATTATTAAACTCCACTTTTTTCGATTTGTTAATGTTAAGTAATTCGAAGCTATCGAGCGTCCTGGTCACTTCGGCAATAGTATGAACCTGGGTTAGTTGTGACTTAAGATTTTTAATATCAGGAGAATTGTCTCGTCCTTGAAGCTAGCAGAGCAAAGTGAGCAGAATCAAAATTACAAATTTGGTGCTTGCAGAGCTAATTAATTGCTAATTAACTGCTGTATACCGAAATGAAATGCTCTTATAGTTTTTTTAATGGCTGATTTGCTAGCTGTAAATCTAAAGCTTACAGAGCAACATTTAAAAATATTTTTTAGTACTTTTTTTTGTGTTTATAGGGCCAATTAAGTTCTAATTAAGTGCTTTATTCAGAAATTAATTACTCATATGGTTTTTGGAAAATGGGTGCTTTGCTTTAAAAAATCAACTTTTCCGAGAAAATTTTATTTGGTGCTTGTAGACCGAATAAAGTGCTAATTAATTGCTGTATTCCGAAATTAATTGGTCTTACATTTTTTTAATGGCTGCTTTGCTAGCTTTAGATCTAAAGATAGCTGAGCAACCTTTAAAAATATTCATTGAGAACTTCTTTTTTAGTGCTTAAGGTCTAATTAAGTGCTGTATTCCGACATTAATTGTTGTTTTATGGTTCTTAGGAAAATGTATGCTTTGTTTTTAAAAATTATTTTTTTCTATAAAATCGTAGTTGATGCTTGTAGAGCTAATAAAGTGCTAATTATTTGCTTTATTCCGAAATTAATTGCTCTTATAGTTTTTTCTAAATAGCTGCTTTGCTAGCTTTAGATCTAAGTCTAACAGATCAGCTTTTAAAAATCAACTTTTCGAGAACTTCTTTTAGTGTTTATAGGGCTAATTAAGTGCTGTATTCCAAACTCAATTGTTCTTAAAGTTTTCGGAAAATGACTGCTTTGCTTCAAGAAACACTTTTTCGAGAAATACTTTTTTCGTGCTTGTAGAGCTAATTAATTGCTAATTAAATGCTGCATTCCGAAATTATCGGCTCTTATAGTTTTTAGAAAATAGCAGAGATTGTCGCTATCAGAGCAAAAACATATAATGTATACACCCGATATATAAACTATATCGGTAACCATTATTTGAGGTATTTTTATAAAAAATCAATAAAATTTACATATTTCCTATGTTATTTAATCAAGTGCTGTTCCCCGAAATTAATTTCTATAATTTCTATAATATTTCGGCCAATACAATTATATCCGTAAGAAAAGTACTTACCGACGTGGTTAGTAATGAACTTATCCACCGGTAAACCTATCTTACAGTCATAGGAACATATACGGTTAGCAATCGAAAACCGTCCGGTCCTACAAAAATTAAGTTTTATCCCTTAGCTTTTTAGTATCAGAATTGTACATTTCTTCATTGGGAGAGATAATAAATTCAAAAACATTAAAATCTCAATTTTGAAATGGAATTAAAAATGGATTACATAAAATTAAGTAGTTTCAAGTTGCCCGGTGTACCTTTAAAGCTATAAATATCCCCACAATAGATAAATTGACATTTTTATTTGTCTTAAAAGAACGTTCTCTCTCAAAAAATTATTAGAGCAATTAATTTCGGAGTACCGCACTTAATAAGCCCTACAATCGCTAAAACAAAAGTTCTGAAAAATTATGATTTTCAAAGGTTGCTCTGCTAGCTTTAGATCTAAAGCTAACAAAGCAGCAATTTTTTTAATATCAGAGCAATTAATTTCGGAATACAGCAGTTAATTAGCACTTAATTAGCTCTACAAGGACCAAATAAGATTATCCCGAAATAATAGATTTTTTAAAGTATCCATTTTCCGAAAAACTATAAATAAGAATAAATAATTTCGGAATACAGCACTTAATTAACAATTAATTAACCTTAACAGCACTATAAAAGAAGTTCTAAAAAGTTTTCAAAGGTTGCTGTGCTAGCTTTAGTCTAAAGCTAGCAAAGCAGCCATTTTCCAAAAATAAAAACTATAAGAGCAATTAATTTCGGAACCCAGCATTTAATTAGCTCTACAACAGATTTGTATTTTTGATTCTACTCACTTTGCTCTGCCAGCTTTAGGGACGTAGAAATCTCAACATTTTAAAGTTATTTTCAGGGATACATAACTTTTTTTATCAAAACGAGATGTTTAAAGATCTGACAGAGTAAACTAAATGAGCAGCTTTTGTTTCTGGATCTAAATGGCATATATTTCAGATCATTTCATCTAATGCAGCTGTGAAACCTGAGATAGATTTTTTTGACATTGGTCGACACATGATAAAATTCCTTTATGGTCGGACAAGTGCGGCTCTATGACTTCAAGAATGAAAATGTTATCATCTAAATTTGTGAACAGATTATCGACTCTAGTTTCTCTAGATTTAGTTATCCGCTGGTGTCAACAAAAACTTTTTCTAGCATATCATGTGATAAAAAATATGTTTGCATTCAGTTAATTTATTGTCACTGGTTTTAAGTCTTAAAACTATAATTGAAAGTCACCGACAGCCTGTATCTTATTATTGGAGATTTTTCCGATAATATTCTGTGCAGATAATATTAAAAAAAATTACTATCACCATCCGGTGATCTGTAGGCACAACAAAAACTAATTTTCATATTTTTAAGCTGTGTTAATTCTGCATCTATCTTCGCGCAAAGATCTTTTACACAAATGTTATGGAAATCTAAATTGGTCTTAGTATAAATGCCACCATGAATACAAATCTGTCGAATATGATTTATTAGTCTATATCCTCGCGGAATACAATACGATAGAGTTTATGTCCTCCATTTTAAATGAAACGTCTGTCAGTAGTAGTACGTCAATATTGTTCGTATTGTTAGTTCACTTTGTTCCCAATACATTGAATAATGATTAAAAAAAATAAATTTAAATATATACTATAAATAAAAAGAAATCAAAGAATGGTTTTTATCTAGAGCGATTTTTTCTTCTATTGATTCGAATGGCACCAGGTTTATCCACATGATCACAAACGAATAATTTATAAGTGCTTCGAATATATATCAGAAGACCTTATATGAGTGTAAAAGTCGTTGAAATGAAATTCATGTGTTTCGTTGTTGCCAGATTGCCGGACGCCCAATACGCGATGGAATGAAAGTTAACGTATTCAAAATGAATATTTTAGCGCCGCGCTGCGCCAGATATAGCGAACTAATTATATTCGAATATCAATCAAAAATCTCTTGGGACGTGCATGGAGCGTCCTTCCAATTTTTGTTCCATCGGTTAAGATGATCATCTTGACCAGAATTACACTGATGTGTAATAGAGCGTCCGTATACGGACGCTCAATTACCACGGACGCTCTATTAAATGCAATTCGTCAATGTACGGACGCTCTATTGATAGGAAGATATATATATATATATATATATATATATATATATATATATATACATCTCGGTATCATTCTGGCGTCCTTTCAAAAAACAGTAATGAAGCGTCCTTGCCGTATATATTTCACTTCGCCATCAATGTGAGCTCCGTTCATTCTATAGCCGTTTGGGCGTCCAATGTATATAATAATTTCTATCTTACAAACAATAGAGCGTCCATATGGTGTATATTTATTTCATTTACCGTAAATACAGCGTCCGGCGCTATTGCCAAATGTGCAGTGGAGTGGGATGATGAAATGTGATCTAAAATATATTTCTCGTATTTTGAAACTACCAGCGGCTGCCTAGCATTGGTTGTTTCTCCGAATAGTATTTCATCTGACTTTGTTCCTTAAACTTTATTACAATCACTCAATTGTCATATATTCTATAATTCAATTTATGCAAAATGGAATTGTAGATGCTAATGATTTTAAAATGTAAACTCATTTTCATCTTTGTCATTATTTCTGTCTTAAACATCAAATTGAAATAGAAATATTTATTTCATGTAAACAATTAGGCATGTATTCATTTGTCCTGGATAGTGATATAGATCACATCAAATAAAATACATTAAAATATGCTTCAGATGATGACATAATAATCTAATCTAATAATTCAAGACAAGGATTATGAACATGTTAAAAAAAGAAAATAATAGTAATAACAATCTAGAATAAAGGGTAAAAAAGGATTACCTACATAAATGTACTTACAACATGTTCCAGATAATCATCTAAGAAGTTAAAACGGTGTTATGTTAAATATTTACGGATCTTAAATTTGAGTGATGCACAAGACATATTATTATCTTTGAATTGTTTGGCAAAGCATTATTCAATTTTATGTCCAAAAATTTATAGGAATTATGGGTCTATGTCTGAATAATGGAGGACAGATATAGTTTTTTTTCTCTTGTATTATAAGAGTAAACATAATTGTGCTGGATTCTTTGGCATGTTTTTTATATGAAGCAGGCACTGCAAAATGCAGCAACATGGTAATTGCAGGATGTTCAATTTTTCTAACAATGGCTTACAGTGATCATCATATTTGCTGGATGTTATTATTCGAATGACTTTTTTTGTGCAATGCATATTTTGGGGCTGTGACATGTGTTTCTCCAGATTATCAAAGCATACGGTCACTATTATGCTATGAAACATAACAAAATATGCCATTCTTAGATAATCTTTATCTACATTCAGCTTCAGTTACCTGAGAGTATTTCCCTTTTTATAGATAGGTGTAACTTTGGAAACCTTGAGAATATCTGGAAAAATAAATGTACTCATACGAAGATTAAATAGATTCGGTAAAGCAATCGCTACATTTTTATTTATCTGCGGCTCTAGAATTTTTCAGTTTATGAACAATGTTCAATATTTCTGATTAACTTGTTGGATGTAGGTAAGAAGTCAAATGGTTTATTGCTATTTTTGCATGCAAGAATCGAAGGGATTTGCAATATAGTTCGCAGAATTTTGCATTAAATTGTTTATGCAATGTTCAAAAGAGTTGGCAAAGTCCTCAGCGGATAAATTGCTCTCATTCCTTAGGTTATTAGTTTTACCTAAATTTGTATTTAATATTCCCCAGAATGACTTTTGCTTATTTTTGATTCAGATATTATCTTATTAATAAACTCCACTTTTTTCGATTTGTTAATGTTAAGTAATTCGAAGCTATCGAGCGTCCTGGTCACTTCGGCAATAGTATGAACCTGGGTTAGTTGTGACTTAAGATTTTTAATATCAGGAGAATTGTCTCGTCCTTGAAGCTAGCAGAGCAAAGTGAGCAGAATCAAAATTACAAATTTGGTGCTTGCAGAGCTAATTAATTTCTAATTAACTGCTGTATACCGAAATGAATTGCTCTTATAGTTTTTTTTAATGGCTGATTTGCTAGCTGTAAATCTATAGCTTACTGAGCAACATTTAAAAATATTTTTTAGTACTTTTTTTGTGTTCATAGGGCCAATTAAGTTCTAATTAAGTGCTTTATTCAGAAATTAATTACTCATATGGTTTTTGGAAAATGACTGCTTTGCTTTAAAAAATCAACTTTTCCGAGAAAATTTTATTTGGTGCTTGTAGACCGAATAAAGTGCTAATTAATTGCTGTATTCCGAAATTAATTGGTCTTACATTTTTTTAATGGCTGCTTTGCTAGCTTTAGATCTAAAGATAGCTGAGCAACCTTTAAAAATATTCATTGAGAACTTCTTTTTTAGTGCTTAAGGTCTAATTAAGTGCTGTATTCCGACATTAATTGTTGTTTTATGGTTCTTAGGAAAATGTATGCTTTGTTTTTAAAAATTATTTTTTTCTAGAAAATCGTAGTTGATGCTTGTAGAGCTAATTAAGTGCTAATTATTTGCTTTATTCCGAAATTAATTGCTCTTATAGTTTTTTCTAAATAGCTGCTTTGCTAGCTTTAGATCTAAGTCTAACAGAGCAGCTTTTAAAAATCAACTTTTCGAGAACTTCTTTTAGTGTTTATAGGGCTAATTAAGTGCTGTATTCCAAACTCAATTGTTCTTAAAGTTTTCGGAAAATGACTGCTTTGCTTCAAGAAACACTTTTTCGAGAAATACTTTTTTCGTGCTTGTAGAGCTAATTAATTGCTAATTAAATGCTGCATTCCGAAATTATCGGCTCTTATAGTTTTTAGAAAATGGCAGAGATTGTCGCTATCAGAGCAAAAACATATAATCTATACACCCGATATATAAACTATATCGGTAACCATTATTTGAGGTATTTTTTATAAAAAAACAATAAAATTTACATATTTCCTATGTTATTTAATCAAGTGCTGTTCCCCGAAATTAATTTCTATAATTTCTATAATATTTCGGCCAATACAATTATATCCGTAAGAAAAGTACTTACCGACGTGGTTAGTAATGAACTTATCCACCGGTAAACCTATCTTACAGTCATAGGAACATATACGGTTAGCAATCGAAAACCGTCCGGTCCTACATAAATTAAGTTTTATCCCTTAGCTTTTTAGTATCAGAATTGTACATTTCTTCATTGGGAGAGATAATAAATTCAAAAACATTAAAATCTCAATTTTAAAATGGAATTAAAAATGGATTACATAAAATTAAGTAGTTTCAAGTTGCCCGGTGTACCTTTAAAGCTATAAATATCCCCACAATAGATAAATTGACATTTTTATTTGTCTTAAAAGAACGTTCTCTCTCAAAAAATTATTAGAGAAATTAATTTCGGAGTACCGCACTTAATAAGCCCTACAATCGCTAAAACAAAAGTTCTGAAAAATTATGATTTTCAAAGGTTGCTCTGCTAGCTTTAGATCTAAAGCTAACAAAGCAGCAATTTTTTTAATATCAGAGCAATTAATTTCGGAATACAGCAGTTAATTAGCACTTAATTAGCTCTACAAGGACAAAATAAGATTATCCCGAAATAATAGATTTTTTAAAGTATCCATTTTCCGAAAAACTATAAATAAGAATAAATAATTTCGGAATACAGCACTTAATTAACAATTAATTAACCTTAACAGCACTATAAAAGAAGTTCTAAAAAAATAAGTTTTCAAAGGTTGCTGTGATAGCTTTAGTCTAAAGCTAGCAAAGCAGCCATTTTCCAAAAATAAAAACTATGAGAGCAATTAATTTCGGAACACAGCATTTAATTAGCTCTACAACAGATTTGTATTTTTGATTCTACTCACTTTGCTCTGCCAGCTTTAGGGACGTAGAAATCTCAACATTTTAAAGTTATTTTCAGGGATACATAACTTATTTTATGGAAAACGAGATGTTTAAAGATCTGACAGAGTAAACTAAATGAGCAGCTTTTGTTTCTGGATCTAAATGGCATATATTTCAGATCATTTCATCTAATGCAGCTGTGAAACCTGAGATAGATTTTTTTGACATTGGTCGACACATGATAAAATTCCTTTATGGTCGGGCAAGTGCGGCTCTATGACTTCAAGAATGAAAATGTTATCATCTAAATTTGTGAACAGATTATCGACTCTAGTTTCTCTAGATTTAGTTATCCGCTGGTGTCAACAAAAACTTTTTCTAGCATATCATGTGATAAAAAATATGTTTGCATTCAGTTAATTTATTGTCTGTATCTTATTATTGGAGTTTTTTTTCTGATAATATTCTGTGCAGATAATATTAAAAAAAATTACTATCACCATCCGGTGATCTGTAGGCACAACAAAAACTAATTTTCATATTTTTAAGCTGTGTTAATTCTGCATCTATCTTCGCGCAAAGATCTTTTACACAAATGTTATGGAAATCTAAATTGGTCTTAGTATAAATGCCACCATGAATACAAATCTGTCGAATATGATTTATTAGTCTATATCCTCGCGGAATACAATACGATAGAGTTTATGTCCTCCATTTTAAATGAAACGTCTGTCAGTAGTAGTACGTCAATATTGTTCGTATTGTTAGTTCACTTTGTTCCCAATACATTGAATAATGATTAAAAAAATAAATTTAAATATATACTATAAATAAAAAAAAATCAAAGAATGGTTTTTATCTAGAGCGATTTTTTCTTCTATTGATTCGAATGGCACCAGGTTTATCCACATGATCACAAACGAATAATTTATAAGTGCTTCGAATATATATCAGAAGACCCTATATGAGTGTAAAAGTCGTTGAAATGAAATTCATGTGTTTCGTTGTTGCCAGATTGCCGGACGCCCAATACGCGATGGAATGAAAGTTAACGTATTCAAAATGAATATTTTAGCGCCGCGCTGCGCCAGATATAGCGAACTAATTATATTCGAATATCAATCAAAAATCTCTTGGGACGTGCATGGAGCGTCCTTCCAATTTTTGTTCCATCGGTTAAGATGATCATCTTGACCAGAATTACACTGATGTGTAATAGAGCGTCCGTATACGGACGCTCAATTACCACGGACGCTCTATTAAATGCAATATATATATTATATATATATATATATATATATATATATAGATATATATATATATATATATATATATATATATATATATATATATATATATATCTTCCTATCAATAGAGCGTCCGTACATTTACGAATTGCATTTAATAGAGCGTCCGTGGTAATTGAGCGTCCGTATACGGACGCTCTATTACACATCAGTGTAATTCTGGTCAAGATGATCATCTTAACCGATGGAACAAAAATTGGAAGGACGCTCCATGCACGTCCCAAGAGATTTTTGATTGATATTCGAATATAATTAGTTCGATATATCTGGCGCAGCGCGGCGCTGAAATATTCATTTTGAATACGTTAACTTTCATTCCATCGCGTATTGGGCGTCCGGCAATCTGGCAACAACGAAACACATGAATTTCATTTCAACGACTTTTACACTCATATAGGGTCTTCTGATATATATTCGAAGCACTTATAAATTATTCGTTTGTGATCATGTGGATAAACCTGGTGCCATTCGAATCAATAGAAGAAAAAATCGCTCTAGATAAAAACCATTCTTTGATTTTTTTTTATTTATAGTATATATTTAAATTTTTTTTTTTAAATCATTATTCAATGTATTGGGAACAAAGTGAACTTACAATACGAACAATATTGACGTACTACTACTGACAGACGTTTCATTTAAAATGGAGGACATAAACTCTATCGTATCGTATTCCGCGAGGATATAGACTAATAAATCATATTCGACAGATTTGTATTCATGGTGGCATTTATACTAAGACCAATTTAGATTTCCATAACATTTGTGTAAAAGATCTTTGCGCGAAGATAGATGCAGAATCAACACAGCTTAAAAATATGAAAATTAGTTTTTGTTGTGCCTACAGATCACCGGATGGTGATAGTAATTTTTTTTTATATTATCTGCACAGAATATTATCAGAAAAAACTCCAATAATAAGGTACAGGCTGTCGGTGACTTTCAATTATAGTTTTAAGACTTAAAACCAGTGACAATAAATTAACTGAATGCAAACATATTTTTTATCACATGATATGCTAGAAAAAGTTTTTGTTGACACCAGCGGATAACTAAATCTAGAGAAACTAGAGTCGATAATCTGTTCACAAATTTAGATGATAACATTTTCATTCTTGAAGTCATAGAGCCGCACTTGTCCGACCATAAAGGAATTTTATCATGTGTCGACCAATGTCAAAAAAATCTATCTCAGGTTTCACAGCTGCATTAGATGAAATGATCTGAAATATATGCCATTTAGATCCAGAAACAAAAGCTGCTCATTTAGTTTACTCTGTCAGATCTTTAAACATCTCGTTTTCCATAAAAAAAAGTTATGTATACCTGAAAATAACTTTAAAATGTTGAGATTTCTACGTCCCTAAAGCTGGCAGAGCAAAGTGAGTAGAATCAAAAATACAAATCTGTTGTAGAGCTAATTAAATGCTGTGTTCCGAAATTAATTGCTCTTATAGTTTTTATTTTTGGAAAATGGCTGCTTTGCTAGCTTTAGACTAAAGCTAGCACAGCAACCTTTGAAAACTTACTTTTTTAGAACTTCTTTTATAGTGCTGTTAAGGTTAATTAATTGTTAATTAAGTGCTGTATTCCGAAATTATTTATTCTTATTTATAGTTTTTCGGAAAACGGATACTTTAAAAAATCTATTATTTCGGGATAATCTTATTTGGTCCTTGTAGAGCTAATTAAGTGCTAATTAAATGCTGTATTCCGAAATTAATTGCTCTGATATTAAAAAAATTGCTGCTTTGTTAGCTTTAGATCTAAAGCTAGCAGAGCAACCTTTGAAAATCATAATTTTTCAGAACTTTTGTTTTAGCGATTGTAGGGCTTATTAAGTGCGGTACTCCGAAATTAATTGCTCTAATAATTTTTTGAGAGAGAACGTTCTTGTAAGACAAATAAAAATGTCAATTTATCTATTGTGGGGATATTTATAGCTTTAAAGGTACACCGGGCAACTCGAAACTACTTAATTTTATGTAATCCATTTTTAATTCCATTTTAAAATTGAGATTTTAATGTTTTTGAATTTATTATCTCTCCCAATGAAGAAATGTACAATTCTGATACTAAAAAGCTAAGGGATAAAACTTAATTTTTGTAGGACCGGACGGTTTTCGATTGCTAACCGTATATGTTCCTATGACTGTAAGATAGGTTTACCGGTGGATAAGTTCATTACTAACCACGTCGGTAAGTACTTTTCTTACGGATATAATTGTATTGGCCGAAATATTATAGAAATTAATTTCGGGGAACAGCACTTGATTAAATAACATAGGAAATATGTAAATTTTATTGATTTTTTATAAAAAATACCTCAAATAATGGTTACCGATATAGTTTATATATCGGGTGTATAGATTATATGTTTTTGCTCTGATAGCGACAATCTCTGCCATTTTCTAAAAACTATAAGAGCCGATAATTTCGGAATGCAGCATTTAATTAGCAATTAATTAGCTCTACAAGCACGAAAAAAGTATTTCTCGAAAAAGTGTTTCTTGAAGAAAAGCAGTCATTTTCCGAAAACTTTAAGAACAATTGAGTTTGGAATACAGCACTTAATTAGCCCTATAAACACTAAAAGAAGTTCTCGAAAAGTTGATTTTTAAAAGCTGCTCTGTTAGACTTATATCTAAAGCTACCAAAGCAGCTATTTAGAAAAAACTATAAGAGCAATTAATTTCGGAATAAAGCAAATAATTAGCACTTAATTAGCTCTACAAGCATCAACTACGATTTTCTAGAAAAAAATATTTTTTAAAAACAAAGCATACATTTTCCTAAGAACCATAAAACAACAATTAATGTCGGAATACAGCACCTTAAGCACTAAAAAAGAAGTTCTCAATGAATATTTTTAAAGGTTGCTCAGCTATCTTTAGATCTAAAGCTAGCAAAGCAGCCATTAAAAAAATGTAAGACCAATTAATTTCGGAATACAGCAATTAATTAGCCCTTTTTTCGGTCTACAAGCACCAAATAAAATTTTCTCGGAAAAGTTGATTTTTTAAAGCAAAGCAGCCATTTTCCAAAAACCATATGAGTAATTAATTTCTGAATAAAGCACTTAATTAGAACTTAATTAGCCCTATAAACACAAAAAAGAACTAAAAAAATATTTTTAAATGTTGCTCTGTAAGCTTTAGATTTACAGCTAGCAAAGCAGCCATTAAAAAAAAACTATAAGAGCAATTCGTTTCGGTATACAGCAGTTAATTAGCAATTAATTAGCTCTGCAAGCACCAAATTTGTAATTTTGATTCTGCTCACTTTGCTCTGCTAGCTTCAAGGACGAGACAATTCTCCTGATATTAAAAATCTTAAGTCACAACTAACCCAGGTTCATACTATTGCCGAAGTGACCAGGACGCTCGATAGCTTCGAATTACTTAACATTAACAAATCGAAAAAAGTGGAGTTTAATAATAAGATAATATCTGAATCAAAAATAAGCAAAAGTCAGCCTGGGGAATATTAAATACAAATTTAGGTAAAACTAATAACCTAAGGAATGAGAGCAATTTATCCGCTGAGGACTTTGCCAACTCTTTTGAACATTGCATAAACAATTTAATGCAAAATTCTGCGAACTATATTGCAAATCCCTTCGATTCTTGCATGCAAAAAATAGCAATAAACCATTTGACTTCTTACCTACATCCAACAAGTTAATCAGAAATATTGAACATTGTTCATAAACTGAAAAATTCTAGAGCCGCAGATAAATAAAAATGTAGCGATTTCTTTACCGAATCTATTTAATCTTCGTATGAGTACATGTATTTTTCCAGATATTCTCAAGGTTTCCAAAGTTACACCTATCTATAAAAAGGGAAATACTCTCAGGTAACTGAAGCTGAATGTAGATAAAGATTATCTAAGAATGGCATATTTTATGTTTCATAGCATAATAGTGACCGTATGCCTTGATAATCTGGAGAAACACATGTCACAGCCCCAAAATATGTATTGCACAAAAAAAGTCATTCGAATAATAACATCCAGCAAATATGATGATCACTGTAAGCCATTGTTAGAAAAATTGAACATCCTGCAATTACCATGTTGCTGCATTTTGCAGTGCCTGCTTCATATAAAAAACATGCCAAAGAATCCAGCACAATTATGTTTACTCTTATAATACAAGAGAAAAAAAACTATATCTGTCCTCCATTATTCAGACATAATTCCTATAAATTTCTGGGCATAAAATTGAATAATGCTTTGCCAAACAATTCAAAGATAATAATATGTCTTGTGCATCACTCAAAATTAAGATCCGTATATATTTAACATAACACCGTTTTAACTTCTTAGATGATTATCTGGAACATGTTGTAAGTACATTTATGTAGGTAATCCTTTTTTTACCCTTTTTTCTAGATTGTTATTACTATTATTTTCTTTTTTTAACATGTTCATAATCCTTGTCTTGAATTAAGTTATATGTACTTTGTCACTTGTATGTTTATTATGTCTTCATCTGAAGCGTATTTTAATTTATTTTATTTGGTGTGATCTATATCACTATCCAGGACAAAAGTATACATGCCTAATTGTTTACATGAAATAAATATTTCTATTTCTATTTGATGTTGGAGACAGAAATAATGACAAAAATGAAAATGAGTTTACATTTTAAAATCATTAGCATCTACAATTCCATTTTGTATAAATTGAATTATAGAATATATGACAATTGAGTAATTATAATAAAGTTTAAGGAACAAAAAGTCAGATGAAATACTATTCGGTGAAACAACCAATGCTAGGCAGTCGCTGGTAGTTTCAAAATACGAGAAATATATTTAAAATCACATTTCATCATCCCATTCCACTGCACATTTGGCAATAGCGCCGGACGCTGTATTTACGGTAAATGAAATAAATATACACCATATGGACGCTCTATTGTTTGTAAGATTGTAATTATTATATACATTGGACGCCCAAACGGCTATAGAATGAACGGAGCTCACATTGATGGCGAAGTAGATGTATATATATATATATATATATATATATATATATATATATATATATATATATATATATATATATATATATATATATATATATATATATATATATATATATATATATATATACATCTCGGTATCATTCTGGCGTCCTTTCAAAAAACAGTAATGAAGCGTCCTTGCCGTATATATTTCACTACGCCATCAATGTGGGCTCCGTACATTCTATAGGCGTTTGGGCGTTCAATGTATATAATAATTTCAATCTTACAAACAATAGAGCGTCCATACGGTGTGGTGTATATTTATTTCATTTACAGTAAATACAGCGTCCGGCGCTATTACCAAATGTGGAATGGGATGGTGAAATGTGATCTAAAATATATTTCTCGTATTTTGAAACTACCAGCGGCTGCCTAGCATTGGTTGTTTCTCCGAATAGTATTTCATCTGACTTTTTGTTCCTTAAACTTTATTATAATCACTCAATTGTCATATATTCTGTAATTCAATTTATACAAAATGGAATTGTAGATGCTAATGATTTTAAAATGTAAACTCATTTTCATCTTTGTCATTATTTCTGTCTCCAACATCAAATAGAAATAGAAATATTTATTTCATGTAGACAATTAGGTATGTATGCATTTGTCCTGGATAGTGATATAGATCACATCAAATAAAATAAATTAAAATACGATTCAGATGAAGACATAATAAACATACAAGTGACAAAGTACATATGACTTAATTCAAGACAAGGATTATGAACATGTTAAAAAAAGAAAATAATAGTAATAACAATGTAGCAAAAAGGATAAAAAAGGATTACCTACATACATGTACAACATGTTCCAGATAATCATCTATGAAGTTAAAACGGTGTTGTGTTAAATATTTACGGATCTCAATTTAGAGTGATGCACAAGACATATTTATTATCTTTGAATTGTTTGGCAAAGCATTATACAATTTTATGCCCAGAAATCTATAGGAATTATGTGTCTATGTCTGAATAATGGAGGACAGATATAGTTTTTTGACCGACGACGAACCCCGAACGGAGGAGGTATACAATTCGACTGTCTGCTTTTTTTTTTTTTTTTTTTTTTTTTTTTTTTTTTTTTTTTTTTTTTTGGTTCGTGCGCGCCTTTTATATAGTAGACGATCTCCGATTTTGATGATTTTGGATTCATTTGAAAGAAGGGGATTGAGAAATGGTCCCATATTCATAAAAACGCAAATCCGAAATCTCCTTCCCTCCGAAAACCGCCCCCGAAGGGGTGGTGGTGGCGAATTTTCTCGAAAATCGAAAATCTGAGTTGGTATAATTAAAGATAGTACAATATCCGGAAACGTTTAAATTGAACATTTTTTCAAAAGTGTTACGGTTTTCGAGATAGACGCATGTTAAATATGTATTTTTGCTATGTGGAGAGGACAATTTCTTTCGAAAATTGAAAATTTTTCGATACTACATGAAAGATATAATTATTTGTAGCAACATTTATAATGAACATTTTTTCCTTAGAATTACGGTTTTCGAGTTAAATCGGTGTTAAATGGTAACAACTAAAATATTCAAGCGTATTTCCGCCGCGATGTTCTGAGATCTCAATAATAACCACTACAAGCAAGGAATATACGTGGGTAATAGGATAAGTATTATCTTCATTGATATGGTATAGTGAACGTTCAACGATTTTCGGGACTAATGTTACACTCAAAAGTGTGAAATAAATATTTTTTACAAAAAATTGGACCGACGTTATAGTTGATGCACTGAAAAGTATAAAATAATATTACTTCTATTGGTGATGGTACTTGTGAAGTTGGTGCCAAAAGCTATCAATCTGCAACTGCACAACTTCAAAAGTACCATCACCAATAGAAGTAATATTATTTTATACTTTTCAGTGCATCAACTATAACGTCGGTCCAATTTTTTGTAAAAAATATTTATTTCTCTTGTATTATAAGAATGAACATAATTGTGCTGGATTCTTTGACATGTTTTTTATATGAAGCAGGCACTCACACAAAATGCAGCAACATGGTAATTGCAGGATGTTCAATTTTTTTAACAATGGCTTTCAGTGATCATCATATTTGCTGGATGTTATTATTCGAATGACTTTTTTTGTGCAATGCATATTTTGTGGCTGTGACATGTGTTTCTCCAGATTATCAAGGCATACGGTCACTATTATGCTATGAAACATAGTAAAATATGCCATTCTTAGATAATCTTTATCTACATTCAGCTTCAGTTACCTGAGAGTATTTCCCTTTTTATAGATAGTTGTAACTTTGGAAACCTTGAGAATATCTAGAAAAATACTTGTACTCATACGAAAATTAAATAGATTCGGTAAAGAAATCGCTACATTTTTATTTATCCACTGCTCTAGAATTTTTCAGTTTATGAACAATGTTCAATATTTCTGATTAACTTGTTGGATGTAGGTAAGAAGTCAAATGGTTTATTGCTATTTTTTGCATGCAAGAATCGAAGAGATTTGCAACAAAGTTCGCAGAATTTTGCATTAAGTTGTTTATGCAATCTTCAAAACAGTTGGCAAAGTCCTCAGCGGATAAATTGCTCTCATTCCTTAGGTTATTAGTTTTACCTAAATTTGTATTTATTATTCTTATTATTAAACTCCACTTTTTTCGATTTGTTAATGTTAAGTAATTCGAAGCTTTCGAGCGTCCTGGTCACTTCGGCAATAGTTTGAACCTGGGTTAGTTGTGACTTTAGATTTTTAATATCAGGAGAATTGTCTCGTCCTTGAAGCTAGCAGAGCAAATTGAGCAGAATCAAAATTACAAATTTGGAGCTACTTAAGTGCTAATTAACTGCTGTATACCGAAATGAATTGCTCTTATAGTTTTTTTTAAATGGCTGCTTTGCTAGCTGTAGTTTTACAGCTAGCAGAGCAATATTTAAAAATATTTTTTGAGTACTTATTTTTTAGTGTTTGTAGGGCTAATTAAGTTCTAATTAAGTGCTTTATTCAGAAATTAATTACTCTTATGGTTTTTGGAAAATGGCTGCTTTGCTTTAAAAAATCAACTTTTCCGAGAAAATCTTATTTGGTGCTTGTAGAGCGCATTAAGGGCTAATTAATTGCTGTATTCCGAAATTAATTGCTCTTATAGTTTTTTTAAATGGTTGCTTTGCTAGCTTTAGATCTAAAGCTAGCTGAGCAACCTTTAAAAATATTTATTGAGAACTTCTTTTTTAGTGCTTAAGGTCTAATTAAGTGCTGTATTCCGAAATTAATTGCTCTTATGGTTTTTAGGAAAATGGCTGCTTTGCTTTTGAAAATAATTTTTTTCTAGAAAATCGTAGTTGATGCTTGTAGAGCTAAGTGCTAATTATTTGCTTTATTCCGAAATTAATTGCTCTTATATTTTTTTTCTAAATAGTTGCTTTGCTAGCTTTAGATCTAAGTCTAACAGAGCAGCCTTTAAAAATCAACTTTTTGCGAACCTCTTTTAGTGGCCATAGGGCTAATTAAGTGCTGTATTCCAAACTCAATTGTTCCTAAAGTTTTCGGAAAATTAATGCGTTGCTTTAAGAAACACTTTTTCGAGAAAATCTTTTTTCGTGCCTGTAGAGCTAATTAATTGCTAATTAAATGCTGCATTCCGAAATTATCTGCTCTTATAGTTTTTAGAAAATGGCAGAGATTGTCGCTATCAGAGCAAAAACATTGGGAGAGATAATAAATTCAAAACCATTTAAATCTCAATTTTAAAGTGGAATTAAAAATGGATTACATAAAATTAAGTACTTTCAAGTTGCCCGGTGTACCTTTAAAGCTATAAATATCCCCACAATAGATAAATTGACATTTTTATTTGTCTTAAAAGAACGTTCTCTCTCAAAAAAGCAATTGATTTCGGAGTACCGCAATTAATTAGCCCTACAATCGCTAAAACAAAAGTTCTGAAAAACTATGATTTTCAAAGGTTGGCTCTGCTAGCTTTAGATCTAAAGCTAGCCAAACAGCAATTTTTTTTAAATATCAGAGCAATTAATTTCGGAATACAGCAATTAATTAGCACATAATTAGCTCTACAAGGACCAAATAAGATTTTCCAGAAAGAATTGATTTTTAAAAGTAAAGCATCCATTTTCCGAAAAACTATAAATAAGAGTAAATAATTTCGGAATACAGCACTTAATTAACACTTAATTACCCCTAAAAGCACTATAAAATAAGTTCGAAAAAAGTAAGTTTTCAAAGGTTGCTGTGCTAGCTTTAGTCTAAAGCTAGCAAAGCAGCCATTTCCAAAAAAAGCTATAATTTCGGAACACAGAATTTAATTAGCTCTTCAAGTACCAAATATGTATTTTTGATTCTGTTCACTTTGCTCTGATAGCTTAAGGACGTAGAAATCTCAACATTTTTAAGTTATTTTCAGGGATACATACCTTTTTTATGGAAAACTAGATGTGTAAAGATCTGACAGAGATAACTTAATGAGCAGCTTTTGTTTCTGGATCTAAATGGCATATATTTCAGATCATTTCATCTAATGCAGTTGTGAAACCTGAGATAGATTTTTTGACATTGGTCGACACATGATAAAATTCCTTTATGTTCGGACAAGTGCGGCTCTATAACTTCAAGAATGAAAATGTTATCATTAATTATAATTAATTTGTGAACAGATTATCTACTCTAGTTTCTCTAGATTTAGTTATCCGCTGGTATCAACAAAAACTTTTTCTAGCATATCATGTGATAAAAAATATTTTTGCATTCAGTTAATTTATTGTCATTGCCAGTACCTTATTAATGGAGTTTTTTCTGATTATATTCTGTGCAGATAATTTTGAAAAAACTTACTATCACCATCCGGTGATCTGTAGGCACAAAAAAAACTAATTTTCATATTTTTAAGCTGTCTTAATTCTGTATCTATCTTCGCGCAAAGATCTTTTACACAAATGTTATGGAAATCTAAATTGGTCGTAGTATAAATGCCACCATGAATACGAATCTGTCGAATATGACTTATTAGTCTATATCCTCGGAATACGATACGATAGAGTTTATGTCCTCCATATTAAATGAAACGTCTGTTAGTAGTAGTACGTCAATATTGTTCGTATTGTTAGTTCACTTTGATCCTAATACATTGAATAATGATTTTAAAAAAATAAATTTAAATACATTGTATAAATAAAAAAATCTCAAAGAATGGTTTTTATCTAGAGCGATTTTTTGTTTTATAGATTCGAATGGCACCAGGTTTATCCACATGATCACAAACGATTAATTTATAAGTGCTTCGAATGTATATCAGAAGACCCTATATGAGTGGAAAAGTCGTTGAAATGAAATTCGTGTGTTTCGTTGTTGCCAGATTGCCGGACGCCCAATACGCGATGGAATGAAAGTTAACGTATTCAAAATGAATATTTTTGCGCCGCGCTGCGCCAGATATATCGAACTAATTATATTCGAATATCAATCTAAAATCTCTTGAGACCTGCATGGAGCGTTCTTCCAATTTTTGTTCCATCGGTTAAGGTGGTCATCTTGACCAGAATTACACTGATGTGTAGTAGAGCTTCCGTATACGGACGCTCAATTACCACGGACGCTCTATTAAATGCAATTTGTCAATGTACGGACGCTCTGTTGATAGGGAGATATATTATCTCGCGCTTACATCAAAAGGCTGCCGCGACTTTGTGGCCGGCGGCTCTTCCCCTTGCACGCTACAATCATTTATATTAATGACCTAAGCGGATTTATGACACCTTATAAATCAATTATCTGCGCGGACGATAAGACTTTCAGAGTATCAGCTGAAAATAAGCCCAGCTTTAAAACAGCCATTGATGAAGTTTCCACCAAATCAGAGCAGTGGTTCACAAGTAACAAATTGAAAGTTAACGAAGATAAAACTCAGTTCTTATAGGTTCACACTAGTAATCAAAGTGCTAAAAGCAATGGAAAAACTCGGTGAAACTTCTGGGAATAATTAATAATGGACTATAATTTAAGTTGTTCGTCACATATACAGCATTCAAAGCATAAACTATCAAGTTCAATTTTCGTTTTACGGTAGTTAAAGAAGGTAACAAATTTGACAACAATTAAAGTATTTATTTTGCATTATTCCATTCCCATATCAACTATGGCATTGTTTTATGGGATAATTCTTCAAACGATAACGAAATTTTTAGAATGCAAAAAAGCAATAAGAATTATTGCTGGAATCGGTTATCTAGACCATTGCCAAGAACACTTTAAAAAAGTGAGAATAATGCCACTGCCTACTTTATTTATTTACAACGTGCATAGAAATAAATATTTTTTACAAAAAATTGGACCGACGTTATAGTTGATGCACTGAAAAGTATAAAATAATATTACTTCTATTGGTGATGGTACTTTTGAAGTTGTGCAGTTGCAGTTAGATTGATAGCTTTTGGCACCAACTTCACAAGTACCATCACCAATAGAAGTAATATTATTTTATACTTTTCAGTGCATCAACTATAACGTCGGTCCAATTTTTTGTAAAAAATATTTATTTCACACTTTTGAGTGTAACATTAGTCCCGAAAATCGTTGAACGTTCACTATACCATATCAATAAAGATAATACTTATCCTATTACCCACGTATATTCCTTGCTTGTAGTGGTTATTATTGAGATCTCAGAACATCGCGGCGGAAATACGCTTGAATATTTTAGTTGTTACCATTTAACACCGATTTAACTCGAAAACCGTAATTCTAAGGAAAAAATGTTCATTATAAATGTTGCTACAAATAATTATATCTTTCATGTAGTATCGAAAAATTTTCAATTTTCGAAAGAAATTGTCCTCTCCACATAGCAAAAATACATATTTAACATGCGTCTATCTCGAAAACCGTAACACTTTTGAAAAAATGTTCAATTTAAACGTTTCCGGATATTGTCCTATCTTTAATTATACCAACTCAGATTTTCGATTTTCGAGAAAATTCGCCCCCACCACCCCTTCGGGGGCGGTTTTCGGAGGGAAGGAGATTTCGGATTTGCGTTTTTATGAATATGGGACCATTTCTCAATCCCCTTCTTTCAAATGAATCCAAAATCATCAAAATCGGAGATCGTCTACTATATAAAAGGCGCGCACGAACCAAAAAAAAAAAAAAAAAAAAAAAAAAAAATAAAAAAAAAAAAATAAAGCAGACAGTCGAATTGTATACCTCCTCCGTTCGGGGTTCGTCGGTCAAATATGCCAACCTTCAGAAACAGTCAGATTTGCATGAATATAACACACTATATGCAACATCACATCAGTAGTACAGGCTTCAGGCTGAATGTTGCTAAGAACAACTCCTTGAATTGTGAACTTTATAACCTCTTACCAGACAATCAAAAACAATTAAATTTCATTGCGTATTGCGTTAAAAAAAACAATTGAATTTTCTTTACTTCAACATTGCTTTTATTCTGTCAGTGATTATGAAAAACATTTCAGATAGTACTTTTATATGTGCTCTGTTATTATATTTTGTTACATAAAATGCTTGATGGTGCCACTTTATATATTTTATGTATTTTTTTATATTTTGTTTTTTTTTACTATTGTCATCGTTTGCAATTGTTATTACATTTTCATTTTATTATTGTGTTTGACCTGCTACAAACTTTATAGTACCGTAGTTAAATAAATCTATCTATCATTACGTCCTCCTAGTATACCAGGCACGTCTTCGCAGAACTAATTCCATTAGCCTTTCGAAAGTGGCAGAGGCATTGCATAATCTAAACGGCATGACAATGAATTGATACAGGCCGTTTCCAGCTGTAAAGGCTGAGAGGCTGTTTTCTCTTTATCTTTGTTTAGTTATACCTACCAATATCCACTTTTCAGGTCTAGAGTTGAGAACCACCTGGATCCGGCTAAGGTGTTCAAGGTATTGTCAATCCGGTGTAATGGGTAGCTGCTCTTCTTCGTAACATCATTTTACCTTCTATAATCCACACATAATCTCGTCGAACCATCCTTCTTCGTCACCAGCACAACTGGTGATGACCAAGGACTGCTTGATTCTTCTGACGCCATCCTTCAGCATTTCTTGAACCATGGTGTTAACTTGCTGTTGTTTTACAAAAGGAAATTTTCGTGGAGGTTGGCGAATAGGTACAGTACTTCCCGTGTTGATCCGATGTTCGACTAAACTCGTTCGCCCTGTAATTTTTCCCTGCACGAAAACATCAACAAAAGCTTAACAAACGCGCTGACCTTTTTGTTTTCTTGTTCGCTGATGATTCCAAGTCTTCTTGGAATTCTCTGTTAGCTCTTGGGACAAATGTACATCTTTTGAAACGGGTTTCTCTTGCTCACATCTTGTTACATGGATGACTGGCGTACAGGTACCAATAACTTCTCCTTTCTTCATTGTCACTTTGTTTACAGATAGATTGGCGACCCTCCCTGGAATAATGTCGTTGGAATTTACTAAGCTCCTAGCCAAGAGAGCCCCGTTCTCTTTGTTCTCTGTTGGTTCAAAAACCATAGTGTTAACTCCTTCCAGTTGTTTTTCTAGGTGCGCCTTCATGATCTATTCACTATTCCCAGGTATTTTTGTATCTTCGGTGACGATGATTTTTACTAGACAGTTCTTGTTCGAAGATGCTTAGAAAAATATTTCATCGTTGCCCACTCTCAACATTCTGTTTTTTCAAAATGTCTAAGCCTACTATAAATTCATCCACTATGTCGGTCACGATTGCATTAACCTTTACTTGTGCCTTGCTAATTTCCAAAGTGGTGGTGGTCTTTCCAAAACATTTATCAGATCTCCTTTTGCAGTTTCCAGTACTGGCTTGATGTTGTGCTGCACGATAGAGTCTTTGGAAACGATGTCGGGGCATACCACTGATCTTGTTGCACCCGTGTCGATGGTTTTTGACAGCTTCGTATTCCAGTGCCTGTACAACTGTTTCGGCTAAAATGTTAATACCTACTTAGTCTTAACTCTTGCTGCATGTCTATATCTCGAAATCCTTCGATGAAGTACTGGACACTAATTTGCTCAATGAATTCTTCCGGGGCCTGTGGATAAGACACTCGCACCATGCCCTAATGCTACTGCTGAACTCTTGCAGTGACTCCGTTGAACCTTGAATTCTGCTTTTCAACTGGCTCTGATACACTTGGCTAAGATAATTGCTGCCGTTTGGCTTCAGGAATATTTCAAACGCCTTTCCTCGCAAGGCCAATACCAACGCCGTCGTTTTCTGCTGATGATCCCATCCATTTGCGTTGGCTGCAGCCTCAAATTGACGTTTGTAAATGGCCCAGCATGTGTCGCCTTCAAACGTTGGTGGATTAAGCTTTTCATTGGCTGTGGTGATCGCCGACGTGTCCAATTTACTGCTTTCGTCGTGGTTGGTACCTATCCCGTATTTTCTTCACCTCTTTCTCTAATTTTAGGTACTTTTCCTCAAACTCTTCTCGAAATGTTCCAATATCTTCTCATACTTCTTGTTTTACGGTCTCGACTTCTTGATGGACATTTCGGAACAATCCTGCAATCTACTCGAAATCTCTCTGTCGTAGTTCTTCTTGTCTTCTCGAAAAATCGGAGAGTACCTTAATACCCCTTGCACTTACATTATTAAGCATTACGAGTATCATACTCTTTAGTATATAAATAGGCATTGTTCGAATTTAGTGTTGTACTCACATTTGATAAAGTTACAGTTTGCCGAAACAATTGTCATAACATAATAATAGAAACTTTAATATAGTGTTTTAACTTTAATTTCTCTAAATTTAATTTAAATGCAATATTGCCTATATTCTGCTCCATGTAACGATCTGTGAAAGCCGCAATCAAATCCCTTCAGTAATTTCGAAGATTACCGCGAACAAAAAGACAGAAAAAAGTTTGTTTGTATTCTATTACCTTTCCCTTATCCCTCTCCATTTTGATACATACCTTCAACGTACAGACACACCGGGTTTTAGATTATAGTGTTTAATTAATAGTTGATTAAAAAAATGTCACTGATTAGAAATTTGAAAGCTATGAGATTCATAAAAATAAATTTTGACCGTGCACTCATTCGCAATTAAAAGAGTAACTTTTTATTTTCAGTTGCGAGTAGAATCGAATGCTACGAATGTTTTCATGATAAACTTGTTGAACGTATCAGAAGAAGCTGTTGTTCAGGTCGTGCTAGATAGAATACTAGATACTTGCATAAGGACTGCTTTATCAGAAGACACTATCAGTAATATTGTGGAATATAAAAACAACAGTTTGACATGTGCTGAAAATCTTGATCCAAAAATACAATATTTGATAGACGAAATTGTACCTAAAGGTTCTGGTGACCTTATTATTATACCTATACTTGCAAAGGAAAGACAAGGTAAATTTTAAGTGTAAACTGAATACAGATCCATGTTTGGTTTATTTTAAACCACCCGAAAGATTCAAGTTTGCTTATAAGAATTGAGTTATTGAGAATAAAATATACCTACTATACCTTTATAATTTATATTTAATCAAGTGCGTTTATGTGAATCATATAGGTGTGACCTAAAAGTTTGTGGTACTAGGATTATTTATATTATATTTATTTTATTACATATATTTATTCGAGAGGGGGTTATTTGGAGACTCTTTGGAGACTTTGATTTTGCTCATTCCGGAAACCAACCCTTTCGCCGCCATCATAAGAAGAACCTTTTTTCGCATAATGGCCCATATCTGAGTTCTATACATCGAAACTCGATGGTCTTTTTGATTGTTGGATTCGTCGGCATTTCTTCTTTTATCAAATGTATATCAAAGCGCTAGGATTTAGAGAAAAAGACTGGATGGATCAAATTTTATATTAGGCGCAATTGAAATTTCTTGTATAGTCATTACATTTATAAACAGCTCTTGTTTATTATAAGAAAACTATTTGCAAAAACCTACCCAAGAAGATATAAATACATCCAAAATTCAACTTTGAACACTCATAAGAAAACCATCAAGCTCCGATATATAGAACTCGTGAAATGGGCCATTAAGCGAAAAAATACTCTTGTTAGCGGCGAATGGATTGGTTTCCGGAATACGTAAAATAAGAGTTAACATCTTCAAACACCCAATTGAATATAAAAAATTTAGTATCACAAACTTTTAGGTCAATCCGTAAATGCACTGGCCTAATTTTGTTCAATGATTGTAGCTAATGTGCCCAACAAGATGATCATATGTCCAGTGTATCTGGTATGCTTTGTCAATCCTTCCAAAGACAATTCGTATATTTCAAAACTGGTTAAGGAAACGTTCAAGTATTGTCTCACACTTCTGTTGAATACGCGTGAATGCGAAGAGGAACGCAGGTTGAAGCAGCAATGCCAAACGTTACTGACGGTTGCCAGAAAACTGTTTTCACACCTCGGCGATCTGAGTGACCTACTCAGAGAGATTATGTCAGAGGCGAGACGACTTACCAATGCTGAACGTTGCTCCCTGTTCCTCCTGGATCCCGATCATATGCATCTGGTGGCAAAAGTATTTGATGGAATCAGTCCTGTGGATAGAAACCATGAAGTAAGGATAGCCAAAGACCAGGGCATAGCAGGTGAGTTTTCGATAAAAAAAAATCCGTCAAGTGCGAGGCGGGCTTGCGTCTAGGAACTTATTTCTGTCAACATTGGGTGAAGCCCTTTATTCTTTGCTTCAAAATTTTACGATTCGTACTTTCAGAAACAAGGGGGACGGCCAATTCCGTTCTTCTAAGCCGTTTATTTTAAAATCATTAGGAGCCGTTGCATTTGATATATGATTACATGATGCTTCCAATTTTTTTTTCTCCCAAAATCTATTTACAAGAATTTGTTTATTTATATTTACGCTATACGATCGTGTGACGCCGTCACCTACCTCTTAATAAGTACCCAATTTAAACTTTCTTGATTCATTAGTTTTGAAGAAAGTGACGACGAATATGGGTTCCGTTTTTCATCGGATGTACAAATTGAGTTAGTATCATAGGGGAGAAGCTGTCACATAATAAAAGTTGCATCGGTTCCGCCATATTGAGACAATCTTTCTTTCATTTTGACAAGCTGTTTGCTTCAAGTATATTTTTTTATTTTCTATGATATTACTAGCTACAGAGACTTCATTGTGTTTGAATACTTTTTTTTTTCAAAGAAATATAGTGTGTTGTGCTTTACTACTCTGTTGCAGCAGAGACGCAAATCGAGATGTTGATAAGCTCTTCATGTCATTAAAATGATGCATTTTTTGCAAAGTTCTAATGCACATGTTATATCCCCTACTGTAACTAACTCGATGACAAAACCCCAAAATATAAGATAACTTCAATTAGGACCCGATTGGGAAACTTTTCGATACATTCTATAAATCTCAACCTTTTAAAATAATCTTCATTGAATGTACATCCGGACGCTTATTACTTATTACATAAAATGAAATTGATTATGAATCCTCCTATAGGAAATAACGATTCTCATAAACTATTATGTTTGACCTTGAGTAAAACCGTTAAGGTTTAATGGGCTTATTATGTCCATAGACATCTATTTTAGAAGTCTATGATTATATCTATATCCTTCTCAAGAAATCTATTTATAATCCAGCTTGCAATCACCGTTGTTAACTAAATTTCATCTTTGAATTCTTCTATCCAATACTATCATTTCAGTAATCACAAATTATATAACGAAATCGAAAAAAATATATTAGCTTAGATTTTCATTATAAGTATTATATATTTTTGCCCTTTCTGATAAAAACTTTAATCCATATAAATTCGTTATCATTAGTAATGTAGATATTTTTCTAATATTGCATTAAAAATAGTTTTGATTGAAATATGTATATGTGCCTGAAATCTACAAAAATTACTACGTTATACTAGGTCTATTATGTTGTCTTTAGGCCGTGATGGTGATGTCTATCTATTCAACCAATGAAATTGACATATGTCAGGCTTTATAGACTGGCCGAAGCCTCACTTTGTCCATGAGAAAACACTGGGAGCCCCTGTATTGGCACTAGGAAAAATAATTGACCCAAAAATTAAATACAAATTTATAAAGTAACATCATTTTATGAAATATGGATATAATCTTATCGCTGAAAGTTGTGTAGAATCTTTGGAGTCAAAACAATATGGTTCTAATGAACAGAAATCGATAAAAACTGATATTATGTAGTTCAATCGATGGACAATTAGTACAAACGAAAAGTTTAAAGACAATTCTGTTGCTGGAATGCGAGATTCTTCAATTCAAAGGGTTAAGTGGTAATATGATAGCAATAAAAACATTGTTGATGTTAGATTTATCTGAATTTATACAGGGGGTTGGATTATGTAGTGGTCTATAAAAAAGTACATCTTACAGACATTGAGTTAGTAGACATTAGTACGTATTCTTTTGGCAGATATATCCAATTTTAGTTATAATACATTGCCACTGTAACAAGGATTGCCTTCTCTCGCAAACATTATTTTATAAAAGATTTTTTGTCGATTCAACATATTTTTGAGAATTTGGTTTGTACATTATTGGATTTTGATGATTTTTCTCTTCAAAAGTTTAACTTAACAACGCAATGCTAAAGTATTGAAATCTAAGAGCCACACTAATAAAACTAAATCTCATGCTAGTACAACATTAAGTAATTAATCAATGATATCTAGTAATAATAAATTACACAATTCATAATAGTCTGTTAGTATTTGAGTATAGGAACCGTTGGCGTAGAATTAATCATCAATAATTAAGTCATATATATTAACACTGAAGATTTTGCTTAGAACTTGGGAATAGGTGGCCGCTTGCTAATTGGAATTGGTTGAAAAAATACGTGAAAAAAGTAGCCTAGGTTTTTTCCCTGTAGTGTCTTCTACACTTCTACATCGATATCGGTTGAACCGTTTCGAAGATCAGCCCGGACAAACAAACCGACAGACAAAAAATAAAAAACGGGGTATCGGATAAGAACTCCAATAGACATTTTTATAGGAAATTCCTCTCCAGCAGAACGCTTATATGAAGGTGAAACAAAAAAAGGAAACAAAATCCGACTGCTTATAGCCAGCGGATAATTATAATATTATTTTTTATTATTTTTGATCGACTTTCAAACGGCTTCAATTTCATCCATCTCAATACAAGAACACTATGCGAATTATATGTTTGTGACTCACAAGAGACTTTTAAAACGATTTATTTAATTAAATAAATGATATTATGACAACGAGATGATAAGACAAAAAGCATCTTTAATCTAAGTACAAATGTTTTTATATTATAATTATACTGATGGATGCACACTGGTTGTTGATCCGCGATTTCAGCGTCTTGGTAGCGGGTTGAAGGTTCGTAACTCCTCCCTTCTTAGGACGAGAAAATATGGGACTTATTTTTGAGTGGTTGGTCTGTATTTTCTTCCTCTTCTGTCCGTTTCTGGCTAAGTATGGATTTTAGCTTTCTTCTCTTGATAATACATACTGCCATTGTTACAAATACGATTAATATAGTAGATGATCCAATTATTGATGGAATTATGTATGTAGGTTCTTCGTTGATGAGTGGTTTCAATTGGCTGGCTATTTCATTAATTCGGCCGATTTCTTCCAGGTTCAAATTTGTAATATTTATTGTTTTGAAAAATTGGTGGTTTTCAAAATCAAGGCTTGAAACTTTTGATAGAATCAGAGGTTTCCCTTTGCTAGAAGTATTACAATTTGAGAAAGTTTTCCCGTCTATATGGATTTCGCAACTATGTGGGATCATTAACAGTGTTGGTTTATAAATTTCAAAGTATTTATCAGATTTAAATTTTGAGAAGATTATTTCTTTTTCAACTGGAGTAACTAGTAGGTCTTCGTCTGTGAGATGTTCAATAGTAGTCTCGGTAAGTTTCACTTGAATGGTTCGACATTCTTGAGTAGGATTTCCATTTAGAATTTTTAGTGTACAATTATCTGCAGGCAAATGGTTTTCTTGACAGAAGTATTTGTCCTCGAGTTTAGGACATTCATGATAAATAAATTGTGTTTTTGATTCTGATCGTGCCAAATATGGGTATCTTGGGATAAATATTTGATAGTTTTGGATAACAGGATATAGGTGGTATAGGTTCAATGTAATGTTATTCAGTATTGGGACATGTAAGGCAAAGATAAGCTTATGATTCAAAAAATTAACTTGAGTTCCCAAAAACTGATAGGAAGTAAGAATATTTCTGAATTGTGGAATTTGATTTGAACTATATATTTTTTCGATATATTTAAGCATTTCTTGAAGTTCAGAGCTGGATATTATTGAGTTGTGTAGAACATGAAGTTTGGAAAATACTATCGCATTTTCTATATTGTCCATGAAATTTATCAAACTTTGGCAATCCAAATTCATCTGAGAAATAATTGCTTGGAAATTCAAATATTCATCTACATTAGTAATCGTACCTTGCACAAATGTTTGGAATAGTTCAATTTGCTGAGATAATTTATTTTGATTTTCTATAAGTTTAAAGACACTATCATTGTAACTGTGAATCAATTTCTTCGATAATGATATCTGTAAATTACTCTCTTGACTAATACTTTTTTGATTTTGTTGAAGTGTTTGGATAGCATCTTCGTATCTGATTCCATCGTCGGCGTCTAAAGTACCGAATATCCATTGATCAATTTTACCTACAATATTAAATAAGCCTCTCTTGCTACGTCTCTGTGGGTAAAGATTATCATATTTTATCTCAGCTGATTTGATGAGATAATTTGTTCTGAGTAACATGCTGTCGGCTAGGCCGTGATATGATATCATATTTCTGCTCATTGTTGAATTTACATTGTCAATGCTATTTTTAATTCTTTGGAATGTATCTTTTAAGTTAATTATTTGGTCAATTATAGGTTGTAGATCGATATAGTGTAAAAATGTATGTTTTGTATAAATTAATTTAGCTTTTCCTAATTGGATAGGAAGTATGGAATTGTCGACTGCTGTCATTTGTATGTCAGAGTCCAAACTATGAACTACTATTATCTGAAGAATCATGTTGAGTGTTGATATGACTTGATAATGGATCTTCATTATCTTCCTGTAACAAAGATTTTATATTGGTTGGTGGTTTTCTAGTAAGGTTTTTATGAAGTTCCCTTGGGTGTTGTTTAGCCTAGATTCGTCTATAATTTTCAATTTCTCGAATTTAGGTGATTTTTTATCTCTTGCGTTTTAATAAAGGATTGTCAAAATTAGGTGGATTGTTTCTAGCTTGGTTTAGTTCGTTTTATGTTTTCGTAGATTTTCTTTGCTGTTTCTTTATGATTTTTTACATACTCTGAAATCACGAGATGATCATTTAAGTCATATGGGTTACTGTTATTGATATGTCCCTTTATGACTTCAAAAGGAGTAAATTTTGTGACGCTATGAATGCTATTATTATATCCTAATATTGCCCGCTTTATTAATTGTTGTGTAGTGAAAGATTTGTTTTCTTCTCTTAAGCATCTGAAGTGTTCTATTATAGTAGAATGGAATCGTTCGACAGGTGAGTTTGAATTACTATTCTTTGTTGTGGTGTAATATAGTTCGATGCGATGTAGTTTACAAAAATTTTCAAGATCAAAATTCTTAAATTCGGTTCCTCGATCTGTTGTTATTTTTTCTGGAATTCCATGGTGAGATATAAAATCTATTAAATTATCAACTACAGCAACTCCTGTTAAGACTTTCATCGGATATGCTTGTCCATATCGTGAAAATGTATCAATGATCATTAAAAATGCTTCATTTGAAATTTTAAATGTGTCCATATGTATATGTTCAAAGGGTTTTGAGGTCGTAGGTGTTAGGTTAAACTTAATGATGGGTGGTGTTCTATCATATTTATTTCTTAAGCAAATTTCGCAATTGTTAACGTATTGTTCTATGTCAGAGTTCATAGTCGGCCAATAGTATAATTTACTAACGGAAGCTCTCATTTCTTTCATGCCTCTATGACATGTTTTTCCCACATGGTAATAGTTCAGTTTTTCGTTCTGTTCTTCCTGTATTTCTACGTCCGTTAGTATTTTAGTACACTGGATGAGTTTGTACGTTGAATTCTTAAATGTTCTATGTACTACAGGTGGTAAAATGTGGGATAATAAGGGGTTGTGGAAATATAGTGCGTACGTTTGCTTTGGGTTGAGGAAGTTTTTGATAAATTCAGCTATGTGAAATTCGGTGTTATTTTTTGGTAGAGTTATTGAAAATTTTCTCTCTTCTAGATTGTGTTTCTGAGATGTCACCTATCGTTAAAAACAGTTGGTTTTTATAGATATTGAATGATCTCTCAGAAATTGGAATATCTAATACGGGATTTTCATGAGAAGTATGGGCAGTGTTTCTGAGATGTAACCTATCGTTAAAAACAGTTGGTTTTTATAGATATTGAATGATCTCTCAGAAATTGAAATATCTAATACGGGATTTTCATGAGAAGTATGGGCAGTTTCCGTACTACTGTCAGTAGTGTGGGCTGTTTCTGTACTACTGTCATCTTCGATTAGTCAATCATTGGGCGGTATTATGTAGTGATTAGTTATATTTATCTTAGGTCTTGTTGGATTCGTATTTACGTTGTCAATGTTAGTTGAGCATTCGCCTAAAATTTCTGTTATAGTTGAGTTGTCTAGTTGTGGAAGGGGGCCTATTCTATCTAATTCTCGCTGAACAATTTCATCGATATCACCTGTATTGTTATCTAGGGATGCTGTTTCGAGACCGTTATATTCATATTGGGGTGGGTTTCGTGATAAAGCGTCTGCAGCTTCGTTTGATTTACCTTTCACATACTTGATGGTGTAATCATATTCTTCAAGCTGTAGTCGCCATCTAATAAGTTTTGAATTTGGTTCTTTTATCGAGAATAGCCACTGAAGGGGTTTGTGGTCTGAATTAATAATAAATTTTCTACCAAATAAGTATGGTCTGAATTATTTGCAACTCCATACAATTGCAAGCAGTTCTTTTTTGATAGTAGAATAGTTAATTTCTGAAGGATTTAAAGTTCTAGAATCATAATCGATGGGATGGTTATTTTGAGAGAGAACAGCGCCAATTGCATAGTTTGAGGCGTCTGTTGTGAGTTCGAAGGGCTTTTCGAAGTAGGGGTAAGCGAGGACTGGTTATAGACTGTTATAGATTTATCTGTCGGATTCTCGATTTCTATTGGAGCATATCCATCCTTAGCAATACTTAAAATTTAAGGAATGATTAATTCTCCCAAATTACCTTTATTTATTATTATTTCTCATTCATATATGCTAACTGGAAGGTTTCCTAAATTTAAAAGGGATTTCCACATATTCGTTACATAGCCTTTGATTTGTTAAATCGATGTTGAAATTCATATTCATTAAATCTGTGAGTCCTATAACTCCATCAAAATAATCGTGGAAGTCAAATAAAATGAAGTCTATTTTATAATGGCAATTAAATTCTTGAAAAGCTGGTATTAATGCTTTATATCTGATTTTCTTACTTCCTATAGCTGTTTTGATTTCAGAGGGTGATTAATAAATTGTTTCTGGATAATATTTCTCAATAATGGAAGGTCTAATGATAGATTTAGAGCTTTCTGTGTCAATTAATAATTTTAATTTTGGATTTTTTCTAAGTATGGAAGGGCATTACTAGATGAAATGTTTATTTCTATCAAGGATGTTGGTTTTGAGATGGGTCTTGGTAAAAATTTTCTTGAGAATCTATCTTTTTGATAGAATCTGAGTTGTCGAACTGTACCTGTTGATTGGCGTAATCGTATTCTACGTGCATTTGTGAATGAGATTCATCTTGATGAATGTTTGGGTAGGTATTGATTATAATCTGATTCTACGTATGTATCATCATCATATTCGTTAGAATATAATTCTTCAAAAGTGTATTTCGGGGAATTATTAAATTGACGATTAGTGAAGACTTGTTTTTGAAAATTTGGGCGATTCTGAAGTTGTCGTCGACTATTTATAGTAGGTGTTCTGGAGGTGGTGGACATTGGCTCTGGTTTCGGAAGTTGTGCCGGAGGAATTGGCTTTGGTGCAAATACATTACGTGGGGGTCCGAAAACTTCTCGATTAATGAAATATCTCTTTTCTGGCTGAGGTATGGGTTTGATATCCAGTGGTTGGTTAGGCCATATTTGATTTGTTTCGGTATATCTTTGATTGGAAAAGGGATTATTTGATGTTAAAAAATTTGTTTTAGTTGTTTGCGGGAACTGATTAACTGGAAAATTTTGAGAGGTTTGAGGAAATATTTGTTGTCTTGGTTGGAGTGTGGGATTAAAGTGTGATGTCTGTTTATAATTAATTTGAAAATTACCGTATAATCTTTCAAATTTTTCAAATTCATTCACATAAGCCATAGCATCTTCTAAAGATAATGGTTTTTTGATATGCATATTATTTTTCAAAATTCCGGTACATCCTGCAATAAAGGTATCTAAGGCAATTTTGTCGTAATGTTTAATATTCAATAGTTTCTCTGCTTGTGTCATATTTGTATCATTGCTTATTCTTTGAACAATCTTACTACGTAATAATTGTAAACGGCTGCCAAAATTAAGGAGATGTTCGCCTTTCTGAGGTCTAGTTCTTGTTAATTCTTGAATTAAACATTCTATGTCCCTACGGTCGGAAAAACATTGTATAAGCGCTAATTTGTGACTTTCCCAATTATTAAGCTCAACACGATTTCCTACCATAGCTTCAGCTTTACCTATTAATTTATCCTGAATGAAATCTATGATATGATTATTCAATTCACGGTCATGGAATATAACATAAGAAGTTACTAATTTGTCACAACGATTTATAAATTTGTCCAAAGTATCGCTGTTACCATCATAAGGCTTGATATTATCAACTCTGGACTTGGACTCTATCTATTCTACTTTGTGTTATTTGAAAATTATTCAATTGATCTGTTAATTCGTCCAATTCAGACATATACTTAATATATAATTATTTCTTTGTTGTTCTTTCTTGAAAAAAATTTGGTAACTAAGCTACCTTTTCCTTAAACAGAGGGTTGGAAAAGGCAAGAAGGAATTTGCCACTTACAGTTTTTGACGACGGTTGTCCTGTAGTCTCCGCTCCTTCCTCGACTTTTTGTTGCTCGTTGATGGTCTACCAAGAGTCACAGGTTCTAAAGGAACTTCCAGGTTCTTGTGCGATGAAGAAGAAAAGGCTTCAAATCAGGAAGAAGATAATATCGACACCATGCGATACTTTTTCAGACTTCGCACATCCACTAAGACTGCGCCAATTATATGTTTGTGACTCACAAGAGACTTTTAAAAAGATTTATTTAATTATATAAATGATATTATGACAACGAGATGATAAGACAAAAAGCATCTTAAATCTAAGTACAAATGTTTTTATATTATAATTATGCTGACGGATGCACACTGGTTGTTGATCCGCGATGTCAGCGTCTTGGTAGCGGGTTGAAGGTTTGTAACTTGCGTTTGACACTTTTCAGTTTGTTTATATTGTGTCCATGTTATTATTTAATTTAAGAAATTGCTATTAGCGTAAGAGGGAATAATGACTATTAATCCCTCTTCATTATTCCCTCTCTAAGTATAATACTTACATCATACCTATATCAGTCGTAAATAAAAATAAAAGTAATGACATTTGTGATTAATGGCTATGAAATATCTCCTGTTTTTTGCTAATTTATTTTGAATTTACGACTTCAGCTCTGAAGAGAATAAACATTCTTGAAATTGTCAATTTTTCACTACATCTTTTAATAATGCATTTCTTGTCTTACTGTATGCAATACATTTTCACAATTTCGTTATGGATTTGAATACAGTTTTCGATGTTACCATACGTTTGGATAAAATTAGAGAATTTTGGATGGACTAAGAGGTCTAATTCAAAATAAGCGATACATTTCGATCATGTAAGTCTACATAACTAGGGCACTAGAATTTACGACTATTCTCGACAGTATATGGAGGGCCAAAATGGCGGTCGATAATACCTATTCTAGAGAACCAGTTAAACCTTGGCTTCCGTTCCCGAGAGATAAAGTGCGTATGAAAGAAGCTGATTGACGAGTGCATTATGGCAATGCCGATATGTTTACACATGATATATTTTAACCGTTCGCTTGCCCTGCTTAAGCTGGTGGCGGAAGTGGGCGCACTATATCCGTACCCTTACATATCATTAATTTAATACTAATTATATCATTATTACTGAAATAGGTATTTTGTTTGGGGTTTACAGTATTTTTTATCGGACAAAGTCCTAGGCGCCCTAGCACTCTCTAGTTTATCTATAATTCAACAGCTGGCGGATCTGAAACTTACTTTCAAATGGAACAAATATTATATCTATCTTCCAGGGCATGTGGCAGCTACTGGCAAACTACTCAACATCAAAAATGCTTATAAGCATCCATTGTTCTTCAAAGGCATGGATGAAACAACTGGCTTCAAAACACGAAACATACTTTGCTTTCCTATACGTGACGAAGACAATATAGTTGGTGTAGCCCAGTTATGCAACAAGATCAATGGCCACTTTGACTATTTTGATGAACAGGTCGCGAATGCTTTCAGCATCTATTGCGGCATATCAATTATGCATAGTCTCGTTTATAAGAAAATTCAAGACGCCCAAGCTAGAAGTCAGCTATCCAATGAGCTAATGATGTATCACATGCAGGTTAATGTATATTTTTTGTGGAAATGTTTGATCTTTCTGAAGAATGAAAATAAGATTTAGCTCAAATCACACAGCGAAAATATGGCTCATTGCTGAGTTAGAGTTTATTTGAAAATTTAAAAATGATTTCATGTCCAGCCCCCTCATTCTGTAAGCAGTTGGAAAGCTTTATGATTCAAATCGGATTCTTGATTCACAAATACTTTCTGTCCGAATACTGTGTACAAATCGAATATTTGTAAAGAAGTTGCATACATTCCAGCTGTAACTGTTGCACCAGATACAAATATACTAAGTGTTACTAATTCGCATTAATTTTCTGAAAATAAAATTATTCGAAGAAAATTTTCAAAAAGCAGCAGATTCGACATTCATCTAATAATTCTTATTGTCGCTTCTCGAATGTGGATCAATATCGTAAACGTTTTGAACCATTAGATAAGAAATTTCAGCGCGCGAATACAGAATAGCAAACATCGCTCGTTTGAATAAATCGGGCTGCTGAGTTTTTAAAGTTTTAGTGGTACTTGGCACAAATTGTTGTTACTATTATAGTATAACACACAATGTTGAATAAACTAGAAACAGGCTTGTAACAAAGAACAATGGTGTTTCCACTTAAACAAGATTCCCAGCGTTCTGAAATTCCATCGAATATCAAAATAATCTGATCAAGTTGTGCTGCGAATATATTTTTTTCCAGCATTCCAAAATATTACCGTTTAACCGGAATGTCAATAAAAAAAGTAAGAAAATTTGACACTTCATTTGAGCATAACTTTTGTCTTACTTTTTACCCAAAATAAGCTTTGGTGGTAAAGGACCGTAAGAAGAAAATTCCTCTATAATTATCAAAATCGTTGGAGCCGTTTTCGCGAAAAAGTCTTCGGCTATTCCTAGCAACTATTTGTCAAGATTATCTCGGATATATAGACTGATTTCGTTACTTTCCTTTTTTGGAACACAGCCCGTTCTATGTTACAAAAAAAGAAAGTAAAAATTCGGTCTGTCCGTTTCCGAGATAATCTTGGCATAGAATGATAGACAAACAGACCAATGGCTGAATTTTTTTAGACTCAGGGACTCTAAAACGTAAACATCTGTTACAATCTGCACACCGAAAATTTTACACGATCACAATGCTACTGGGGTAGCGGTAGGAAAGTAATAAACATAAATTGAAATAATGATTGTACCACCTTGTTTAACTTCAAATATCTCGAAAAAAATTAACGTAGAAGAAAGGACAATTTATTTACATAAATACTAGGACTTTGCCTCTATCGTGTACATCTGGTAGTACTGAACTTTTATTCGAAATATCTCAAAGAGATCGAAACTACTCCATTGATTTTTTTCTATTTCTTATAGTTACCAAGTTAAAAGCATCTTAATTTGCCCACTCAGTACATTAGACAGCACCTACACTTCCTTCCAAGTATGAACAGGATGCCGCTAATAGGTAGTTTAAAAATAATGGACACAAATCATATTCAAACAAAACACCGTGTAATTCAGCAATTAACCATATTATCGCTATGTGATTTTGATTAAATCTGCACATTCTGAGCCCAAGATTATCCAGATAAATTATATCCTATTAATGATAAACTCTGTATACGGTTTTTGATTTTTGTTATTCAGGTGAGCGATCAAGATGTAGCTGATGTGGTATTATGCCCTAATATACACGAGATTCCCGAATACCTGAATTTCAATTTCACGCCAAGGAAAATACTGCACAAGGAAACACCCTGTTTTGTATTGAAAATGTTTGAAGATTTTAAATTGATTGAACACTTCAGAATTAAAAAAGATATCCTTACTAGATTTATATTGTACGTTAAGAAGGGATATAGAGATCTTCCATATCATAACTGGGTACATGCTTTCTCTGTTGCCCATTTTGCATATCTGTGTCTCAATAATCTCCAGCTGGTAGAGAAAGGCTATATATCGTAAGTATCAATAATTTCAAGTATGCAGGGTGTCTCTTTACAGAATGCTACCACATATTTCTGAGATAATAAGACCTTATGTCCGTACCGATAACCACGACTCAAATCTCGACTTGAGGCGCCGTCGATATTATAAAAATAGTTTTGTTATTCTCAGCAGAATTTATTTTCTAGTATGGATTATAAGCGATATAATTATAAGGTAAATTTAATAGAATTATTAAATCTGTAGACTTTTTTGCAGCTGAAATATCAAGCATACATGCATTTTTTCTGCTAATAGACACCCGAATAGCATTCAAAATATATTTAAAATATATATAATATAGAAGCAATTAATCAGCAGTTCACATTTTTCGTTATTGATTTTGATATTCGTTTAAATCTAGTTTCGATAATAATTATTATGAATTCTTTTGTACCTAAATTCTTTTTTATCGGCGTAAAATTTGGAAATAAGAAATTATCAAAAAAATAAAAGTTATTCGCCTAAGGATAGTTATTTTTCATAATGTCGATATGGGTAACATGTCCTATTTGACAATGTAATCATACCAAATTTCAGCAAAATTATATGAGCTGTTAGAGGTTTATAATAAAAAGAATGATTTCAGAATTGTAACTTCAGGACCATAAATCGCTCAAAATACCCATCTTTGTTCTAGGTTAAGTTTTTTAAAATTTATTTTGTTCTTATGAATACGTAGTAACATTTTGTAGATACCTGTTTTACACACATCGTGAATGTATATATTTGTTTCTATTTATTTAAAAAATATTATATTTACAGAAAGTTAGAAGCCTTAGCTTATCTTATATCATGTCTGTGCCACGATATCGACCACAGAGGAACCACGAATTCATTTCAACAACAATCAAATAGTGTATTAGCTAGCCTCTACTCGAGTGAAGGTTCCGTCATGGAAAGACATCATCTGTCTCAAACAATTTGCACATTAAACACAGAGGTAAAAATACTAGAGTCATTATTCCCATTTCTAATTATGACCTCCGAACCAATGTTAGGACTTTTTGAATGGAAATAATAGAAAGATACATTTCGTAGGTCGATATTCAGAAATCCAGAAATGGATTACCGATAGTACATTTCATTTTCAAATCAACAGTGTATCACATGAAATGTCTATGTATTCTTACGCCCTTATCAAGTAAAAAAATATACGTCTTAGTTTAGTTATCTCCTACAAATTTGTCTTTGAAAGTACTAGTCTATCTCTTTAAATCAATGAAGTGGCCAACGAATCAGTTTTTGATATTTAATTTTTCATTAAGCGTCACCTGCCAAGAAAATTCGTAGGTATGCTTACTGCTTCAAACACAAAAGGGGAACTATCTAATAGAAGGCGCACTGTTTTTTTCGTTTCGTATTAAAAAAACAAAGATGATAATGGTTTTACAAAACGAAACACCCATGGCAGTGTTGTAGAGCTGAAAAAGTTGTTTTGAAGAAGAGCTTTCCGTTTTTTGCGTGTTTTTTTAAAGCGAAAAAATATGTTTTGGTTTAAAGTCTCGAAAAAAAAGATCTGTTGAATTTTCGTGAACACTACAAAGAAGACTTGATATGACTTGATATTTATGCATAAAACTATATTTTAGGGTTGCAATTTCCTGGAATCTCTCAATAGAGATGATTATATAAAATGTTTGGATTTGATCAAAGACATGATTTTGGCTACAGACTTAGCCATCCATTACAGGTTGCATTCTAAACAGCTCGCCATGGCCCAAGTGAGTTTCAAATTTTCGATAACTTATTTATTTGAAAAGTTAATTTTGTATCAGAGTCTCAGCCATAAACTCAAGTTCGATACTAGTTTAGTTTGTTTTTTAAGTTGCTATGGCGACGTTAATATCCTACGTGTAAGTTGTAGTATCTAACTAAACTAGTGGTGAACTAGTTTTGTTTATGAATACGTACATATATAGTCGTATGTTCGAGAACCATACGTAGTACAACATGATATTATTTATTTTAAAAATACTTAAACTAGGATGGTTATAATAAAACCAATCCCGAACACCGCTACTACCTATGCAGCCTTCTTATGACATGTGCCGATCTATCTGACCAAACAAAGGTAAGAACAATGTTTGTTTTGTATGGAAAAATTACAATTTTACACGTATTCTTTAGGACTGGCCGGAAACTAAAAAGGTCGCACAACTAATATACACTGAGTTTTTCACACAAGGTGACTTGGAAAAGAAGATGGGCAAAGAACCTGCCAATATGATGGACCGGGAGAAGGCTTCTATTCCAGATCATCAATTGGAGTTTTTAACTGAATGCTGCATATGTATATTTAGGTATTATTACTTTATGAATATCTTTGGATGCATTTATCAATAATTCCTCTATTTTATTATAATACTTGAAACATTTTTATTAACAGGATACTGGCAACAATGTTTCCTGCAGCAAAGATACTTGTCAACTCCATAAAACGAAATATCATCTGTTGGGAATCGTCCAAGAACGTTTTTGATAAGTTGGGTGAAGAGGGAAAGTCTTGCTACGAAATTTTGACCAGTGAAGAGCTTGAAACACAGGTTCAGGCGACACTAGAAGTCATACAAGGACTGTAAAATAAATCGGAGTTATGCCTTTGGAAAGTATAAAGACATATATGCAATAATTTTGACGTCTTCTATTTATTTGATAACATATATATGGTATATCGCAATTTTCATTCCTCAAGACTATATTACAGTCATTACATATTTAGACTAAATAAAAATAAACTAATTCGCATCAACATTATAGTATGTATTTGTTATGTTGAAGTTTGTGGTATAATGTAAAGTACCTTTTTTATCTCATTAGAAATAATGTCTTCCAAATTCTTTTTTTTTCAATAATTAATTTATTTCGTACAGAAAATTTCGAAATTTTGTTATCATTTTGTATACAAATCTGAGCATCGCTAATTAATCTCATAGGCTGAAACTAAAAAATGGAACCCAAAAGAATAGTAAGACAACTGGTAATAAATGCACCGAATTCGAACTGCTCTAAACGAGGTTTTGGACAATGTTATATTGACAGAAAGTGAACTAATTTCGGAAACAACTAAAATAAAAGCTTAGACAATATTTTAATCATAGACATACATATTTTCTATTTCGAAAAAACTAGATATGACTTAAGGGTATTCTGTCTTATCATTTTCCACTTTCCAAGTAGTCAAAACAGTTCAAAGAAATTATCAAAGGCGTTCCAGTGACAAAAGCTGCTGTCTGTTTTAAGCGAACGTGGCTAGTTGCGTACGTCTACTTGCGCAAAGACGCATTTTCCGAAAGATTTGTGTACGGAAATTCAGAAGATTTTTATGAAAAGTTTCATCTCCTCTTTCTTTCTTCGTGTTATATTTTAATACCATTATATCTATAAAATTAGGTTGTTTTCTGCCATAGACATATAAAATTGATAGGCTGTGGGTCCCCTAATATGGAACTAGTGACTACCACAAAAATACTCATTAGATAAAGACAAAAAGTGAAATTACCGGAGTACCGCTATACTATCTGACCTAAAATAACAATTATCACGTAACAAATAGCAAGTAACACGTATAGAAAAATTTACCATTTATGCAGACCGAATTAACAGTAAGAAGTAAGCATGCGCATAAGTCAGATTCAAACCATTTCAAATTTAAATGAATCTTACCCCATAATAAGCAACTTTCAAAATGTTCAGTGAAATGAAAGAGGTTGAGGCGTTTTTCTCTGTTAATGCTGCTGACAGCAAGTTTTTTCTGATGAACAAAGAGAGAAAAAGAAGATGGGCTGTAAAGCCCGTCAATAAGGACCGAAAGGAAAAGGGGTTTATTACAACAAAGCTCCAAAGCTATTTGAAGTACTGTTATCTCAAGTGGGGCCAAAAAGATCCATCAAAGAATCCCTTACCACCAGCTCACAGATTGCTAATTACTCTACATTGGATTCACAAACTTTGTTTTCAGTAGACGGTGAATCTAGATCTTTGATATTGATTATTTTTTCAGTTATCTTTCGGAGGGATGTTCAATGCAAGAAATTGCTTGTGGGCACTATTTGGGGCATGCTATGGTTTCTGTCGTTGTAAGAGAAACAATAAAGGCCCTGTGGGACGTACTGGCACCCCAGGTGTTGAAAGTTCGTACTAAAGATAAATCGAAAGCAAATGCTGACGGATTTTTCAATAGATGGAATCTTCCAAATTGTCTTGGCTGTATTGACAAGCGCTGAAGCACTCTGGATAATTTTTTTAATTGAACGATTGAACACACCTTCGGAATTCTTGCTAACAGGTGGCGAATTCTCAGGAGACCATTAATTTGTGATTTGCAAACCTTGAAAAAAATTGTAAAGGCCATTCGTTCAACGAAGTGAAGATTCCAGAGGGTTGGGTCCAATAATTATAAAAAGAAGCATAGGCAATTGAGAGATATCCTCTGTGGTCATTTCATGTCACCTGAAGGTTCCGTCCCATGGCAAATGAAAATAATTCAAAAAGGAGTTGTTCCAGAAGGTTTATGGATGTGTGTGATGTAATGCATTTTTTTATTAATAAAATAGGTACGGACATTCTTGCAAACAGCAAATCATTATATATAAGTGAAACAAAACGTTAGTATTCTTACAAAATCAAAATAAATTGTAAAACAACAATATACAAAATAAACAAAAACTATTTCAAGAAACCAAATAATATGAAATAATAAAGCAAATAAAATTTACACATTTGCCTATAAATAAATAAAAACGAGATCAATATAAAAACACACAAAATGAACAAAAATATTTCAAGAAATAATTAAAAAAATAAAAAACATTCATTGAACTAATAAACAAAATAAAATCAACACATTTTCTGTTAAATAAATTAAATTCGATCAATATATATATATATATATATATATATATATATATATATATATAAAATAGCACATACTTTCATTCATTATGACGTATCATCAAACAGAGCTTCTTTTACAATTTGCATTATTGCAATATCTGCTTCGTATCGATTTTTTTTGTTTTTTATTTCTAGACATCTCCCACAGACTTCAGAAAGTTGATGGTGGATTCATGTTCGAGATTATGATTCGACTCCTTTGATTTTGTTTTCATATAGGAATTGAAATTATCAAATGCAGAGCTGAGCTTTTTCATAATATTACGTTTTTAGTTTTTCATTATTCTCTTTTTCAATGAATGAGTTTCATTCTTCGATGCAGTTGTTTTTTGTTGAAGAACTGAAATACGCTCTTCCACTCTGTTTTCTTTTTCTAAAAAAAACATCTGTAATATTTGGGATCTTATCGCTCTATGAGAAATGAGCCAAAATTTCATGGAAAAAATTGCAAAAAACAATAATATTTATTTAAATGATACATACCAGCCTCTACTGGAACTTCGTTGACTAAAAAATCTTAATTTTGACTAAAACTGCTTTCTCCTATTTGTGTAGAATATTATTCCCTGTCACCCATAATTATATTAAGGGAAATTCACGGCGACATGGATCTGAATGACTGTGAACTTTGGTTTGGGTCACTAAAATTTCTTTTGTTCTGTAATAATAGAAAAATAAGATTTATGGGCTCAGAAGTGCCTTGAAAAATAAAAAGAATAATTTTTTGGGTATTTGAAAATGTTTCTCATTGTATATGTAGTAATACTTACTTCCTCATCGTAACATGTTTATCCAAAAAAGACATTGCGCTGAAAACAATGGCCATGTTTTCTAAACCTCAGATCCTGATATCATATTTTTCTCTCTCCTGTTTACACAATATCTTTCCCTTTAAACTTTCCATCTCGTCTGTGCCATATGTCCTGGAATAATAAAAACGTCTGGGAAGTGTCTATGCTTTTAAATGTGAATAAATAATAAATACTTAGCATCAGTGTTGAGGGTCGATGATTCCTACCGCAAGCATATTTTCTTTTATTTTTTGTTTTTAAAATCATTGTGTTATATACACAGGGAAATTGTCTAATAAGGTTTACATCGACAGCCTCGTATATTATTAATTTCTTCAATATCTATTTTAAAATAATATATTCCAACCAAAATCTTTGATAAACAACAAATCAGTGTTCTTGTAACCTAACATGATATCATGAATATGTTCTGATAAGAATTATACAAAATTTCGTCATTGGATGGGTCAATCGACGGTCATCTGCGTGTTAGTTGCGCACAATAAGATAATTTCGTTCTATTAAGAAAGTTTTGGTTGACTTCTTATTTGTTAATTGATCATTGTTACGTGGCTGCGTAAAAACTGTCATTGAAAAATAAGAACTTTCACTTATATTTGCTATTTGTTAATTGATAATTGTTATTTTAGGCTGCATAAATCCACAATGCCTATGGTTTCTGCCAATTTGATAGCATCAAAAAAAACCTTTTAGTTTGATGCATTTCTCACTGGATGTCTCGGATATTCCATATACACAAATTTATGAACCAATATGTTAATAACAGTATCATGATCATGACAAACAAGACTAATATTTTATTCAAAGGTAGACATTTATATAAAATAAAATATATAAATGTATATATATATATATATATATATATATATATATATATATATATATATATATATATATATATATATATATATATATAAACTATAATAAAAGACATTAGAAAAACATCATGAGGCAACTACTGATTATTGTAACAAATATTAACGCTATTTTGTGTACCAAATAATTTGTGATAAATATTAAAATAATATTGATATACTGAACCCAAGTTCACCATAAGCAAAGGACCAAAAAAAAACAGAATTACTTCTAAGTCACGATATAACAATAGCATATTAATATTATTCATCTTATTTATTTTTTGTTCTTGTGTGTTTTTTTTCTACGAAAAGCTAGAAAACTTGAAATCGTTTGTGGTGAACAAGCGCGTATATTTATATCTAGACTGCTAAGCACAAGAGGTATAGAATATAGATGTTATAATAGAAATAAAGCAAATGTTAAACATTCTAGTAGTTTAATTTCAATAGTTATTTTTAAACCTAACAAATAGTTATTTAAATTTAATACAATTTAGGATTTGAAACATTTAAAATATTCCTTTTTGTTGTAAAATATTTTTTTGCAGGTAATGTCCTTAAAAAACAAATCTTAATAGCCAATCCTCACATTCTTAATATAGTCTAACATGGTATTAATTGTTAACTTGTTTAATAAATCTTTCCAAAAACTGAGCCATGACTGGGTAGACCGGGTCATAATTAGCAGAGTTTTTTTGTCTCACGATGCTCTCGTACTTTTGGAGAGCACCTGCTACCAAGTCGAGCCTATCAGATTCTTTTTCATGTTCGTCCAGCCATACTGACAACTTTGGCAACGACCAGCTGGTGTTTTGATGTGGACTAGCTAAGTCTGGCGACGCATGAGCAAACAGCATCATCAAAATAGTGCTGGGAGGCACTGAACTGCCTGTCGTTTGCCGGGCCAAAATTTCTTCAGGAGTTTGAATTATCAAGGATGCCATTGATTTGAACAAGCGATATGGCCGACCGAGATCCGCAAGATGGGGACAGATTACTTTCAGTGAGTTTTCCAAATGATGGTAGTCAGATTGGAGCCGGTAACGTCCACCATGAGATACAGGTCGAAGTAGGGAGGTGTGGCGGACGAACAGTTCAATTGTCCTTGTGCAAATTTCATTGCATCTGCAAAAATTAACGTTAAAAATACTGTTGAAAGATTAAAGAATATTTTCTCTAGGATATGACAATTAATAAAATACTCAACACTATTCCAAACATGAAGCTTAGCATATCCAAAAAATATAAATTAGAGATGAGATTCTATACAACCAAAAAATACTGGGATAAGTTTTGTATCCTTCATACTTACTTGGTATCGAGAACTTCTTTATTTTCAAAATGCTGAAAATAGGTCTGATAAACTCTTGTTATGAATTGACTGAGCTCCCTCATGTAAGGTGAACAAGAATTATAGTTCTTATTAGGCGGTAAAGCTAATTTGGACCAGTCGGTTTCTAGGTGTATAGTAACTATGATTGTTTCGACAATGGAAATAACAGAAACTAAAAAATAAACATGGAACTGATATAATTAAGTAATATTATATATAATAATGTTATATTGCTTTCAAGAAATATAGGGTAGAAGAGCATCCTTACCTACTAGAGGTTGTAAAATAGCCGCTGTTAAGTTATCCAAATATTTGAGACTATCATTGATACTACTAACACATAGCTCTGTCAAGCTGTCTTTCATGTTTGATATCATTCTCTGAGTTTGCGTTTTAAGATAGTAAAGAGAATTAGCTAGATTAACATTCTTTTGTTGTCCAACATTCTGTAATCCACCTGCGATATAGGAATATTCTCACTAGATCAAATCTTAAGGAATTCGAAATTAGGCCAACTTACCAACAACTTGAGCAGCATCCGGACCTGTTTCCAACTGTTGTTCAGTTTTAACAGCAAACAGTTTGATGCACTTTGCAACATTCTTTGCTATTTGTTCACTTAAATTCTCCTCTATCAGAGCTACACTCAGTTCACTTGAAAAATTACGAATGTTATTTACAACAGGTAAGAAGCATTTCTGAGGTTAGTTACCTTGTTATGATTCTAATTAAGGAGTCGATATCATCATGAGATGGAATACTATTCTCATTAACAAACATTGCCTGAGCTGGATCAAGCATTCTTGTCAAAGATTTCGAGAGATATGAGTTCTCTAGATTTTTTAGTACATTGCGACTACAATTAAAATGTGTACATTATATGATATCTATTATTATTTACTAATCTATACAAATAAATAAAATCGAAGTGTCCGTTTGTAATATCAAAATAACAGGTTGCATATAGAAGTAGGTATATATGTGAATAATATTATAACACCAATTTTGCTAAATCGATTCTGACAGAATTTTCACTGGCAGGAAACACGGACGACGCCACGAGTAACAGCTAGTTGATACAGGGTGTTTCATTAATAATGGGAAATAATTAAACTAGAGAATCTTTGATTCAAAATAATACGATTTAACCCCATTCACTTGGATAAATTGTGTCTCCAATCTGAGTTATAGGGTGTTTTATTTAATTATTTGAAAATGTTTTTTAGCCATTAATTATAAACTGTTGGACTAATCTTTATCATGTTTGGCAGGAAGTGTAGACACTACAAACCTTACTAAATTATGCTAAATAAACGTTTCTGGTTACTACTAGAGGCGTACGATTGGGGTAAGTGAACGATTAATCCTTCCTAAATTCTACGCCTCTGGCCAAATATGATAAAGATTAGACAAACAGTTGAAAAGTAATGCGGAAAAATTATTTTTAAATAATTAAATAAAACACCCTGAACCTCAGGCACGAGACACATTTTATCTAGTGAATTGGATTAAATCTTATTATTTTGAACCAAAGATTCTCTAGTTTCATTATTTCCCATTATTAATGAAACACCGTGTGTGTATATATATATATATATATATATATATATATATATATAGATTTTTTTAATCGTTATTAAGACTTACTTAAATTTGAAAGGTCCATAGTTTAACTTTGTTGTTAATTCATAATAACATTTCAGAAGTTTTGGATAATCTTCTTCTAAAATCAATTGCACAGTACTTGAAGATTTCTTTATTTCATCTTGTAGAAGAGTACCCAGTTTCTCCCAAAACCTTGATGCTACTTCAGTATTAACATTTGCTACATTCATATTATTTATTGTATGCTGCAGAAACTTGACCTGAAAAAATATTATAATCTGAAGATCGTTTCCTTCAAAATTTAACAATGAATACATGATACGAAGTACGTACTCGCTTACAAATCTGGTGAATATCTTCTGCGAAAACTTTTTCTAATTCAGCTGATAGTTTGGCCTTGAAACCTTGAGATGAGGTCATGTTCATATGTCCAGGGCCACCTTTTGTTTTATTAACCGAACTGAAGTTGATTTTCAAAGAGGATGCCCAACATTCTTGACATTCATGAAGACTATTATCCACGAAGCTCTCTGTTGTGTTGGTAATTGTTCCCAGATTGATGAAAATCTATGAAATACAATGACCATTGAAATATTATAATAATCAAGATATCAAATACATCTCAAATCATTTTTTTCATATTTTTAAATTGGGTGTACACAACAAAACGTCAATTATTTAAATAACATCCTTAACCTGTAAAGCTGTTGTAGTTTGAGTAATATTCTCATTTATAACTCCATAGTTCAACGACCCATTAGCCAGCTGAATTACCTTCTGTTGCTGCGCACGTATATTTCTCAATTCTATTGTAACAATATCAACATCTTTTAATTCTTGATCCGAAGCTAAATTCTCTACAATAGTCATAGTATTTATCACAATATATCATATTTATGCAAGCTCACCTAACTCTTGTAATATAGATGCCTTCTGTACTGGGTCATTCGTGTTCATCAATCGCTTACTGAGCAATTGAAGCCTGTTAACTTGCCTTAAAATATGACCAGCCAAATGTAACCTGCTTAAAACCAGAGTGTGTTTCTCCAGCTCACTGTATGGTATGGTAATCTGAATTGAGATGACAGAAGGTACTGAAGTTCTAAAATAGTTATTAAACGCAAATCTACCTGCGCCTTTAATCTTTCAGCATTAGCAAACAAATTCTGAACGCGTGTATTCATAATATCCAACACTTCCTCCAATTTTGTGGCATGTTTTGCTTGTTGTAATAGATCATTATGTTTATCTAATACCTGTTTCTGTAACTCATTACATATTAAATCGATTGCATCTCCTAGCTTCTTAAGTTGATCGGATATTGATAGAGTGTTTGCAACAGCAGACTTAGAACCACCAGTATTCAAAAAACATTGCAGTACTTCTGAGTTGAAAGAAAATAGTTACAACTACACTAAAATAGATTTTATAATTATTTTACCATCTTGTTCAATTTTGAATATAACGCTTTCCTCCGTATTTTCCATTCTGAAGAAAGACAACACAATATCTATTTATTCAATCAAAAAATTTTAAAATCAACTGGGAACCTTCGATTATCCATACTTCTGACCAGCTGACTAAATAGTTTATCCATAGAACAATATAAACCTTACACGGAGTTTATCTATGCTTCTAACCACAAAGTATTGACGATCGTGAACGAAGTGTATGCCATCTATTATCAGGAGGAATTACTCAAAGCAGTGGCGGCTCCTCAGAGGATGCAATGCCTCCTCTACAATTCATATTTTTGACGTAGGTGCGTATCAAATCTAAGACGTTGGTTCTCTCACTAATTATAAACGACCGACTACAAAAAAGTTAAGGTGCCATAGCACTACCTTTCAGGGGTCGTGTGGAAAAGTGTATGTTGTATTCTTGTAGTAATTTTGTAGAATTGGCCCTCTCTGCAATAAATGTACGAGCCGCCACAGACCAAATAGAGGTGAACAACAAACCATCAACCTAACCTATTTCCTTTATGAAAACATCATATCTATTTTACCCGTTAATCTAATTACATTACACATTAACTCACACCGCTCTTCCTATTGGTATCCCAAGTGTCCAAGAAGTGTAACAAATCTCTTGTTAAATAATATTTTTCCGCACATATGTTTCACCATTTTCTACTAGTATTTCTCTCAGTAAGTGGTTTATTTCTATTATTTTGTTAGACAGATTTATTTCGTATATAAAGAGATCCTTTGAGTTTACCTTTCAGTGTTTGTATTCCCGCAAGATTCTTACATCAGGGCCAAAACTAGCATCTAGCCCGTAAAAGATTTTTAAATTTATAGCGGTTGGCGCGTTTCCTCAACGCCAATTTATTTGTTGTTCACCTCTATTTAACACCATCTATTGGCGTTTTACTTTCGCCGATTAGGTTACTTCTGACTTCTATCCAGAATCCAGAAAACACTACCTTCTATACCTATCTGAGTTGTTGGAGGTGTGAGCTCCGTATATAAATATTTTATCCAAGAATATATAAAGCGAGGATGACTAACTCTGTATCCTGTTCTATAAGCAGAAGTGGCTGAAATAACGTCCCGTGATAAGTTGTCAATTTGGTATTGGTATGTTGCGCAGTATTCCACTGAGTGTCTATTGTTGTACTTAAGCTTCCTTCGCCCATACTACATAAGGATGCGCAGCGTGATTTTGCGCAACCCAATGTTTTTTGTGCTACTCCCACTACTCGTGTTACTCGTCCTCTCTATATTTGTTCATGATTTTATTTTTATCTATGGGTGTGAGGCATAAAGGGTGTTCGAGCAGTAGTTTGGACCAGTTTCCAACTGTGTTCTGTGATTGTGGAGCATGCGCATATGAATTTCCGTTTTCTTAAAATTAAAATGCGCATGCCTCTGACGGTTTGAGTTTGGTTTGAAATCCTGCTCGAACACCCTTATAGATAAATTCCTTACGTGTGACGTGTGTTCCAGAGAACACTACCTCCAAACTCCATAGTGTAACATAACCTACATTTTGTTTCATATATTTCCCAATTCTATTACGGACATCTATCGTTCCGTCTACCACATAATCTTTTTCATTATAAACATATTGAATAGAAATTACTTTCGCCTTCCATTTTCAATTCCTCTAATATGTGCAATTATCGAATTAATTATTTCAAACTTTTGACAAGTGTCAGTTTGACAAATGATGCATCAGTAATCAGTCGTGTCCACAAGATACATATTTTTGATTACTGATTACTAATCGATTGGTAATCAGACTCTGCTGTGGACACGACTATTGGTAACTCCACATAATTCTATATACCTATAATTTGAAGCTTGAATTTTTTTGGAGCTCACTATGGGGATTGCAAGTTTAGTACGCATGCGCAAAAGGGATAGTTGGGGAAGGTGGCTTGGCGTCACGTCAAAATAAATGAAAATCTGTTAACTGAAAAAATCTAAGTAAATAGAGGAGTACGTCAAGCTGATACAATATCGCCCAAGCTATTTACCTCGGCTCTAGAGAAGATCTTCAAAACTCTAAAATGGGAAATGAAAGGCATAAATATCGATGGATCCTACCTGAACCACCTCCGATTTGCTGATGACATCGTCGTGATAAGTAGCAATACAAAGGAACTGAGCAACATGTTGAATGAACTCAATGTTGCTTCAAAAAATGTCGGTCTGAAAATGAACATCACAAAGACGAAAATATTAAGCAACATGGTAAAACCTCTTTACGTAGGTGGCATAAAATTGGAGAACGTGGAGGAGTACATATATTTGGGACATAGAATAAAAATAGCAAAAGAGAATCATAAAGCAGAGATTAAAAGAAGAATAAGGCTATCCTGAGCAGGATTCGGAAAACTAAACTATATATTTAAAAATAGTACAATACCCATAAATCTCAAACGAAAAGTTTTCGACAGCTGCGTATTGCCAATAGCGACCTACGGACTTGAAACAATGGCAATGACCAAAGAGACATCAAATCAATTGAGAGTGATGCAAAGAGCGATGGAAAGAACGATGCTCAGCATAAGCCTCAGAAATAAGAAAAGAAACGAAGATATCCGCCAAAAAACTAAAGTCGCAGATATAATCGAACGTACTGCAGAACTCAAGTGGGAATGGGTAGGACATGTGGCCCGGCAATATCAATCAAGGTGGACAAGTAGACTGACACACTGGCGACCGAGACAAACAAAGCGCAGTACAGAAAGACCCCAGAGAAGATGGCTTGACGACATCAAAAGAAATGCAGGCAACAGATGGTTCCAGAAAGCACAAGAGAGGACAGCATGAAGGAGCATGAAAGAGGCTTATGTTCAGGAGTGGACAAGAAATGGCTGAGGAAGAAGAAGAGAAGAAGATGTATGCCACATATGGTATCCAGGGTAACAAAATAGGGACATCTGCCTTCTCTTACCTAAAAAGTTCAAGACGCATGCGCATATCGCCAGGTTTTGACCTTGAAGTACAACTAGCACTAGCGCTTGAGATGTTGACTCGCAAACTAATTTGTTTATGGCGGCAGATTCAAAGTATAGTAAAAGTGGAGCGCTGATCCATAAAGCGTTCTAGTGAAAGTATTATCGTAGCTTATAAGTAGAGAAAGGAATAAAAATCTTCATAAATTGTCGAAGGAAATTTTTAGATAGAACTTTCGAGATTATTCATTTTACATTTCATTTTAGTCATCAAAAATGTAATATGAATGTTGAAAGATTTTTTCAAAAAATCCATCCAAAAATTTCGGAAGATTTTTATTCCTTTCTCAATAGATCTGCTCTATGAGTGGTAAATAATAATATTAAAACCGTAAATATTATTTATTATTGCAAAATTATAACATAGAAAGAATAAATAAGCAAATCAAAAATCCACTGAATAACTTCTTAAATATGGTTATTTGTCAGTAAAAACATTATTATATTAATTTTTTCACTAACACTAATTACCAATAACCTATTAACAGAGATAGACGGAACTGTAAACAATATATTGTGTTGACATCATCCCTTGTTCGGCCACGCCTCATCGCATATCAGCTTCCCCTCCCATTATTTAAATACTTGGTGTTTTATTGTTTTTGAAAATTCTATTATATTCTTTGGTTTCAAAACTTGAAAAAATGAGTAGGGGTTGCAAGGTGTGCAATAAAATAGAATCCACGAACCCAGAAGTAACTTTTCATCGGTAAGTAGCCCGTCTAAATTAAAATTTGGTAACTTATATACCTATATGAATTTTGGAATAAAATTATTGACATATAAACGTCGGTCATGGGCGTAGTAAATAAATTATTACCTAATCGTTGTTATTTTATCGAAGAGATTTTTATATTGTTTGCGCTTTTCAAATCCTAGACTTTAAAAAAGAATTATACACACCTATTTAATAATATTGCTGAAACATGACTTTTTTTCAGCAAGCTCCAGATTTTTTTGTGGTATTAATTATTTCGACGTATAGCAAATGAAGCCTAAAAGAATGAGACGCCACTGGTGTTATATTTTCTATGCGAAAGTGCAGTGAGGCGGGGTTTAGTTAAAACTGTTGTATCCCCCTTCTGACCGCTTCCACAGCTCATCCCCCGATCCCCCTGGCCCACAAAGATGTTGTCAACAAATAAAACTTATTTTATCAATGAAGTGTGATGTGATGTGAAAACATACAATAAATATTCGTATGTACCCACAGAAGCATATATCATATTGTACTGAAAATTAAGGGTTCTCTAATTAGGAAAAACGAAAATTCCTCTATTTACATCAACAACAAAAAGCAAGAAAAGGAATTTCACTTGAAATGAGAATGGAATGCCAAAGATCTATCCAGATGAAACCCATATGTTACGGAGTATGAAGAATAGCTAAATGCAATTCAAATAAGTGGAAAAAGGATGGATCAATCTAGTTTCCTATATAAACTGCAAATTTCATATGACGAGCAGTTCATTTCTCCTAGAAACCTCGTAGAACAAAAATCAGTGAGAGTCGAAATCAGATTACTCCCAGCTGAATCATCGAGGAAGACGAAGAAGACATCTGCAACCAGACCAGCCTGCATGTGACACTAAATTCGCTATCAAATAATATTGCGAACTGCAATTCAGTTCACTATATTGACACATTCAAGGTACTATCTCATACCATCACCAAGGCCTTCATTTTCAGTTCCTTCCCTTCCTCAGTTGTTCCTCATTTGAAATTAAAAAGAAAAAAATCAGTAATGTATAATACAAGCAATGGTGTGTTCTCTGTACCTGAATTGGAGGGAGGCATAGATAAAATATGGTTGGAGGTAGTGTTCTTTGTATCTGAGTCCGTTCCAGACAGCATAGATATAGAAATATTTATATCAAAGATCTCTGTTTATATACCCAGCCAGAGAAGAAGTTATTGAAAAGGATGGCCTGCTATAAAGAGGTGATTCGAACTATGAAATGTTCCTGGATGCAATACGGAAACATGTATGACTAATAGAATTGTGTGTTAATAGTGTTATTAATTATTTCTATGTACAGGTCTTTAGATGGTTCATATCAACTTTTAACTCGCATTTTTTTTACCGGCACAATGCAGCACAACGAGAACACGACCGAATAGACATAAGAAAAGTTGAATTTTCTAACGACAACTGCAAATCGCCTCGATAAATGTGAAAAGCCTTTTGTCCGACCAGAAACTGGTTGAGTTGGAAGAAGAATTTGAAAAGATAAAGTGGGATGTCGTACGATTGAATGAAATTAGAAGGAGAGGAGAAGACCAAGACCAAGTAACACTTAAATCAGGACACACGTTTAACTATGTGGGACAAGCAGATGCGTGCAAGGGCGGCGTAGGTTTTATTATACACAGAAAGTATACATAACAGATAATGGAGATTATGAGTATAAATACAAAGTTCATTTACATCATTATTAAACTAAATACAAGATACAGCATAAAAATTATACAAGCTTACGGTCCAACATCAACCTCCGAAGAAGATGAAATAGAGGTTTTCTACGATAACTTAATAAAAAACCGCAACACTAGTGGACATTGATTAGCCCAAACGGGAGTATAAAGAATGAAATAGATTTTATTATCGCCAACAAAAAAGATAGTCCATGATGTAACAGCTCTAAACAACTTTTCTGTAGGCAGTGACCAAGAATGATAGGATCAAAAGTATCCATCAACATTGGAAGAGAACGAATGTAGATGCTAAGGGGGACAAAGAATAAGAAATGAACAGCACGCGCATTAACACAGAAACCTTCCGAAATGATATAGACAAACACCTGAACAAGCAAAAGACTGCATCAACTTTAAATGTGGTTATAGACGAGTAAATGGAAAAATAGTGGATGCCATAAAACAGGCAGAAAAAAAAATTGTGCTAGAAGGAACCAGAGAAATAAAGCAGTAAGTGATAGGACCAAGAACATGATGAAGGAGAGAAGGAAATTGCAAAATAAATATAATGTAAACATCCCAATAGCTGAAGCCATTCGTGATGACATCAGTACATTCAACACAGAAATGGTTAGAAAACAATCGAAGAGAATAAAAGCTTAAAAGCACTCCAAAAGGAAGAAAGATCTGTAAAACGCGAAACAAAGAAGGCAAAACAACAACCGACAGAAGAGAAACCTTAAAAATAGTAGAGGATTCCTATAAAGAACTGTACTGGAGAAGACGAGGAGATTACTAAATCTCTTAAACAAGGAGGCGAAAAGTTGTTGCAAAACCTCAAAGCAATCTTTAATGAATCTCTGTATCCAACACACATCTAGCTAAGAAAGCGCTATAACATTTCTGACAGGATTTGCTGTTAAAATTTTTTAAAAATAACTGTTGGGGTATTTCTGATGCTGCAGCTTAAAAAGCGCAAGCGTTTTCTACCAAAATCTGTCAAAAATGTTGCAGCGCTTTTTTAGCTAGATATGTGTTGGACACAGGGAATGTCTTATACAGGGCAAGATACCGAAGCAATGGAACAATGTAACCATCACCCTAATTCATAAAAATGTCGACATTACCAATCTCGGTAACTACGGTCCTATCAGTCTGATGTCACAAGTCTATAAGTTGTTTACTAGAGTCATAGCAAACAGATTAAAAGCATAACGAGACTTTATCAACCAAGAGAACAGATCTGCTTCCGATTAGGTTACGCCACGAACGATCATCTCCAAGTTCTGAAGAACCTTATAGAAAATACTGTAACGTTTAACCCTGTACTAAACGTTGTGGGGTGAGTTCACTTACGTAATACTCAAAAGTTCGCAGATTGCTTCCAATGGTTTATTTTCAAACACTCTGTACACGACCTTCTGTTATAGTACAACTGTCACCACTTGTCACCTTGACAATCTAAACTGTCACTGTCTTTATCGACTGGACTACTATTAACATCTGATTCCACAGACCGACTGTTATCAACCAACTTTCTAAGACTCACTGACTGTGTCCCGTGATCGACACGGCTTTATATATCTGAATCATGACATGACTTTCATCGATAATGTTTTATGAATATCTAGATGCACATAATAAATATGTTCTAGAGCCTTGTCAAACTGACAATAGCATGACAAATTTTACCTCACATATAGTTTCTGGAAGGATCGAGAATACATCTACTATAATTCTAGAACTACAAAATGAAATATGCAAGCAACAACTATTGTAAACAAGGTAGTAGAATAAATAGCTAATAAACGAATAATAACCGTAAGTACATGACTACCTATCCACGTTACAATACCATCGAATACAATAAACCACTTGTTCTAATATTCGTGGACTATGAAAAAGCCTTCGACACCATAAATCAGTACCAGATGTTATAGTCACTGTCCGACAGTAGAATAGACCACCGGTATACCTTATTAATAGAGAAGAATGCCACAGCTAGCGTAAAACTACTGGAGGGCACAAATAAATTCAACATAAATATAGGGGTTAGGCAGGGCGATATACTATCTCGCCGAAATTATTCACGAATATGTTAGTCTGTGGATCTGGAGGGGTTGGGTATTAAAATAAACGGTAAAAACTTAACACACATGAGATTTGCACATGCCATTGCTGAAACAACTTAATGCTGTCTCCCATAAAGTCGGATTAAAATGGCAGAAACCCAGCTCATGACGAACCTTGTACTTAATGAAGTAGTGTACATAGTTAGAACCCAGGTTTCAGAAACTACCTCTTATTAGTATCTCGGCCATGAAATCCCTATAAATAGAGATAATCAAACCTGCGAACTATTTAGACGAATAGGATTAATACTTGGGCCGCATATGGGAACCTGAGACATATATTCAAGGCGGATTTGCCAATATGTTTAAAAAGGAAGGCTTTCAACCAGTGTGTTTTACCTGTCCTTACTTGCTGCTGAGATCTTGACATTAACAAAAAGGGCTGTACAGAAAATCAGAGTGACAGCGTGCAATGGTGAGGTAAATGCTGGGACTGACACTGGAAAACCACTTTACCAACACTGAACCGCATAGAAGTACCAGACTGACTGACGCATTAGAGTAAATCGCATTCCTAATGGAACTGGGTGGGACACATTGCGAGAATGCGGGACAACAGGTGGACAAAGCGGATCATGGAATGGAGACCTAGGCAAGATGCATACAGAAACAAGGGACGATCACCAACTAGATGGTCCGAAAGTTGTAAGAAGATTCACACTGTCTCCGTTAACATATTTTCCATCGTCCATGTATAAGGGTAAAACCCACGGGGCCGTTCGTCATACCGGTATACTTGTTGACAGTGGTGATGTCTCACGGACAAGATATACTGGGGGTTTTGGCTTAGTTGCTCGGACCAAGAGGAGACAACCTCAATAAAAAAACCTGAAACTCACGGTGGGGGACTGGGCCAAGGGGTTGTGTAGTCGAACAGAAGATTAGCTGGTCCCACCTTGGGGCACCGGGCGAAACCCCATTGTATACAGCCTTACCTTTTCAAGCGGGGCACTGGCATTGGCTTCCCGTGGGACCTGTATGGACCAAAGAAAACCATCGAAAACCGCCCAGGAGACAACTAACATCAGCAAGGTCAGAGGAGCCACTGAAGCTAGTACGTCTACTGAGGCGACAAGGAAAGGCGGGCACCAAAAAGGGAGATACTAAGCGAACTCTCTTGAAGAGGTGGACCGGATATGTATGTGATCAAGGAAAACTTCACAAGAAGTAAGCAATCAAAGGATGCTACGACTAGTAAGGCTAAAGAAGAGTCGAAAAAACGCCCAGCAGAAGCCATTGAGAAGGCGGTTAAGGGCCCAGGAGGTCTATTCTGTACACTAATCGTTAATCGACATAATCTAACGATAACAGTTGAAGATCGAAATGTCATTCACATAGATGTTAACTTTATTTATTCATATACTGGGTGATGTTATATTATTACAGATAGTAGAGGCAACTTTATTTGGTTACGTTACAATAGTGAGAAAAATCAAATGTAGGTTATGTTGGATAAAAGAAGAAGGTATGGAAAATAGGCCGACATTTGGAAAGAAGCTTTTTTAATTTCAATCAATCGAATTACTGTATAATGATAGCATTCACATTATTGCTTCAAGAATGAGACTTGCCAATAATTAAGTTTGGCAATACCTCAGTTTAGGTATCTACACAAACACAAGTGTATTGTTTGAGCGAACAATCATATTGCAAATAGCTCTAACAGTGTTTGATTTCACTCTGTGAATTTTGCTGTGAGGGAGAAGAGCTTTGCTCAATTATCATACCACAAACTCGAAATCTATCTATTATACCTATCATAGAATTAACTTTACGTTTTACACAAACTAATGATTCACCATCAGAGAGAAAACAGATGAATATTATATAATGATTATGAATAACATCGAAGGCAAATCCAAAATATGTAGGTACTTACGGTAGGTAATCTCAATATAAACAACAGAGATTCATAAAGAATTTCACCATCTCATCTACTTTCTTCATTCCTTGCATGTTTATTCGATGATCGATTAATTTAAAGATGAAATGGTTGTTTACAATCAATTCTAATTTATCAGGAAAACATTTTTAATGTGATTCAATCCAGCCCCAAGTACCTACCTATCTTAATCAGTTTTCTAGATTTATTCTGAATATGCATATCTAAAAACAGGTGGAGATATTCAGTTCAAAATATATTTCTTCTATTTTTGAAACTTGTATTGATAGGGTGGGAAGTCGCGAAATATTCCTTATTATTTCATGCTTTGAATTTGTTCATATATTTATGAACTGACCCAACGGCCGTTATAGATCGATGGGAGTCATATGGCACGAGAAACAATTATTAGTCATCCATTCTTTTGTCTCAGCCAATAATATCTCGAGATATACGGTTGAGATATGAACTAATACACTTTCACGAGACTAATTTATGTAAGAAAGATCATTGCGAATTATAAACTTGGAGGGTTAATTTCTGTTCGTAAGTTTTGTGATAGTTTTCTGGTGATTTAAATTTCAATGATGGATACTGTTGCCGAAATGTAAGTAATTTTAATGTTCTCATAAAATATATATTGTATTTTTGTGTGTAAAAAAGTTACAATAATAATATTATATTATTGGTAAATTATAATCTGCATTTCTGAAGCAGTAAAGTAAGTTTTTCTACGAAATTTTCTTAGGAGACAAAATAGATGCAACCGAGATAATAAAGAACAACTTACTTCTTTGGTAGCATTTATGTGTAGCCATCCGAAATTCGCTTCTGGGGCGCAACTTGGCTATGATGGTTTAGCCACAAATAAAGCAATTTGGCAAGAGCTGACCAATACTCTAAATCAGTTGGGACACCCCAAAATTGCAGAGAGGTGGCAAACTGTGAGTATCAAATAGACTCATATGAACTAATCGAAATAAGTTGTGAATTGTGACAAAAGTTCTTATCAGAAAAAAATATCCTAATATCTTTATACATATACAGGGATGGAAAATTATTTCTGGATCTGACATCATAAGTTTTACCAATTAGATCACCCTATATATTTTTGTATTTTCAGATAGTTATTTTCACATTTTAGATGATACAATAAGTTTCGGAGGATGTCCAACTTTTGGTTTTTTAATAGTTGTCAATTAATTCTCATTAAAACAAAATGAGCACTCTAACATTGAGGAAAATGAAAAAATATACAAAATTATCTTAACTGTTGCAAATCAAAATAAACACTATTTTTGTAAGAGAAGATTTTAATATAACGTAAAACGATGAAGATGGTTCCACAAATTTGTTCAACTGTGTACATAGCCATTTTATATAATAATTTCATATAACAACATTCTTCTAATTAACAGACTTTTAATAATTCCAATCTTTATCCAAGGCATACTAGAAATTTTGAATACACATTTTGCTAACGAAGCTTACCTTCCTAGTCATGAGTACTAAATGTCTAAAAAACATCAAAAATAAATCTATTAAATTCATTTTAAAGGAAATATTTTAAGAGCTAATACAATAGCAATATCCTAATCATAATTTCCCAGTCATTATTGGAGCTGAATTTCTTGTAGACATGGAGAGACATGAAATCCAAAGCTCTTGGTAAGGCTGCTCAGATCCGTGGTGCAAGAAGTAGAACGGGAGGCCTTCCGAATAATGAGCCTGCAGTTAACGAGCAGGATAAACAAATTTGTAGCCTTTTTGGGTCAAATTATTGGGAGGGTTCCTCATGTGCTGACCTTTATCCTGAAGAAATAGTGAGTTATTTCAGAGTTATATACATACGTACTTTAGTTTAAATTTTATATCGCTTCACCTCTGTGACATTGCATTTCTCCGTACAAATTAAATTTCATTTCTTTTCTCTTTTCTACATAAATAATAACAATTTAAACTTTCATTATAATTTATAATTCTAGACATTTTCTCACTTTTCTGGTTCAATAATTACATTTTTTTAATATTTTCTGGTACACTAGTTGATATTTACCTTATTTCGTAGGAATACATAGAAAGGCTGGAACAGGGGGATGAGGGAGTCTTTAGAGAAGAGCCAGTCTGTACTCGGGTGGCTGAAGCTCTGAATATTCCCAAATTCCCAAAGATCCATGAATTGGTCTTCATGCATCTCAAAAGAATCATGACTCGCTCTCCACGCACTCCGTTCCGTTCTTCTCTCCAAACGCCGTGCACGATGTTCCAAATTCATCACATCCAGTGCCAAGTAGCCCAAACCAGCATTGAAAATTATGAATTGATCCTAAAGTAATAGACAATTTATTAGAAACAAGTACGATGTGTGCTGAACTTATGTTAAGCTCTTATAAAAATTAAAATGTAATAGAATTAAAAATCTCACCAACCTTGCTTTCTTTAGCAAAGTATTTAGAAAAGTTATATTATTATGAGACATGATGATTTTATATTCTTTGCTGTATCTCTATTTAGATATTCTCAAAAATACTATACCAATTTCAACAATGAATAAAACTGAACTTACTTGAAGGCTAAATCTAACAAAAAAGTAATCAACACACTGAACTGAAATCTACTTACTTATTCGAACAACAGTAGGGACCCACTTATAGTAAGTATATCGTATATCTAGTTATGAACCTAGAATAAAATATAATCAATGTTTTACAAGTAAATATATATATATTGTATGTATATATAAAAAAATACTTACACAGTGGTAGAAACAAATTGCTGTAGATACTTGAATTCACTCCTCACTTACTTATGTTTTAATAACCTAGAACATAATAATTCCCAAAACTGTAAAACGTACACACCAAAATGAAAATAACTTGCAGTTTGCAGTACTTACGGACCTATACTACAATAATTAATAATCATTACACTAATGGTTTCTTCTACACCATTTCCACTTTTATTTGAGAAAGAATACTGTTTATTTAAAAAAAATATCAATTGTATTTGAGAGAAGTCAAATTTATTTAAGAGAGCACCAATTAGTTGAAAAAAGTCAGTTTTATTTGAGTAGTCAAAATATTAATTTAAGAGTTCAACTGTATTCAAGAAATGGTAAAATGTAATTGAGAAGATATAACAAGATAATGAAAAACACAAAAGCACATGCATAACACAATCTTAACATTAGAAATGATGATTACACCGAAACTTTAGACCTTTTTACCAACTTGCTAATTCAATTAGGATACTTTTCTCAAATGCAATTAGCAACTTCTTAAATTCAAATGATACATTCTGAAATAGAATTACATTCGTATTGATATTATAAAATAATTTCTCAAATACAACTGACTATTCTCCACTACGTTTGTTGTATTCTCAGAATGCAATTAAAACATTATTGAATTAAAGTGGAAATGGTGTATATTATGAAATTATTATTCTGTAACTTACCTATAGGATAGTATCCGCTATGTTACTTTCTGAGAACTTGCAGAAAGATTAATTTGAAAGTATATAATTGATGAAAGTAACACAAGGATCCAATCCGATAACTACTTACCCATGGCAAAATAATCGGAATTCAGATTGCAATTTAACTAATGCTATATGCGAAAACTATTACTGCCTAGAATATTGGGTATAGGATCAATTCTCAAATAGATGAGACACAAATACGAATACCAATATATTTTTACTTCCTTTTGCCGATTGAAGTAACCTAAAAATAGAATAATTTCTCTTAAGACGTAAAATTCAAAAAAGGATATGATACTTACCTATAAAATTCTCACTTAAGAAAACTCACAACCATAGAGTCTTTATTATATTTCTGTGTTGACAACTCACAATAATTTATAACAAAGCACAAGAGGTTATAGGTTATAGTTGAACATAAACAAACACATACATACACAACACACGTCGTACGGCGAGACGGCAAGACCACGTGACATCATCGACTGTCAAATGTTATCGTTCACAAGGATCTTCACTTATCGCACTCAAGAGACAGCCCGATAACTTTTTGAACAGAACACCAAAAGGTGACGACATAGAACAATCATTTTTGGTTGCGGACTGGCATCAAATGACATATCGCCATGTATAAGTATATCTATATATATAATTATAGCGATAAGCAGCTATCGATTAACGATTAGTGTACAGAATAGACCTCCAGACAGCAAGAAACAACTCCTCCACAATTAAAGTCTGTGACTAAAAGACCAAGAACGGAGGGCAAACCATCCTTCATTGATGCGGCCTCGTCTGGAAGGATAGCCATAGTGGAGAAAGGGTATCATAAAAAACAGATGAAAGCGTATAGGCTGAAATCTCTCCAGCGCTCCATTATGAAAGTCTATGATGAAGTGCTAGAGGACGAACCGCAAGTAAGGTTTGTCAAATGCACGCATAAGCCCGGCTACCTTATTCTAGTGACTAGCGCTGATGTAACAAGCGCAGACTGGCTAGAGTTTCCTGGGATAATGCAAATCTGAGGGTCCTGCTGGAAAATGACCTGCCAAAGCCGGTTGCTCGCTACGTCTATATCCCAAATGAGGATGGCGAGAGACTTGATGGTAGCATGATTCTACAAAGACTGAAGGTTAGCAGCCGAAAGCTAAAAGCATATCTCTGGACCATTTGGGGCAATACACCAATGGAAAAGGGGCAGATGTGGACCTCCTCAATGGATGAAGAATCCTTGATATGAGTCCCTACTTCGGAATGGGCCGGATTAAATTTTAGCTCAAGGGGCAGGGACCCCATTCCAAGGAAGCAGAGGGGGGTAAGGCTAGCAAGCCAACAACCTCCAAAGGTAGCACTGCATTCACTTCAAAGGCAGAGAAATCAAGGGCCAGGGAGAAGAATCCTGGGTAAACACAGAAGATGGGAGGAGCTTCCAAAAAGCCAAAGTCCGAGGATGCTCACCAGTAAATAAGTGGTGTAAGCCTTCTCTTAAGACCATCTCAGGTCAGAGAGCAGGTGGAAACAATGGAGCAGGTTGAGCCAATCAGGGCAGTAGAGCCTTAGGAGATCCAGCCATCTTCAATCTAAGCCAGCGGGTCAGGTTCCTGCAGGCCAACTTTCAACACAGCGAGGCAGCTAGTGCCGTATATTGTGTAGGAGGGGGGACAAAGAATGCATTGACGCGGCCCTCCTGCAGGAGCCGTGGGTACATGGAAGGACCATAGCCCTCAAACAACAAAAAGGTACTTACTTCCTTTTTTATAGTCTATATAAATGCAAAAGTATGTGTTATGCGGATGACAATACAATAATTTGCAAAGCCAAGTCACTAGAGGAACGAAAAAATAGAAGAAAAGAACCGAGTACTGGTTCACGCAAATTTGCCTTAAGCTCAACATGGACAAGACACAAGACATAATTTTCTCAACAACTGAAGGTATTGCTCACGGCCATTACGTCAACCTTCTGGGGTTGAGATTGAGATTAGATGATAGGTTAAACTGGCGCACCCAATCGTTTTTACACGGTAAACTCTCATCTACCTAATTACTTTATTTGTTATTCGCATATTACGTGGACTGATAAGCCAAAATTCACTAAAAATTGTTTACCACTCGTTATTTTATTCTCAAAAATTCTATGGCATTATAATATAGGGCCAGTCTTCATTTATGTTAGAATAGGTTAGGTATATACCTACCTATATTTAAGACTCCAGAAAAAATCCATTAGAATAATTGCTGATGCCAGCTTCCGGGAACACTGTAAACCACTTTTTCTTCAATTAAAGATATTGACTTTACCTTCTTTATATATAGGTATTTTACCAATTATTAGATATTCCTAAAAATAAATATAATTTAAAATTAAATTCGGCATAGGTATCATAACTACGACACCCATTCAGCAGTGTTGATTAGAAAGCCCAGATTAAGGCTAAGAAAATCTGTGAAGAATTCTCCCTATTTCCAACTAAAGTAAGTTCGCCGGTTTTCGACCAATTAGTGCAAATTTTAACTTTAGGTATATCCAAATCTAAGAAGGTATTATATAGCTTAGTGTAATAAAAAGGGGATTATTGTATTCTGTGAATATTTCAGAATCTAGAACATTTTTTTCTGTATTTTTTAGATCTAAAGTTAATTTTTAGAGGAATTAAAAAAATGTAACTTTTGCCGGTTTTCGACGTCATGCCCTGAAGTCGAACAGTGTTTTCCCGGTTTTCGACCACCATTCTTTCACTATTCCTTCCTATTTTCAAATAAAAAATATTAAAAAGAAAGCTAACAAAAAATAAAATTGATTAATTTCTTAAACATAGGTAACATAAGATAGATTTCTCAGTTCCAAAAACAATAAATTACATTCATGATAAAAATGAGTAAACGAAATATTATTTAAATTTATCGGGTAAACAGATTTCTCCAATTAACACGTACAACATATAGGTAGGTATATTCTTTGGTGTATGCCTTTTCGAAGAGAATTCCATAGAATTCCGTACATTTCATGTGCAACCATAAGGAACATTTGCCGTATCCAATATTTTTGCCATTTTCCTCCTCGCAATCGCTTATACTCCTTTTTACAATTTGCACATTTTGTTCTTTCTTTTAATTTTATTTTTGGAGGAAACAGCTTGGAGCTGATTTTTGTCCCTTATCCAACTAGTACTGGATTTGCCAAGGCCAAGGACCCACGATACGGGAACGCAGTTCACCAAACTCTTCGGTGGCCTCACATATGGAAATATCACTAACGCATCTTTTTAACTATGAGTACTGAGATATTATCTCTTTATCTTTTTTAAGGATTTTTTTTCAATAAAAATAGCAATAAACAGATCAATTATATCATTTTTCTTATTTAGAAATATCTTACCTAACGAAACTAAATGGAATATCAAAAAAATATTCAAAATATCTAACTTATCGACTATTACCGGAGTCACTACTCAATGAACCCTCGCTTCAAAAAACCTCACATTGACGAAATCCTCACTCTAGCTCGAGAAAATCAACAATTAATGAGGTATTTTTGGCGCGATATTATTGTGTTTATAACAGAAGGTAGGGAAGACACATTACAATACATGGAGGGGTCATACACACTTTAAATAGTCATAGTTTTCTTATTTCCCTGCAAAAAGTACGGAAGTGGAAGAAAACCAGCAGTGGTCGACTAATCGGCGAACTTACCCTACCTCGGTATGCAATATCCATCCAGAGTGTGTTCTAATCTCGGGTCTCGGGGTTATGCACCGGTGATATTGTAACAGGAATCCTTTCGTACCAAACAGAGGTAGGAACGAAGAGACTAGTAGTCTGCTCCGCCTACTATCCAGGGGAGGAGCTGACCTGTCCCCCACAAGCTCTGAAGGCCGCCATAGACTACTACAGAGGGAAGGACCTGCAACTTATCCTGGGTTGCAAAGCAAACGCCCACGATACCATTTGGGCAAGCTCAGATATCAACAAAATAGGTGAGTCCCTCTGTGAATTTATATTAGGTGCATGCACAGTATAAAGAAATATACAGTAGTCCAACTCTCGGCGGAACCTTTGATTTTATTGACTCAAGGTCAAGAGCTAGCGGCCATGTTTTAATCGTAAAAAGTCAGGTCTGTACTGGAAACTAACATGAACTGTGACAGGACCGTAATTAAAACTTATTGATACGAAATTAATTCACTGACCTGATATAATAGATATTATAAATTGGTCCATAAAATAATGTTGTCACTATTTATTTTAAATTTGAAATTGTTGCTTATAGTTTTCAGAGTAGGTATAATACAATGAAACCCAGAAAATTAATTTTAGTTAACAGAAAAAGATAATCAAAAATCACGAGGATCTATAAAATCTCAAGTTGTATTTGTTTTGATTGCTTTATTTATCGTTCGCAAAGTAAATTAATAATAAATTCTAGTGGAAGTCGTTGTCAGAGCGATGATGAAAAATTTTAAGGTTAGTGGCAGGTCTGTAATTAAAACTTGCTTAATAAAAACAGTGTATTGAAGAAATATGAATACCTATCACAAATTGTTCCATAGAATCATTTTTTCTCTATTTTTAATTCAAAATTCTCGTTTATAGTTCTTAATATATAATATAATAGAACACGGAAAAATAACTTCAACAAATAGTTATAGGGCAAACATTCTGAAGGGTCTTTAAAATCACATGTGGTACATTCTAAAAGAGTTTTTACAATATTCGATTTAATTACAACATCATAAAAAGATGTTCTAAAAAATGATGTTTACTAATCAGTGCTACAAAGTTAACATCAGGTATCATTAAACCCCCAAAGCAACTGGTATTTTGATGATAACTTTTGAAATAACTAAATATTCGGTCATCAAACTCATCAACTGACCTTACATATTTGCTACATGTTTCGGAATCATGAATTCTAAGGCATTTCTTGATCAGGTAACCTGAAATATATGTTTCATTTTTTTAAATATCTAAGGTTTGTAAGTCATTATCAAAATATTGTGAAGGTTCAGTTTCTTCGACGGTGTCTTTGATATTATCTTGAAAATCTTCGTTTAATAATCTAATAGCATTCCATCGGTATCTCCTTCACAATTCTCTGTTACAGAATTCCTGAAGTATTTCAAAAAAGCCTTATTTTCGAAATATGCCGAACACAGTTTGAAGGAGGGTAAACACCCATCACGTTCCAATCTGTCCAGCAAATCATTTATATTACAGGCCAGTAGCCAGATTTCTCACCTTGAGAAAGAAACAAATTATATCTAATTAGTTCAGAAACGTTTATATTTCAGTATATTTCGGGAAATCAAAAAAACTGAAGTCACAATTGTAGCTTTTGTTGTTACAGTTCTTCACAACACACACATTCCCGCCTTTCGACATTTTGTAAAAACAAATAATAATTATTATAAAATACAATCGAGATGATAATATGGTCAATCAGTATACAAAAGAGAATTCACGGACGTCACTGTACTAGCACGTAGGATAGCAACAGAAATTCTACTTGTACGGATCTGAATTCTCAAGGTTTTGAGATTAAAACATGGCCGCCACATGCCCGCTTGAGTATGCGTGGTTTTACCCCTTCCATGAGAGTTGGAATACTGTAGGATAGTTCTTTATACTGTGGTGCATGGTACAAATACACTAGGTATGTTCGTTAGACGGACGATTTTGTGTTCAGTTCATGATATAAAAACAATGGTATGACGAGGCGCATCTCAGAGCATCTAGCTTCTCCCACTTTTTTCCATTGTCGTCACGATCATTGAATATTAGTGCCAAATCTAAGGCAGGTGACAGATCCGAAGGAGCCCGAATACACGAGAACCCACATAATTCTATAAACCTATAATTTGATCCTTGATTTTTTTTGTGAAGCTCATTATGGGGATTGCGAGTTTAGTGCGCATGCGCGAAAGGGGAAGTGGCTTGGAGTCACATCATATGGTATCCATGGTAACATCACAAGTGTGTTAACATAACTAAATGTCCCTCCTCTTAGCCAAAAAAGTTCATGACGCATGCGCATATCGCCAGCTATCCCCAGGTCTTTGGCTTCATTTTTGCGTATTTTTTCCACAATGCTAGTGGTATAGAAGTTTAAGTATATGCGAACACCACTCGAACATGTTCAGCCTTCTCTTGTCCACGCAGTGGTGTCGTCAGTGGTTAAGAATGTACGAACTTTACCAAATTGAGTTCGAAACGTAGCATACCATTTAGTGATGCGCAAAGCAAGACCAAGACCAAGACCGATATGGTCTTGGTATTGGTCTTGGTCTTGCACCCTTGGTATTGGTCTTGGTCTTGCATCAAATCTTTAGTCTTGGTCTTGGGTCTTGGTCTTGCATATACGGTCTTGGTATTGGTCTTGGTCTTGCTGCAAGACTTGCAAGACTTTGCAAGACTCTTGCAAAAATTTTGATCTTTTTATAAGTGTGAAAAGTTGTTGCGATTCTAAACCGTAATTGCTTAATCCAAATGAAGAAGAACTCTGCAGATGTATGGGAAGTATGTAATTCATAATCTTATAAGATTGCCTATAATTATATTATCATTCGAAATGGGTAAATATCGACCGTATAAAAAAATTGTCATTGTCCAGAACAAACAGGCCTGGTAATGTAGAATAAGTAATGAGAATAAAACTAGGGGCCTAGAATTAAGTTAGGGCAAGTGAGATCCGTAAAAGTTTATAAATTAATAATCACCATTCACATATGAGAATCGTATCTTACTAGCGTGACAGTCTGCTTGTGTTTTCTTGGTATCATCCGTCCGAACTGAGCACTCATTTTACTACATACTTCTACTTCATACTTCTATTTCATAACTCATTCTCTTGCTCATTCTACAATGGTTTTGTACCATTTTCTTTAATAAAATAGAAAGAATCTCTGAAAGCGATCAATAGTATTTCTGATAAAACTAACTTCTATTTTTGTCGAAAGCTTTTTCCAAAAAATGAAAATTAATAGCAGTTAGAGATTTAATACGCGCATTTATAAAACTAGGTATCTATTTAAAAAGTCAGTCGTGTGAATATCTCAGTTGAGTTAGTTAATGAGCATGATCGAGAAAATAGTTTCAAAATAAGGGCAATATAAAATTTCAAATATCTCCAAAAGTGGCCACTGGATAAATGTCATCAAAAAAATTCAGATTTATAGATGATTTTTACCGTTTGCTTAAAACATTCTGCGCGATAGATAAAATAATAAAAATAAAAAACCGTGTAGTTTACCTTCCCCTGGCTACGAACTGTCGGGATTCTTTGAAAACAGCTCAGTAAGTGAAATCCTAGAAGGGTTGAAATTACGGTATAGGTATAGGGTATTTAAGAATTTTTTGAAATCCGGAAATCCTAAAAGGGTAAAATGAACTTTTCACCCAACAACTTTTAATTCAATATTTTTAGAATCTGTAAAATAAAGATCGATCATAAGGGAGTTCAAAGATTAAATTAATTAGGTTATTTATTAGCGTTTCTTATCTAATCATTGAGTAAAATAATATGTTTCCTACCAATTTGGTGTTTGGTTACGGAAATGCAAGAGTCTTGCAAGTCTCGCAAGTCTTGCAGCAAGACCAAGACCAAGACCAGGTTAGTCTTGGTATTGGTCTTGCATCTCAGTATTGGTCTTGGGTCTTGGTCTTGCATAGACGGTCTTGGTCTCGGTCTTGCAAGACCAAGACTGCAAGACCAAGACCAGTCTCGCAGCATCACTAATACCATTGTATTTGTATAGTGGTTCAGTTGGCGCATGTTAAAAGAATGTCGAATGAATCACCATCAACTTTTTACTGCTAAAACTCGAATTTAATGTATTGCCTGGCGGGTATCACAGGAACCATCCTGTTCCGACCACAGGCATATAAGATTTGACATCAAGACACCGGCCCACCGGCCCTATTCTTTGACTAGGAAATAGAGGGGACTCGTAAAGATGCTGCCGAAAATCAGGCAATTTGTCACCAAAAAGGGGTTCGCCGGTGGCGTAACCTACGTAGCGTCAGAATTTGGAGATAGTGTTCTCTGGTCTGAATATATCTAATATGAATTTGTTAAATTGAGTAACATCTTGGTATAGATTTTTAAAATGGTGAATTAAAATTTCATGAGAACGGTTAGATGCGAAATAAAACAACAAAGCATTTTATACTTCACTTTAATCCTTGGAAATTGGAATAAATAGTGTCACATAATAAATACTTCAATACTTTATACATTTGAATTCAAATTCACATAGAAAAAAAACAACTAAGTACTTACATACCTACATATTTGTAACTCTCCAATTACATTATTTCTAGTAGCTAATGGGATTGCAAAAATTGTGATACAATCCAAAAGTAGAATATACAGTTGCTATAAATCCTATAAAATAGTAAATAACAAGAGTATAAAATTTAAATAACAATATGAATATTGATGCTGCGAGACTGGTCTTGCAGTCTTGGTCTTGCAAAATTGTAACGTTAAGACCGTCTATGCAAGAACAAGACCCAAGACCAATACTGGGATGCAAGACCAATACCAAGACTAACCTGGTCTTGGTCGTGCTGCAAGACTTGCAAGACTCTTGCAGTTCCCTAACCAAACAACAAATTGGTAGGAAACAAGTTTTTTTGGTCAATGATTAGATAAGAAACGCTAGTAAATAACCTAATTAATTTAATATTTGAAACCCCTTATTATCGATCTTTATTTTACAGATTCTAAAAATATTGAATTAAAAGTTGTTGGGTGAAAAACGAGTTCATTTTACCCTTCTAGGATTTCTAGATCTCAAAAAATTCTGGAATGCCCTATACAGTAATTTCAATCCTTCTAGGATTTACCTTAACGAGCTGTTTTCAAAGAATCTCGACAGTTCGTTGCCAGGAGAAGGTAAACTACACGGTTTTTTATTTTTATTATTTTTCTGTCGCGCAGAATCTTTTAAGCAAACGTTACAAATCATCTATAAATCTGATATCTTCTTGATGACATTTATCCAGTAGCCACTTTTGGAGATTTTTAAAATTCTAGATTGCCCTTATTTTGTAACTATTTTTTCGATCATGCTCATTAACTAACTCAACTGAGATATTCACACGACTAATTTTTGAAATAGATAGGTACCTAATTTTATAAATGCGCGTATTAAAAAATCTCTACCTACCTGTTTTTAATTTTCATTTATACAAATGTTGATGTTAGTTTTATAAACCAGAAATACTTTTAATCACTTTCACTCAATATCCACTCTGAGAGGTTCTTTCTATTTTATTAAAGAATATGGTCCAAAACCATTGTAGAATGAGCGAGAGAATGAGCTATGAAATAGACGTACTTATGATGCATGTAGTAAAATGATGGCTCATAGTTACGACGGATGATACCAAGAAAGCACAAGCAGACTTAAGTCGCGCTAGTAAGATACGATTCTCATATGTGAATGGTGATTATTAATTTATAAACTTTATTAATTAATTACGCATCTCACTTGCTCTCACTTAATTCTACGCACCTACTTTTATTCTCATTACTTATTCTAGAATGGTTTGGTACCATTACAATACTCGGCGTGTTTGTTATGGACAATGACATTTTTTTATACGATCGATATTTATCCATTTCGAATGATAATATAATTATAGCAATCCTATAAGATTATGAATTACATACTTCCCATACATATTGCAGGGTTCTTCTTCATTTGAATTAAGCAATTAGGGTTTAGAATCGTAACAAATTTTCACATTTATAAAAAGGTCAAAATTTTTGCAAGTGTCTTGCGAAGTCTTGCAGCAAGACCAAGACCCAAGACTAAGGATTTGATGCCAATACCAATAACAAGGGTGCAAGACCATCACCATCACTAAATATGAAATAGTAGATATCAACAGAAAATGACTTTCAGCAAGTTCCATTATTCTCCAATTCATCAAACTTACTCATAATTTACATTATTCACCCTTAAATAATATGAGTGTTGTTAACTGATTTCTTACAGGATCCATTACTTCTGATTGAATCTGAAACAACAAATATTTTACATGTTTACATTAGAGTTACATTTCTTTAAATCCTGAAAACTGACAAAAACATTATTACCTATCATTTTATTATAATAAATTAGGTATGTAGGTGCAACGTCTCTGGAGAAACTGTTGGATGATGCGAAATCTCCAAATATAATGCTTTTAATACTTGCAGCTCCATCTCTGTGTTACGATATGAAACTTACCAAGCGCTGCACACATTCTATACTATGTTCAATTAGTATTAAACGGGTACTCAAAAGAGAATAAACACTTTACTGAAATTCGTTGTTTTACTCACGTTTAATCGCTAATTTCCACTGAAATAACGCAAACTTTAACAGAAACCATGAATGATTATTCTAAGTTATGCTTTCTAACTATTATTACTTATAGAGTAATGAACAGAAAATACAACTTGAAATGAATAGAACTGGGATGCTTTAGGTATGGCCTGACTAGAAGTATGGTTATTTTACAAAATAGTAAGGTAATAATGGAATAAATGTGAATTTTGTAACCAAGAAAACTAACTATACATTGATTTTTACCAGTGAAATGTAATTCCTCGCTCCTTTTTCTCACTGCGGCTTTTGCAGCCATATGCAGAACATTTAACCATATTAATTCACTGAAAATATTGAATTTTTATCACAAATTTAGTCACAAAACCCAACACGCCGCAGGTAATGGTTGTTACGAGTCCCCTCTCTTTACTAGTATAAGGCCCTAGTAGTTAAAAAGTTCAGAAACCGAAGAGAAACAAACTGGGAAGGATACCTCATATGCCTCAGAGAGTCCCTCAAAGAAGGGACGGTCACTACAACGGGTAAAGAAAGCCTAGAAGTGGCAAAGGACCAGATTAATGAGACAATAACAAATGCCTATCAGGAAAAGTCATTATAATAAGGAGCTCTGGAAGGCTAAAATACACTTGTTGAGAAGGTTATTCAAGAGAGCCAGATCCAACGAAAACTGGGATCTATATAGGAGTAAACTATCTCATTATAATAAGGAGCTTCGGAAGGCTAAAAGCTAAAAGAGACTTGTGGAGAAGGTTCTGCAAGAGATCCACGAAACCTCAGTAAGTGCCAGAATTCACAAGGACCTAGCCAAGGACTGCTATAAGGACAAGCTTAGTTTCCTGAAGAATGCTGATGGGAACTACTCAGAAACGGCCGAGGAAAGTTTAGAGATGCTTACAAAAGCACACTTCCCGGAAGCCAAAATTTATCAAGGTCGATCGGTGGCAATTGCCAAGCGCGAGCAGGCAAGAAGACCCAAGCTAGGGGACTGGCAAATTGTCATTGCCATCGCAAGGCCAGATAAAATAAAATGAGCCATAGAGGAATTTCAACCTTTTAAATCACCAGGAGAGGATGGAATCTACCCAGCGCTACTACAGGAGGGTAAAGAGGTACTATTGCCATACCAAAAAAAAATCTTTCAAACCTAGCTTAGCTTGGAAACACACCGGCTGTATGGAGAAAGGTGAAGGTTATTTACCTACCAAAGGTTGGCAAAATTTTAGACCATACACCCAAATCATACAGACCGATCAGCCTTACATCCTTTCTGCTTAAGACCCTGGAAAGAATAGTAGACAGGTTCAGTAGAGACAATGCTCTGAAAACTTGTCCCCTAAGTGAGCGTCAGTATGCATATCAAAGGGGCAAGTCCACAGGACCTAGCCCAGGGTGATCTAAATAGGCTGCTGTCTACTGCGATTGAGGACAAAAAAATAGCAGTAACCACCTTTCTGGATATAGAGGGAGCATTCAATAAAGCTTTAACCACATCTATAACAAGGTGTTTGGAAAGAAGAGGAGTCGAGCTCGTAATCTGCAGGTGGATCTAAGCAATATTCAAGGGCCGGGTAATTACATGCGCCCAGGGAGAGGCAATCATTACGGCAGAGGTGGGCAGAGGATGTTCTCAAGGAGCCGTACTATCACCCCTTATGTGGGCAGTTATAGTAGACATTCTTTTAGTCAGATTGTCTGACGAAGGCATTTATTGCCTGGGGTACGCGGATGATCTAACCATAGCGATCAGAGGAGAAATTCCAAATACACTCTCAGAACGTAACCAAAAGGTATTAAATATAGCAAGCGACTGGTGTAGGCTGGAAGAACTTTCAGTGAATCCTCACAAAACCACACTGATTGCGTTTACAAAAAAACGGAACCTGCAAGGACTACAAAAGCCTCAGATTAACGGGGTGAAGTTTCCATTTGCTAAGGAAGTTAAATACCGAGGGATAACCTTTGATCAGAAGCTGACATGGAACTCACACATTGGAAAAACCATACACAAGTCCAGAATCGCCCTAGGAAGGTGTAGAAAGATGTGTGGTAAGAACTGAAATAGTTATACACCACTGAGTCAGTGGCACTGACATAATAACATGTCAATGTTAATTATACACACAGGTCGTGAGGCCAATGATAACCTATTGGTCAATAGTTTGGTGGCCTAGGACACGGCAAAAAGGAGCCCAGAGGCAGCTCAGTGGTATTCAAAGGCAGGCCTGCCTAAGTATTACAGGGGACAGGTAATGATAAACTTACCTCCACTGCATATTATAGTCTAAGCAAATATAATGGAAGGAGTTCCATTACCTTTGGTCCAAGGGAACGCTAGATCTGTCAGTCACAGGTTACAGCAAGGACTGATAAGTCAAAACACGGTAAGGTCTACCAAGAGTTATATAAAGAAATAAAGGCCGATCCAATATTGGTAATGCCAACGCATGAAAAAACTTGCTAAGCAATATTGTGTGAAATTGTAGGTATTGCCCTAACAGTTGTTGACATTATTCAATGGCGGAAGGGGTGTTTGCCCTTGCAGTAGTTTTTTTCGGCACAGTTTGACGTCCTAGCGTAATCTAGTTATTTACCAGAAACGGCTGATGTTATATAATCATTTTGATTATGTATCAGTTGAATTCAAACCCGCGAGGGTGTCACCTTCGAGGTCCATAAACTTTTTCATGAATAGTTCGGCAGATTTGGATAAAAATTTACAAAAAAGGGTTTTAAAAGCCGAGAAATCGATTAGCGATACTTTTATTTTAAATGGATCTTTGAGGTCCCACTAGCTATTTCGGTAATGGCTCCGCAGATTGCGATACAAATTTCAATATAGGGTTTGGGGATCGAGAAGTCGATATAAATATGAAATAGCTAAGTTCTGGTATGAGAAATCGATTGGCGGTACTGCCATTTTTTAATGGGTGTGACCCTCGAAGTCCACAGTAGCTATTTCGTGAATGGCTAAGCAGACTGCGATGAAAAAATCAGTATGGGGTTTGGGGTCGAGAAGGCGATTGGTGATAATTTATTTTGAAATCTGTGAATTATGAACTATGTGATCGATAAAAGCAATATTTACCGCTCTACCGATCGCAATACATTTTAACTAGAAATATGCACATTTTTGAACTAAGATTAAACATCCTTAGTAACTCTCATAGACCCACTCTAAATACTGTGTTATCCGAGCAAAGCTCGGTCGCCCAGATATTGAACTATAAACCGCATTTGTGAATTGCAACTAAAACTTATCTTGTTCCAATAACATCCTTCAAACTAAAAACTTATCACAAATCCGATCTGACCATAGACTAAATAAACTAATTATGTTTATGGATCTAACTTTCTATAAAAAAAATAACAACAAATTATCAAAATTTCTTTCACTTCTTTATTATTTAAAAATACCTTCTAAATCAATTAATTTGGAAACGAGTAAACGTTTATGTAAACATATGTTTACAACTTCTTTACTGATTAAAAGGGTGTTTTAAGATTTTTTCTTCATAGCCCTTGCAGCTTTTGAATTATTAAGTGCAAATTTGAAATATAGGTTACGCTACGCTATTTACATCATTGGGCGTGCCCATGGTTGTGAGACACTACAAGGGGATATTTTTTTCAAAGGATTCTAAAAATTATATGAATTTTCTGCTTTGTTTAGAAACATTTTGATTTCTTGTAGTTTTTTTATAAATAAATATATATATTTTTCGTGATTTGCTAGATAAAATTGTTCTTTTTTAATGGTCTAGTAGGGGTGTAAAATTCCATCAACTTGTAAATTGGTAAAGATGCGTTTACGGATCTATTTTAACATAAACTTTTAATCATACAATAAGCTATAGAATTACCCCCTTGCGCATATACCATGTATAATAGATATTAAATGATGATATACTTTCAAGGTAAAGAATATGCTTCAATTTGAAACAAGCCTTCATCTGATTTATATTTTATTCACGTAATTTGAATGAGAATTATACTTTCGTTTTGTTTGTAATATTAAAAAATATAAAAATGGAAATTTACATACACACTACTCCTTACAAAATAAAATTGTAAGTACAAGAAATAAATAAAATTGTATTGTAAATCTACAATATAAAATAAAAAGGCAAAACCAATTAAAACATCATTTGTCAGAATTATTCAAGTTTCTTCTTCACTCGTTCCAGCACTGTCTTCTAGTCTCATTGGTTCGATATGTTTATTTCCTTCGTCACTAGAAGATGTTACATCTCGATGATCATTAAATAAATTTATATCAGAATTACTGTCAGGTAATTCTGTCTCCAACTCTTCCACGTCATCGTCTTGAAATCTAGAATCGGACGATTCCAAAGCCTCATCAGTTCTTCCCATTTCCGGTTCAACAACATTAAACAGATCAATTAAACTTTTCAATGTCACTCTATTTTTATCCCAATTCTCTGCATTTACAGATATCGCTTGATAGATATTCTCCTCAATGGTGTTTTGGATCATGAATTTGTGAACGACGGTGGCTCTGAGATTATATCAAATTTTAATTATTTCGTGTAAACAGACAATTTTTATGATAAAGTTACGCCCCCAAAAGCAAACATCTACAAAATAAATAGGTCTAAAAATGTTGAAAAAACTACTACCCAAACACGACCATAAATAATTTCTGGATAATTGCCTCATAACATTATTAATAAAAAATTTAAGACACTTCCCTGGATGTATTCTAGGTTAGGCCTCGACCGGCAATAATTCATAACAGACCTTTCAAATTGTGAATTTCAAATATGTTGAATGGCATCAGAAATGTATATGGCTCGGTCTCCGTTAACAACTGAGAACGCGAGGCAAGCAGTAGGAAATCAAATGTTTTCTCGAAAGTGAGGCAACATATATTCTGTAAACTTTGGCAATGATAGAGGTAACAGATACTAAATGTAAATCCAAAATGAATGCATAAATAACCAGAATATTCTAATTTAAGTAGCACTTTCAGGACGGACTTTGTCGATTTATATTAAACTGGCCTTTGTAGATGAGACGAAATTATTTTATATTAGAATTTTTCACTCAATAATAATAAATTAATTATTTCTTACTTCGTTTGGCCAATACGATGGACTCTCCCAATTGCTTGCAACTCATCTGCAGGATTCAGGAATGGTTCAACAAGTATGACCTGTGTCGCTTCAATAAGATTTAATCCTTTTGAACCAAGCTGTATAGGTAGTAAAAGAACTGTTATCTTTTTGCTAGGATCCTAAAAATGTATTATTTAATCTTTATATAGATCAACTTGAATGAGGATTTTCAGTTATTGGAACAATGAACATTCAAAAGCCTTTTTTTTTCGAAAATAATACATTCAGATTAAAGATGGTCCAAAATAAGTTTTTATTTACACATATGAAGGTCAATATAACTCGTAATCGTATTATTAGGCTCTATGTAGGCCAACTGTTTCAGACGAATTGTTTTTGTAGAACTATCTTTGTTAACTAGGACATACAAGGTGTTAATAGTCCTAATCGCTATCTTTTTACGGTACCGTACATTCATCGAAAAACTATACCCTTATAAGATCTCCCTGATGTCTGTCCGTCTGTCTCAGCCTATTCTCACAGAATATACAGAAAGAATAATATTGAGATTTGGTACTATACAGAGTTAGATGAAGCAGCTACGAGCGACAAAAGGTAAAAATATCATAAACAGTTCGAATATCCAACTAGGAATACATTCAGTAAATTAAAGAAAGTTTTTTAAGGAAATATGCTCAGGCACATCGATTAGTAGAGTGTGTCATTTAAAAGATACTAAATTAAAATTATTTTATTCGAATAATGAAGAAATCTAATTCAACTCAATACAATTTTTATGCAGGTTAGAAATGGAATGTATTCGTTTTTAATTTTTTTTGTCAAAATATGCTTCTTTCCGTTCAAGAAAATCCACATGTCCCCACTAGGTAGACAGCTAGGGAAATTGGAATTAGCCAGTCTTTAGTGGCAAGAACTCTTCAAGCACAAAAAATCCATCCTTACAAAATAATAACACTCAAGGAATGCACTAAAAATAGGAGAAGGCCACATTCAACTTCCAGAAAAAGTGTTTGGCAGGGATTGTTGGTGATCGCGATAGGACAGTATTTAGTTTTTTGTATCCTTGCCCTGTAGAAGGTGATGTCCCGAATTTATGAATACTCAAGGATTTTTTTTACTTCCTATTACTTATAGAATGAAATCAACGTTCTGCATATATTTGCAATAGAATCGTTGATTTCATAGTTGATCCAATTCAATAAATAATTCTCTCTGGCAACCCGCACAATAGCAATGTGATCAAAAAATTTTAAAAGAAATTGATAAATATTGAACGGGCGCTATAAGAAACAAATGAGTCCTTGTACTTTCTACACCATATTTTTATGTGACTAGTGTCGAAAAAAAAACCATTAGTACCTTCTTGAAAGTCTAAGATTTTATTTTAATCTGATCGAACAATAAAAATTTTACCTTGAAGTTCTCAATTTTCTCCTCCAATTTTCCATTCCAAGTAATTTCACAAAGTATAGTATTCTCATCTAATGCTTTCTTCAAACTCCTAAGAACAGTTTCCCAGGTCGAAAACATAAGCACTTTGACATTCTCATTTTCACCTTTAAGTTTCACCAACAATTTAATGACGGCCTCAATTTTTGTTGAAAAATTTCCTTTTATTTTATTACAATCATCATCAGTGACACTTTCCCCTGCCTTTATATAGGATATATCTTCACATTTATGTTTGTTTCTGCATATGGAACATTGAATGAAGCCTCCAGTGATAGTCTACAATAAAAGCAATTAATGTTATATAAAATATAATTAATACTAGATTAAAATATTTTAGACTTGCATGGGGTTCAGTTTTTGACCGACTTCGAAAAGTGAAAGAGGAAATGATATATTTTACACTTAATATTATCACTTCTGTATTACCTTTCCTATCAAATGCTGAATGCACTCCAAACAATAGCTGTGACCACAAGCCAGTATACTCCAGTGCTGTTCTAGAGAATTCTTGCATATTGGACACGGATCGGGACTATGACCTTCGTACTGTTGTTTCCTCAATGTTTCCAGATAACTCTGCGTGCCCAATAGATTTTCCAGTTTATATTTGTTTGCCTCTAATTCTGACTGAAGCAGCGAACTATGATAGTCAATCTACAAAAAATATTGTTGTAACAAGACAACACGATTGAATTGTATTAAGCTCATTTCTGATTACCTCATGTACACTTATCAAATTGATATTGTTCATTTTACTTTCTGTATTGTAGCTCAAATGTTTCACAATACGACTTATTTTTTGTAAGTATTCCGGATTGCTGGCTTCCTTCAATTGAAAACGAAGCTTGCACATATCTAATTCATCGTGTGCACAAACCAGTTGATCCAAGAATGTCCAGAATTTTCGAATCTCCTATATAGTAGCATATATAAAAAGAAAATCTTTTTTAAGTAAATTATTAATTGCTTACAAACTAATCTAATGTGGTGAGTAGTGGCAGAAACAACTAGAATATGTAATGAGTAAAAATCTGACCAAATATACAAGCTGAATTTGAAATACTAGCGAATATTAAAATAAATATCCCCGAGACAATATATAAAAAATAATATATACGTTGTTGAATAAACATACTGCTTATGATTGATATTCAAGTATTTTTTGAATCATAACTCAATTTAATGTTTTACAATAGCTGTTCATAATAAAGTACCATATAAACTAAACGTAGGTTCAAATCCGTGATTCGATGAAGTACTATTATAGGTACTTGTCTAAACAAACACAAATATCACAACCCGGAAGACTTTCAACTGAATTTCGAAATCTTTCAGCGTGAAGATTTTTAGCACTTACTTTTTCACAGTAATAGATGTTCATAATCAAGTTCATTATTAGTTATACACACACATGTTTCAACATAAACAAACTAAAAACACGCCATGGTTCTGTACAAATGTGGCAACTATTGGCCCTCATATGGTGAAATTTACAGGTGTAATTACTGAGGCTCTATAGGTCAGCGGCGGCGCTGGAATATTTGATATTGATGTTGTTCTCTATCTCTAATAGAGAATTTCGACAGTTAATCATTTTTATATTTATTCTGAAATCATGAACATTAACATGTATATTTTTTTTGACTTTTTGGAACAATATAAAGTATTTCCAAACAACTTATTAACCGTACTGAGTCCCAAACCCAAAAATCTCAATTAATCTAGGACATAGGATGGCTGTTCCAAAATTCAAAACATTAGCCTGGCCAGGGTTAAAATGGCCGTCGAAAATTGACAGATATATGGACTCGACATTTGTATTTAGGAACACAATGATTGTGTCCCATTAGTGCGACAAAGTAGTAGTAGAACCACATATTAAGATTAGTTGAGACTATACAGGGTGTCCCAAAAAACGGAACAGCACAAAGTTGCGTTCTTTTAAATGAATCACCCTATATATTTTTACATTTTTGAATTCCATGTAAAATAACGAGTACAATGGTGTGTCACTTGTCAACGTTCAATTGTTTGCTTATAAAAGCAATAAGCTATAAATAATTTAAAATCGACGTTTTAGTCTCTTTGACAGCTATTTTTTCCAAAAAATAAATTTTACATTCATTTTTAACTTATTTAAAACCTAATGGTACCATATTTGGAACCACCTCCGGTACCATTTTTGCGAACGCTATTCAATAGGTTCGAAAAAACTAAGATAGGAATGTGAAACCTATTTTTCTTTATCTTTTACCGTTTTGGCACAAATAGCTGTCAAAGGGGCTAAAATGTCGATTTTTCATTTTTCATAGCTCCTAAACAAACAATTGAATGTTGACAAGTGATACACGATTGTACTTTGTATTTTAAGTAGAATACAAAAATGTAAAAATATATAGGTTGATTCATTTAAAAAAATGCAACATAGTGCTCTTCTGGTTTTTTGGGATACCCTTATAGTCTCAACTAATTTTAAAATATGGGGCTTGTGTTCCCCTAGAACTTTTATACTTACATCATTTCAAAATAATTGAAAATAGAGAAGTTATTCTTATTTGTCGCACTAATTGGACACCCTGTATATACATATTTGTACCATACAAGTATGGAATTCAAATTATTATTATTCACTTTCACTGATTCACTTTACCTTAAATTCTTTTTTGAGATGATCAATGATGCTCAGATGCGTTTCAGCATCTTTAATTATTTCCGACCCGGCATGTTTTAATTTTAAAGTGTTGTGCAAACCTGCAATGGATGAGAAGAAAAAATAATATGAATTGTAAATATTATTATAAATATAGCTGGTTAAATTTCATATCATGGAAGATTCTGTGATGGCAATTTTAATCCAACGACTTTAGGAATAATTGATTCTTCAATATAAATATTTTAATTTTATTGTTGGTAGAAATCTATATTTTTCATATAGTTAAACTGAATCAGTCGTGTCGAATAAAAACAGACATAATTTAACTAATATTGAACCTATCTTACATTTGAGTATCAGTTCTTCTTTGGTGGGCTTCCAACTACCTAGCAAAGACATATCCTCAAACAATTTCGTTCTTTTTTTCGTTGAGAACAATTTCATCTCGTACATTTTCAATTTCTCATTCGTATCACAAACAGGACAATGTTCACTTTTTTTATTACTGTTATTATCGGGTCTTAAGTGACAATCCATAGCTTTTTGCACCAAATGGTCTTGCAATGTAAACTTGCCATTATTTACTAATTGATCAATGGTAAACAGCTCGAGAATAGCAGCGATGACATCATTTCTTAGTAAGTGAATCTCATCCTCCCATTCAAAAATAATTTTTAGTAATTGTCTTTCATTCACGTTTCTGCAATAGAGCAAGTGATTGATTTGACTCCAAATATAGTTCTGGAACTGCAGAATTCAGTGTCTACAAAGCTAACTTCCGGAAATAGTAAGGAAGCACATTTGGAGACGAAGGATTCTACATTTTTTTAAGTATAGTACAAACCTCAAATAATCACATTTAATATTCGAAGAATCACAAGCTGTAGTAATTTTATCGAGCAGTTCCTGAAAATAATCACGGATATATAGCCAATCCAAGCCATCAGAATACCATTGGCCCGATTTCAACATAAATTGAGTTCGTTGCATTTCAATCTGATCATATATGGACTTGAAGCCTTCATACGCAGCAGCTGCCTGAAAGTGTGTTAAATTTTGAATGAAAATCATAGACTATTTTTTTCAAATATTCGTATTTAATTAGTTAGGTTGCCGCATCAATAACAAAACCTAATGCCGGTTATTGGAAGTTATTGGAATAAGCAGTGAAATCAGAAATATGATAAAAGAAACTACAAGAGTTATTTATTATATTAAGTTAACAATAAATATTTTATAAAACTATTTTTGTATCTATATCGTTTTGCCATCTTTTTTTGATTCGGTAAATTACTGCAGATATAGGATTATGCCATTATAAAGAATTGATTGTTTGCCAATTATCGTTTTAATTTTCAATGATATAAGGTTACTTGAACATCTAGTTAAATTATATGTTATTTTGATTAATTCAGCTTATTTTGATATCAGAAATATGTGATGGCATTTTCAAAAAACCTTTCAGATAAACTAGAGATGATTAACATCAATATTGCCTTAGTATTTAATTTACTGATTCTAAACAATGTCAGTTGACTGCCTAAATGAAGTATTTACACTTTTAAGAAATCAAAACTTCTACATCTTTTTTGTTTGGAATAGTAACGTAGGCACTAGCTATCTATTATATTCGTTTTGTCAAAGTTTATGGGTTTCTCGCCAACCCACCAGTTTCGTGATGAAACTGGCTACCTAAATACTTATATAAAATACTAGACCTGATTTATAAACTTCGCCATATATCTCTCTTCAATGTTTGAACAATCTCTTCTTAAAAATTCATCACGTAATGTAGGATGTTGTGGTGGATTTGTTTCGATCACTTCTGCCAAATTGTATGTCGTATGTATGAGTTGCAACTTGTCCACCGATAGTTTGGTCTCACCATCAACCTTATGATCCTGTGAGAATCTTGATGCCAACATCAGTACTTCACGATAGTAATTAATTGCATCTTCGGTACATTTCATTAGAAGTTTAATACCCGCTAAACCTGTAGAACAAAGTAATTCTTATTGTTTATATAAAAAAATGTGAAATGAAATGTCATTTACTGCAAATATTAAAGAAAAATCTAGTATGTCCACACCACTTGACTTTTTTTAAAGCATACAAGTAGAGGATTACGAGGAGTGCTCAAAATCTCTCAGAAATTAGAAAATCTCTAACAGAAATATGAAAAAACAAGTACTGGTCTTGCGTAGCAATCATTCATGTGAGACAGCCAGCAATAACAAATTGCACTAATTTAATCGACAAAGGTAAATATATTGTGGCATTATTTATAGATCTGAAAAGAGCTTTTGAGATAGGGGCACATTATGAGCTAAATCAAGGTATTATGGATGGTAGGAGTATTATACTGGGTAAACGGTTACTTAACAGATAAAGTCAGAATAAATAAAGAAGTACCAATCGAAGAACCAGTTAATATAGAAGTATCACAAGGAAATATTATAAGGCCCAGTTCTATTATTTTGTACCTAAATGATTTATTTCTTAACAGTAACTGTGACATCACAGATTTGAATGCAGATGATACATTATTAGTGGTATTCACTAGATCATACAGTGAATAGAATGAATATAGAACGGGTAAAAATAGTTAAAAATGAATGTTTAAAACACAAAACAACAAGATCACAGAATCATCGATATAGATTATAGTATTTTATACATTGAAAGCGAGCAAATTGAAATTGTACATAATTCTAAATACTTGGGCGTTATGTTTATTATACTTCATTTAAAGAGCATTTCAGCATGACAAGAAATAAAATATATAAAAATATTCCAAGAATAGCATCAATGCATTCAAACTAAAATAACAATACTATCCTGCGAGCACATTTTGATTCTGTATTTATTGGATATTATAGAATGATTATAATTTTGAAATATAATAGGAAATAGTAATGGAAACATTATAATGGCAATCTGTAAATCAAAGACTTTGAACATTTGCATTGGTTTTTATTTTCAAGTTATTCGAAGGTTTAATGCCAAAATCAGTTTATTTTGTTTTGTAGAGAAATACATAGGTACATAACAAGATGTCACAATTATATTTATCATGGTAAAATTCTCACCAATATGGGTATGAACTCAACATTTTATAAATAAATTTAACTATGTCCCCTTATCTAATAAATAAAAAAATGAGATACTATAAAAGATTGCTTGAGTACCCAAAAGAAGAAAATTTGCTGTGATAAATGATGTTTATGTAAAATGTGTTTTGTTGTCTTGTAAGTAAGAAATTGTTAGTGCTAAAGTTTGCTGTGTAGTAATTTTTTTAAGATAAATTGAAATTTATTGGATCTGTAAATATTAGGATGTACTTACCTATATTGAAAAAAATATTTTGTTCTAAAATATAAATTCTATAATATTCTAATACTATTCTATTCTGAAATGTGAAAAAAATTCAAACTTTATTTATTCCAACGCTTCAAATATCTTGAATAGTGTTCATCCGCTTCCCTATTTAGTATAATATATAATAATTGACATTACTTATAATAGCAGCTCTGCTGAACTTCGCCGAGTTTAAAATAAAGGTCTTTTATTATTATTATTATTATTACTTCGCTTAAACAGAACATACTGGGGAAAAATATTTGTCAAAGAATTATAAACAACTCTGGAATAAGCTACCTATTAGATATCTAAATCTAAACAAAGCCATTAATTTGATGTTCGGGTGAGATATTTCATATAAGAACAACTTATCGGAAAAATATACCGTAAGTAGCGATAAAGCTGTGGACATTTTGCTCCGTTAAGAGGAAAATCCACACCTCTATATCAGAATACTTGTTTGAAATAATAACACACCAAACTACTGAAGTTCAAGGCATACAAAATTATTCTGATTCAAGAATTATCTCTTAAGGAGGTGATGGAACAGTGTAATAATGCGTTTTATATAAAATTATTTTTCCGAAGGGTCGGAGTTGAAAATGTATCTTAATGTATGTATTTACGTTTAATTTTCCTTACTCAGGAACAACAAACCCTTTTTCTACAAATAAATTTGGACATTTTATGGCCAATTAAAATTGACTGACAAAAAAATTTAGGCAACGTCGCCTTACCAAATTACTAAATAGGCTTCAACAAGATGGTGCACCACCACATCACGCCAGTATGGGATTATCTGAACTCTTAACTAGGTATTTTTTATATGGAGTGGCGAACTAGATCATCAGTAGTATGTGTAAAATAAAAAGCGTTCTAGGCTCATATTTAAATGAAGTACAAACTAACCATTTAAAGACGACACAATTAATCGTAGACAATCTTCACTATCATTTATATTCCTCAAAATAAGCGCATCGAGTAAATCCTTCATAGATGTCAATTTCTTTTTTGTAGCCAAATAACGTCCTCTTGTGGTACTTGGGTAGGAACATGCATGCCGAAGTGCGATCAACGGAGCCATCACCTATATGAGAAGCATTTATGGAGAAATAATAAAAAAGAAGATATGGACTTACTGTCTTCAGTATGTTCCTATCAAGCTTTTCAAGTAGAATAGACGAATCATATTTGAGGACTTTAGACAAAAAATCTTTTCGAATGGATTCATGCTCTTTTTTATAAAAAAACTTTTCTACAGCTGAAAATTCTAATTTGTGCTCAACGAAGGTTTGCTCGGGAATATTAATCTGAAATGTAAACATAATCAAATATTACCTACATATAAAACATTTTATCAATAATGAATAAATACCTGTTTGAGGACATTATTTTTCGATGTCCTCCACAAAACTGATGATAGAAAATCAAGTAAAGGTTGTTTGTTACCACTAACATAAGGATCATAAAGTACATTCTTCCACGTTGTAAAATCATTGTATGGGGCAATATCCAAATAATTGATAAGGCTGTACAGGTCTGAAATAATAATTATATGTATAATGAGCAAGGTAAGTTTTACAATGATGATAAGTAGCACCCTCACTGCAAGTAAATAAAGTCAGAAATATTTCTGCAGAAAAACAACAATTTTCTGCAATAAACCTTAGTAGGTTATTATAACAATTTTCCTATCAGGAATATAACACTCACTAATTTATCAGCACTAAAAATGCTATGCTTACAAATGACAATTTTACTCCAATATAAAGATATCTAGTACCCCAAGTTGAAACAGTTTTTATACACATACAGGGTGAGTTTTTAGTGTGTCCACGGTCGATTACAGGAATAAATAAAAAAGTTTTTCACAAAAAATGTAGGAATTCGGCTAGTCAACAAAATCCAAACAGAAGTACTACCCACGGTACTACATCAGCGGCGGTAACACAATCTCGTCAGCAGTTTAATACTATGAATAATCAACGACCAACGCAACCGCGACAGAATAGTTTTAGTGCAATCAATCGGTCCACAAATCCATCTAGTAGTAATTGGACTAATAGAACAACTAATTTTAATAAACCACAGTTTAAGCAGTGGAGAAATCCACAGATAAATTTAAACGAAGTAGATTTTGTAGATCCTAGTTATGATAACCATGAATATGATAACGATACCGATGATTATAACAGTAACGATCCCGATGAAATACAATATACTCATGAAAATGATTCATTCTATGAGGATACCGAAAATTTTCAGCAAAATGCCTCGGAATCAAACAAGTAGAAACCTATCATAATATAATATCTTCTAGCTTACCTTACATAGACATAAACGGCCTTAAGATATTAATAGATACAGGTGCGACTAATTCATTATGTAACCCTCGCATAGCCCACAAGTATTTTTCTAAAGAAATTACAAAAGAAGTGTTCAGAATTAAAACCATTTTGAACCAATCGGAACACAATGAAGTTCTTGTGACCGATCTACTCCAACGACAACAATTTCTAAAATTCTATATTCTTAATTTTCACCAACATTTCCACATACTTTTAGGAACAGAGACTTTAGAAAAACTTAATATGATATTGGATTATAACAGCGGCACAATATTATTAAATAATGTAGAGTATAATTTGTTTAGATATGAACCTCCATCAATTACCTATTTTCAAACACAGATTGAACCTAAACAAGAAACCATAAGCGTACCAACCAATATCCAAAAGGGTACAGTTCTTATTCCGAAACAAACAATAGGACATTACGAAATACCTGCAAACATTAATACTGTTAGAAATTTTAAAGTCTGTGTACCTATTGAAAGAAAATTAAATGATAATGAAACTCATATTCTCAGTCTAGATAAACCCATTTCAGCCAATCATATTAATTTAAAAGAATACGTCGTTTGCCATGCACACGACAACGAGTTGCTAGAACATAACATCATCACGGAGAGTACTTCCCCGTATTCCGCCCCAGTTTTCCTTGTACCTAAAAAGGAGGGAAAAGATGGAAAGAAGCAATGGCGAATGGTTGTCGACTTTCGCAAACTGAATGAAAAAACCATCGAAGACAAGTATCCATTGCCCAATATAAATAACATCCTCGATTTCCTAGGAGAGTCGAAAATTTTCTCCAAAATCGACTTAAAATCGGGTTATCACCAGGTCGAAATCGAAGAAAAGGATCGTCATAAGACAGCCTTTTCAACGGAAAACGGACACTATGAGTTCCTTCGCGTTCCGTTTGGACTGCGAAACGCTCCAGCGACGTGAATCAGGTTCTTAAGGGTTTATTAAATAAGATTTGCCTCGTTTACCTTGACGACATAATAATTTTAGGGAAATCTACGGAAGAACATTTGATAAATTTAACAACAATATTGGAACGACTTAGACAACACCGGTTCAAAATTCAGTTAGACAAATCGGAATTCTCTCTAGAGGAAAAATTGAATACTTAGGTCACATTATTACCATACACGGTATTAAACCTAATCCTAAATTAATTGAGAAAATAAAGAAGTTAAAAGCACCATCTACCCCCAAACAGATTAAGAGCTTCTTAGGACTGTCAGATTATTACAGAAAGTTCGTGAAGAATTATGCGACTATAGCAAAGTCATTAACATCTTGTTTAAAGAAAAACTCAAAAGTTGAACATACATCAAAATTCATCGAAGCGTTCCAAACCATCAAAGAAATTTTGTGCAACGAGCCTGTTTTAGCATATCCAGACTTTAAGAAAAGCTTCATATTAACAACAGATGCAAGCAATGTAGGCCTGGGAGCTGTCCTCTCACAAGGAACAATAGGTAACGATAAACCGATCGCATATATTTCTAGAACATTAAACGAACATGAGACGAACTACAGTACAATAGAGAAGGAATGTTTGAGTATTGTTTGGACAACTAAACAATTCCGTCCATATTTATACGGTAATAAATTCACCATAGTATCAGACCATAAACCTCTCCAATGGTTATTTAATATCAAAGAACCAAACTCTAAATTAGTGAGATGGCGTCTGAAACTAATGGAGTACGATTATCATATCGTATATAAAAAGGGCAAGTTAAACATAAATGCAGACTTTCTATCGCGTCTAGAAGCGTATCCTCTGCAAATAAACGAATCACCGGATGATCTACTATCCATATTCGCAAATCCGGGCGATATTGGCGAAAGACCTTTACCAGACTTAGACGAAATCTTCAATGATGACGACAAGAAAGACAAACAAACACAACACAAAATTAAAATTATTTCGGACATTCAAATCAAACCTTCCAACGATAACAATAGTGATCCCATACCGAATAATATAAGCGAGAACCTATCACTTACATCCCCCGATAGAATAGTTCCGGACAATAACACCAATCACACACAAGACGATGACATCGCTGCAGAATTAAAGATTACTGACAAACCGTTGAATCAATTCAAACGACAGATTATCTTTAAACTCGGCACGAACCCAAGATCAAAAATATTAATATATTTAATAAAGATAGATTCGAAGTACAAATTTCAAGGGATAATTATGTAAATGAAATACTGAACATTTTACAGGAATACGCAAACCCTGATATAGTTAATGCAGTTTATTCTCCAGACAACGGCATGTATGAAGAAATTGCTACTATAATAAATAGATATTTCAACAATAATTTAAGATTTGTATTTACTAGACTAATACTAAGAGACGTAATAGATAGGCAACAACAGACAGACATACTCAATAAACTGCATAACGTTACACACAGAGGTATACGTGAATTGCAAGGGGAAATAGAAAGAAATTACTATTGACCCGACATATCGCAAGATTGCCAGTTCCACGTGAACAACTGTCCTATTTGTCAACAGGCAAAATATGAACGACACCCAACAAAATATAAACTAGAAACTACGTTTACAGCAAGAGGTCCTTTTGAAATAATATATTTAGATATTTTCTCATGCAACAAAAATAAGTATCTAACATGTATAGATAATTTTTCGAAATTCTTTATGTATGAAGAACTTAGTTCAACAAATATGGTAGAAATGTTAAAGAAATTCTTAAGAATCTATTCAAGGTATAAATTACCTAAAAATTTAGTAACAGACGGTCAATTTAATTCAAATTTATTTAAAAAACTTTTGGAATCCTATAACATCAAACACCATGTAACGACCCCATTACATCCCAATGCAAATAGTCACATAGAGCGAGTACATGGAACACATTGATCCTCCCAAAATAAACACCTTAGACGCTTACATTTCCACAAGACCGAGGAATAAGATAACACCCCTGTACAAACCGGTACAAGTAAGAAAAGACTTAGGTACTAAAATTAAGACAACCAAAGGTCAAGTGTATCATAAACAAGAAGTGAAACCGTTGAGGAAATTTCAGAAGCAATACGTTCCGTTTGTTTCAGATGGATCCCCTCGTGACAACTCTGACTATACTAATACTGACACACTACAACCAAGCACTAGTACCTAAAATCGAGATAAAATCACTCGCGAACAACCCTGGGATTTTACCAATGAAGTTAGGACCAACTCGACACACACAATTTTCCCACCATACCTTCCTACACAATTACCCTATTAAAATCATTGGCAATAAACTTTTAGATTTAGACAACCTTATAACAAGCTTTCGTGTAACAACCCATAACAAACTATACATGGCCGAACAAATAGAATTAGAATATGTCCTAAATAAATAAGCAACTAAAGGAACAAGTGATAATAATTCACCCTGACATCATGCGTAAACGAAGTAGAGTAAAACGCGGAATGATAAACGCTCTAGGATCAGTTTTTAAATTCATTTCCGGATCGCTTGACGCATCGGATGGGGAAAGATACGACAAGGCGTTAGAAAACCTCAAATCCAATCAAAAGAATATACTTACTCATTATAATAGACAATTTTCTATAAATAAGCAACTTGTGAAGCATTACGAAGAAACTATTAAAAATATGACAACTAATTTCTAAAGAATCGAACAAGTTCTAAGTATGGTTCGTGGAGAAGATCAAAACGTTACTAACACACTCACAATGTTTAAAATTAGCATTCTAGATCTATCTCAAGTTGTAGACAATCTAATAACAGCTATAAGCTTTGCAAGCTTAAAAGTTTTACATTTATCTGTTATTAATGAAGTAGCAGTAAAATCAATGAAAGGTGAGTTATCAGGTTATCACAGCCCTGATCAATACTATTCGAATGATAATATCCTATTCTTACGAACTATCAATGTCGAAAATTACATTAACGAAAAGCATGTGGTATTCTTATTACATATACCCCTTTTGGATCCTAAAACATACAACCTTTACCACCTATTCTCTATTCCTACACGTGAATCAACCCTATCTCTTATGTGGCCATTCACATCCACAAACTGAAGGGCACCTTTTTATTGACGGTCCCTTACTCTTGCAAATTTACCACCAAGCAGTTCGAGTTTGCCAATCTGGAAGGAGCAATTCAAGAAGAACCGGTATATTTACCACATATACCCAGTGCAGTGTTCAGTGCAAAACCAGTTCAGTTGAATTTAAAATCTTTTGACTTAGACCAGTTATCTAAGCTAACTATAGACCAAGAAAGTGAAGAATCAATTTCTTTTACAGACAATATTTGGACGCATTCTAACTTACCCATTTATATAATTATTATTTTAGGAATAACACTTACCATATTGTACCATTTTAGAGAGAAATTGTATTTTAGACTTAAGAAAGATAATTCTAGCAGAATGAAGGCATTTCCAGAACCCCCTAAAACCAATTCATAATATACAAACGTATTTAACGTCAACTTTGGACTTTGGAAAAACCCCAAAGTTTCCTCTTAAGGGTGGAGGAGTTATATGCCTAAATTCCGCATACTCAGTGCATTCCTTATACTCAGCGCAACGATCATCTAGATATCATAACATTGTAAATGTCTAGACGCTGAGCTTGCAGATAAATATTATAAAGCCGCTCCCGTTTGTGAGGAGCTTGACTTATAGTTTTGTACAGGCATCATAACCATTGTGACAAGTTACATTATACAGGGTGTAACTGAATAAGTGTAAAACATTTAAGGAGGTGATTCCTCATCGAAAAAAAGATAGGATCTTTCATATAAAGAAACTTCATTGGAGCATCCCTTGTTAAGATACAGCCCCTTAAAGGGGGTACATAAAATTTGTATAACAATTTTTTTCACAAGCACTGAAAAAGTTACAATATTGAAATTAACCTGACGTTTTGTACTACCAAAAAGACACTTAGCCAGTAATTTATTTGGTTTACCCCATGGTTGTAAGGGGTGAAAAACGCAACCCCTAAAATTTATTTCCAATGTAACTTTTTGTCTTATTATTTGTTTACCATTTATTTCCGATAGCCTGTTTCATTCTAAACAAAAAATGTCTCTTGGGTTTTTTGCCCAAAATAAACCAGTAAGCAGCAAAACATTTATTTTACGAACAACTACAGAGATACATCGTCATAAATGCGAAAATACGAAACTAATCTATCTAGTAGGTCGCTATTAGCGATAGTGACAATTAAATTGGTATGATGCTGTCAGTTTGGGAATTTTCGAAATTGAATTAATACTAATTGTGTGTTGTTGTTCTGTTCTTACTTTGTTACTTTAATAATTCACTTGTTAATAAAATGGCATACACAAATGAGGAAATGGCTGATATGCATTACGTTTACGGTCTGTCGCAGGGGAATGGGTTAGAAGCTTCTAGAAGATATGCTGAAATGTATCCTCAACGGCAGCATCCTTCACATAGAATATTTGCTCGACTTCATCAACGATTACGAGAATATGGTTCATTCGACAAAAGAACGCAGGATTGTGGTCGCCATCGAGAAATACGAACACCACAGCTTGAGGAAGCAGTACTTAATTTGATTGAAGAACAACCTACTACCAGTACTAGAAAGATTGCTTTCCAGCTAAATGTTGATCATATGACGGTATTTCGAATTTTAAAGGAACAACTCTTATACCCTTACCATCTGCAACGAGTACAGGCACTGTTACCGCGAGACTTTCCGAACCGTCTTGAATTTTGCAATTGGATGCTGGAAATGATTAGAAGAAATTGTGACTTTCTGAAGACGATAGAATTCACAGACGAATGTAGTTTTTCTCGGGACAAGATTATTAATTTTCATAATTACCACATATGGGCTGATGAAAACCCTCACGCTATTGTCGAAACTAGCCATCAAGAACAGTTTTCTCTTAACGTGTGGCTCGGAGTTATTGGGGATGATTTAATTGGGCCTCATTTTCTACCTCCTCGATTAAATGGTGAGGCATACGTTCAATTTTTAAGAGAAGTGCATCCAGTACTGCTGGAGGAAGTTCCTTTGGGCGTCAGAAGGGATATGTTTTTTATGCATGATGGGGCTCCCGCCCATTTTAGTCAAGTAGCACGTCAGCATTTAACTGAAACATATGCAAATCAGTGGATAGGTCGAGGAGGACCACATAAATGGCCCGCTCGATCCCCGGATCTCAATCCTCTCGATTTCTCTATTTGGGGCCATTCACACATTTGGTATATCGTACTCCTGTTCGCGATGTAGAGGACTTAAGAAACCGCATCATCGATGCGTGCAGGCTAATCAGAGAGACTCCAGGAATATTTGAGCGAATACGTGGCTCAATGCGCCGACGTCTAGACGCATGCGTAATGTTTGAAGGTAGACATATTGAACATTCACTATGATTTCTACATGTTGTGTGTTGTTATTAATAACTTAGTTTTGTTTATTACCCTTTAATCGTTTAATGCAGGTACTAACTACAAAATAACAATAAATCCAGTTCGCATTTATGACGATGTATCTCTGTAGTTGTTCGTAAAATAAATGTTTTGCTGCTTACTGGTTTATTTTGGGCAAAAAACCCAAGAGACATTTTTTGTTTAGAATGAAACAGGCTATCGGAAATAAATTTTTAAATGGTAAACAAATAATAAGACAAAAAGTTACATTGGAAATAAATTTTAGGGGTTGCGTTTTTCACCCCTTACAACCATGGGGTAAACCAAATAAATTACTGGCTAAGTGTCTTTTTGGTAGTACAAAACGTCAGGTTAATTTCAATATTGTAACTTTTTCAGTGCTTGTGAAAAAAATTGTTATACAAATTTTATGTACCCCCTTTAAGGGGCTGTATCTTAACAAGGGATGCTCCAATGAAGTTTCTTTATATGAAAGATCCTATCTTTTTTTCGATGAGGAATCACCTCCTTAAATGTTTTACACTTATTCAGTTACACCCTGTATAAGTCAGTTATAAAGAATCAAATAAATCTCTTTAAAAACGTAATTTTGGTTCCTAATAACTTAACTAGCATTCTTCATGAATCATCCGTTAAATCAAAAAAAGAATCATGTAAATGGACCTCTACTTTTGAAAATATGTTCAATTGCATTTTTCGTAAATTTTCGAAGGCCGTTTTTTGCCGATCTGTGTATATCAAAGTATCATCTACGAATAATGATATCTTGCAATATTTTAGCAAACTTCCAACATCATTAATATAAATTAAGAAGTGTAAGACACTAATACAGATGTTTGCGTAACACCCAAATGGATTAGAGTTTCTTAGAAAGTTTGTCACCCACCTTTGTCCTCTGACTCTTATCACTGAAATATTATTCAAACCATTTTAACTCAATATCACGAATTCCATAGATGCGTAATTTCTTTATTAATATAGATATATCTAGCGTTTCGAATGCTCGCTTGAAATCAAGAAAAACTGCTATTACCGAATCACCTATATCTGTTGTCTTCTTCCATTGGGATATTTTCCAACTTAGAGCCGTTTCACATAAGTGATTTGTAAATAAATAATTTGATTCCATATAATCCCTTAACTGATTCGCTACAAATGTTTCGAGAATCTTTTCCATTAGAGGGAGCATGTTAATTGGCCTGAATTCTTCGCATTTTTTGCATTTACAACTTTCTCCACTGGTACTACAATTGATTCTTTCCAGTAATTGACCAGTTCTCAATGTCAAATTTATTATTTTCAAAAGCACTGGACATATTATTTCAATAGAATTAAGTAGATAGTTGATGGTTTTTCCACAGATTCAGTAACTATTTCATTTTGTATATCCTTTTATTGAATCAGTAAATCTGACAAATCATCTAATAATACTATATTTAATTGACATCAACAACTACTATCTTCTACAGAAAACTACACAGTATTATTATAAATCCAACAATAGTCTTTGTTCAAACCTATTACATCCCACTTGTTGTTATAGTGTTCTCTCATCGGAATACTGAAAATTAAATCTGGTAAGTATTTAAGTTTAAGGTTAGTGGCACATACTCTACTTGTGGAATAGTTCGATTTATTTCCTTAGATTTTAGATTTAAGGGATTGTCATTACACTGCGATCTTGAGTTCTATTGTGCTCCCCATCAGAACTGTTCTCACCTTTACGTAGTCTAAAACTCGCCCTCCAGTTCTAGAGTTATAATTAAATCCAGAATCTGGGCTGGCTTAAGGAGATTACTTCCTCGTTTCTGCAAGTTTCTTATCCAAACCATTTTTTGCGTTGGTTAGCAATAGCGAGGCATTCTGTCACCAGGTGATCCGGAGTTTCCTCCTCCTCACAGAATCTGCACTCGTCGTTTTCTGTTAGACCCACTCTCGTTAGGTGCTTCCTAAGGCGACAATGCCCAGTAAGGAATCCATTGAGGAGGTATAGCATATTCTTGCTAAGATCCAGATACTTCTTAGATCTGGCTGTATTAAAGCTTCCAAGGAACTTTTTGGAATGATCCAAACCAGGGAGATTCCACCAAAGTGTTTCTGTTTCGGTTTCTTCCTTCTCCTGAATCTCTTTCTTGTAGGTATATTTACCTGTACCACAGAAAGATTCTGGGCCAATGAAAGAAGTTCGTGCTCCTTTTCTGACAAGTGTGTTGGTCTCTTCATTGCCTTTGATTCCCGAATAGACTTTCAGAATGTATAGCTATATCACATTTCTGATATTTATCTCCTTAACACTGTCTATAAAGAAACTGTTAAATTTATTAACTATTTGAAGAGGATTAGAAACTTTATTAGCTCCAAATGTCATCTCAGTAATGCTCCTATTATCAGTTGCCAATATAAATTGTTTAATTTTTCTCCATAACTGCTTCTTATCTTTTGCATTTATACATAGTTGTCGTTGAATATAATCATTTTTTGCCTTCTTTATTTCACATTTGTATTGTCTATTTTATACCTGTCCCACAAAACCTCTACGCCTTAAAATTGTTCTTGAGTATGATGCTACTTTTTCTCGTTTTCTTTTTTCAATTTACTCGTGTACTACCCATAATTATAGTCTATATTTTTTTGGAAATAGCCATCTTTTCTATGCCCTCTTCTCCTCTATTATATTATTTAACTATTATATTAGGATCATTTATCATATAAAGATCCTCAATTCCGGCATTGTTTATGAAATTATCGAAATTCTCTTTACTATATTTTATGATTCGCACCATTTTGTTCTTTTCATCTCTTAAACGCATTGTCGCTATTTCTATCTTTAGAGTCTCGGGGTCCGAAATCTTTGATGGAAAGTGCTCCTGGTCAACCTATCGAAATCAACTTGAAGCAGTGGCAATGGCTAACCAGTGGAACGAAGAACAGAAAGCGATTTCCTTAACTGCCACTTTAGGAGGTGATGCAGCAGATATCCTAAGATCTATTCCGGAGGCAAACTACCTAGACTTGCTTTCTAAATTGGAGAAGCGGTATGGAGACAGTCATCTTCAGCAAGTGTACAAAACACAATTAAGATCTCGGGTGCAACGTACAAATGAGTCTACCAGAATTTGAGGGAGAGGTACCTCGTGTTGTGCGACTAGCATATCCTACAGCTCTCGATAGCTTCCTAGATGAAATTGCGGTGGACACATTTGTAAATGGATTGAGAGAGAGCGAGCTGCAGAAGGCGTTAAAGCTGGCCAGACCAAAATTGCTAGAAGAAGCACTAGCTGTTGCTTTGGAACATGAAGCCGCTAACCAAACTTCCCGAGGGCACCGTGTAAGAGCAATTGAGGAAGAAAACCAATCCAATAAAGAGTCCCTGTTAGACATGATAAGGAAGCTAGTTACGGGAGCGCAATCGAAGAAGAGAGAGCGAAGGTGTTGGAACTGTGGTGAGCTGTGAGACGTACGCCGCAGTTGTAAGAAGACGGTAGCACAGTCGGAAAACTAGAATGGGGCGAGATGAGGGGGCAATCGTCGACCTGCAGAAATAGTACCCCAGTAATTACGGTCAACGTGTCCTCTTCTCGCGGAGTGTATACATTGATGGTTGAATCAATGGAGAAGACAAAACACTCCTAATAGACACTGGTGCAACAAGAACAATAGCAAGGCCAGAGCTCATCAAAAATCATTCACGGATATTACCAACAAAGGTCCAACTCAGAACAGCAACTGGGGAGACAATAAGAACACTTGGTGAAGCGAGCATGACCATCAGCATTGGCATCACCATCAAGCACAGAGTTTTAATCGCTGACATACGTCAAAAATGGTGTCTTGAAGGTCGGCCATGAAGAACTGCCCTTTCACGAGGATAACGAAGATGTTGTCGGATTGATAACGACTAGTGACGTAATGATACCCGGCTATAGTGAAAAAATATTGATGACCAACCTGGACGGATCCTGCAAACCTGGAAGTCTGAGACTAGTATACCATCCAGGACCAGATATTCGAAAGAGCTAGTTGATGTGGTCATCAAGACTGTCCAGGGCGAGAAACTATTCCAAAAAGTGAGAGAAGATTTCCATTTGCCAAAAGAGACGAAGCCGAGAAAATGATTCAAGAAATGAGTAAACCAGGAGTCATTGAGCCATCAAATAGTCCATGGACCTGGCCAGTAGTGTTCGTGAAGAAAAAGGATGGTTCTACAAGATTCTCTGTAGATTACCGACTTCTGAATTCAGTCACTAAGAAAGATAGTTATCCGTTACGCAGAATAGATGACACCCTAGATACTCTCTCTGGGTCACGATGGTTTTCTACACTAGATCTGAAAAGTTGATACTGGCAAGTTGGAGTGGATACCGCAGATCGAGAAAAGACTGCTTTCTCCATAGGATTAGGGCTATGGCAATTCATTGTGATGCCGTTTGGACTATGCAATGCTTCCGCTAGGACTGACGTGGCAAACCTGCCTAGTGTATTTGGATGAGGTGATCGTGGTAGGAAAATCGTTTGAAGAACACTCGAAGAATTTAAGAGAAGTTTTCCAACGATTACGTGAAGCCAACCTGAAGCTGAGTCCTAAGAAATGTCTGTTCTGGCGTGAAGTAAGATATCTGGGTCACATCGTATCTGGGGACGGCGTCAAGGCAGATCCAAAAAAGATAACAGCTATTAAGGAATGGCCTATTCCCAAGAACAAGCATGAGAATAGAAGTTTTCTGGGCTTGTGTACCAACTATAACTAAACTTTAACTAAATTAACAGAAGAAGGCAAAGAATATTCCTGAAATGACGAGTATCAGAGAGATTTCGAAAAACTGCAAGAAGCTCTTATCAGCGCAACAATCTTGGGCTATTCGAAGCATGACGGAAAATTCGTCTTGGGCACAGATGCCTGTAATACAGCTATTGGTGCTGTCCTCTCAGATTCAAGACGGGCAGGAGAAAGTGATTGCCTACTTCAGCAAGGTTTTGTCGAAATCAGAGAGGAATTATTGCGTTACCAGAAGGGAACTATTGGGAGTAGTGAAAGCCTGCGAACACTTAAGTATTTGTATAGTCGCCGCTTTCTAGTTAAAAATGACCATGCAGCGTTCAAGTGGCTCCTACAATTCCGTAATCCTGAAGGACAAGTGGCAAGATGGTTAGAACGTCTTCAGTAATATGACTATGACATCGACCACAGGGCAGGAAAAATTCATGGGAACGCAGATCCAAGACCGTGCAACTATAACTGCCCCCACTGTTCAAAGATGGAAGACAAGATTTGCCCTATACGACGAACAACCGTAGAAAATGGGGAATGGCAGCCCGAACAAATGAAACTGGCCCAAGAGGCCGACCCATGTTTGAGAGTAGTCTTGGAGTGGATGCGCCGTAAGGAGAGGCCATCTTATCAGGATATAAGTTTACGAAGCCCGGAAGTGAAAGCATATTGGAGCCAATGGGACTGTCTTGTGTTAAGAGATGATCTGCTGTATAGAACCTTTGAGTCTGAAGGTGGTACTGATTCTAGATTACAACTAGTTGTGCCAAGAAGCAAAGTGCCGGAGGTACTGTCAGCTACATGATGGAGCCTCGGGTGGGCATTTTGGAATCACGAAGACGCTGCATAAGGTTCGAGAGCGATTCTATTGGGTGAATTACAAAGAAGATGTGAGACGCTGGTGCCGGAAGTGTGAAGTGCGTGCAGACGGAAATGGACCACTTGGCAGAAAGCGGGCAACTATGAGACATTATAATGTTGGGAGTCCCATGGAGCGAGTTGCTGTGGATATTGCGGAGTCATTTCCTGAAACGGAAAATGGGAATAAGTATATCCTGGTAGCCATGGATTACTTCACAAAGTGGACAGAGGCGTACGCAATCCCTAACCAAGAAGCATTGACCGTCGCCGAGGTGTTGGTGAAAGAATTCTTCTCACGTTTTGGCGTTCCTTTTGAAATCCATTCTGACCAAGGAAGAAACTTCGAGTCAGCCCTGTTCCAAGATGAGTGCAGACTAATAGTTGCGAACAAGACCAGAACGATCCCTTTGCATCCTCAATCGGACGGAATGGTAGAGCGGATGAACCGAACCATGGGCAAGCACCTCTCTAAGGTTGTCTTAGAACATCAGAGAGGTTGGGATCAGCATATCCATTTGTTCCTGATGGCCTATCGGGCGGCTGTCAATGAAACAACTGGTCAGAATCCTGCTTGTTTAATGTTGGGGTGCGAGTTACGCCTACCCTGTGACTTGGAATTCGGCCGCAGACCTACAAAGAACGGTGTTGCAGGAGAAGGATACGTCGAGCAATTGAGAGCCAGAATGGATAATGTCCACGAGTTAGCCAGACAGAACATCCAACTTGCCAGTGATCGAATGAAACACCACTACAATACTACAGCAGCTGATGGAATCTTCAACGTGGGTGAGATCTTTGTCCCAAACTCCAGAGGCAATGGGAAGGTCCATATGAAATCATGAAGAGGATAAATGACGTCATCTATCGTATCCTAAAGTTACCAAGGGGAAAACCTAGATTGGTGCACAGAAACTGACTCGCACCATACGCTGGATCAAATAACCAGGAGGAAGCACGAGTGGCCTTTCAAGAAAAAAACGTTGAAGAGCAAAATGTCTGTTTCAACGAGTTCATGTCCGACTACGCGGATCGGTAGAAGGTCAGACTCGGTGTGACAGTTGAGGTTCACAAGATCTTTTCATACTGCCAGCCGACATTTCTATTGGAATTATGACATCAAGAAGTTGGGTCTTCCGAAAATAGGCTGCGGTTTGGACCGGCTAGATTCGAAGATTGTAAGGAGCATGATCAAATACATCTTCCAGGACGCTGGCGTGCAAATTACCGTGTGTTGCTTCAATCCAAAAGGAGTATACTCGGGAAAGACGATGGACTGTTACTTCTTCAACAAGGGTGTTTGTCTGGCAGGAACCAAGTGCAGATTTCGCCATGGAACAGACATGCAGCAATGTACTACCAAGAATGATTCTGATCGGGACGATCAGATGCTAAGGAGAGGGCAGTGTAACGTGAAAACTCACCCGAGAAATAAAATACACCCACACACACGAACTTCAGAATATCGGGAAGAACACCACTCCAGAAGCACCGAGAATATGGGGACCCAGATTATTCCCGAATAATAACATACAGCAGTAGGAGACGGATAACAACTCGAAGCATCGAGAAAATGAGGATAGGTTAGGGGTATAAATGTCAACGTCGATCAGAGGAGTGAGTCAGTCAGTTGAGCGTGAATCTACACTAGTGCAGAGAACAGTGAATATAAATAGAGCGCTAAGCGCTAAGTAATGCTGTGAATATAAATGTGTATATAGCTGCCTAATTGTTAGCGTAAATAAATAAATGAAAATAAATCGAACCCAGTTTAATTACAAATCTCGTTACATTATTGATTTTTAATTTCGATTCACTTATATCTTCAGTTGAATGTGTATCTGTTACAATTACTGTAATTTTTTTGTCAAATATCAGTATTTCTAATTCTTCTTTATTGTTTAATAAATAATAAATTATGATTACTTTGTCGAAATTGTCCTTTTTTGCTGTAACCACCTCCTTTTAATAACTTCTATTTTTCTTTTATATAGGTACACTACACTCTGAGCTGAAAGCATGATGATGGGTATTCCATTTATGAGTCAAGTCTTTATTTGATATGCATCATCTCCGAATCACATTCCTCGTTCTTATGTTCACCAACACATTTAGAACATAATTCATTCTTAGAAGGGCATTCATTATTTGTATGGTTAAAGCCCAAACATTTAAAGTATCTCTTCACATTTACACCATCTCTAACAGCACATCTATCCCAGCCAACGTATAATGTCCCCTCTTCCATCACTTTGTTATATCTATCCAGGTCTAATTCGATTGCAGCTGTACAAGACTCGGACATTTTGTTTTCCCATTTTATTTTAAAATTCAAATCAGATGAGTCTTGTAACATTTCATTTTGCATTTGTATATAATAATTTACTCACTTTCCATGTCCTCCGTTATATTGTCAATGCGGATTCTAGGTTTTTGTTTATCCAATACCTCAATATTATAGCCATCACTAATTTTTTCCTGAACTTTACTATTCATTTTATCCATAGAAACATCATCCAGACACTCAAATCGATGTTTTATTATGTCTTCCCTAAAATCAATGCAGCCATCACAAAATATCAATATATTTGTCTTCTGCTTTACTTGATCAACATTTCGCTTTTTTCCACTTGCCAAAACTTGTTTACATTTTCCACATTTTTCCGGGATTTTTTCTCGCAGAAGATTCTCTCATACTTTTTCAGAGAAAAAATGTTTCTCATTGTGTATATAATTAATTAATTTTTATGAGATCCTAATTACTATTCCAAATATTTTACTTTTAAAGAGCCAAATATCACACAACATCAGTAAACAGGATTGATTTATCTCCATCGGGGGTGTGAAACTAATGTATATATATATATATATATATATATATATAATAAAATAGATTTTTGTTGGGGATGCAGTCATTTAATAAATAAAATTCTTTGGATTATGCCAAGCTTTCGAGAATGTTTATTCTCTTCGTCGGGGCAAAATTCGTGAATTTATATAAAATTAACCACAAACAGGAAAGATTTCATAGTCAGCAATCAGAAATGTCATTAGTTATTTATAAATATATATATATATATATATCTTCTAATATATTGACATCTTGCGCCCTCTCGATACACTCACGTGAAGCTCTACAAATTTATAAAAAATCTAGAAATTTGAAGAAAAAAAATAATTATGAAAAGCCTGCCATGTTCAGTAATACAAATTTTTATATTTCACATGTGGCATCATTGAACATTATCGTTCAATTTCTAGCTCTTTTTGTAGAAAATAAATCATTGCACGTGAGTGTTATAACCCATAACTTATAGGTTTGTATAATTCCAATCAACTTTTTCTATGAAGCCTTCGAGATTTTCAAAAGACTTTACTATTATAAGGTGTATGTTCTAGTAAAAATTAAGTACTGATTTAACTTTTGTTATTATAGTTGCCTTCCGAGGCGGTTGATAATTTCCGAATCAAATCTCTAGCATCAGAGGTCAATTATGAACTGTAATAACCAGTATGACGCGTTGGGAACATCTGATTGTCTGTAAGGTTTTATAAAATAAGTTAAAGATTACTTCAAACTGACAAGCACCTAATGACAAATTGGCAACAATAACCATATTTTTAATATTAACTGACAGGTCTGTCAAAATATGTATGAAATTATTTCAAGATGACAGTGACATATTAAAAAAGTAATTTTTTTCTGAGACGGGAAAAAAGGTTGACATTTTACCTCTTTTGACAGGAGACAAATTATCAATTTTTCCCCACGGGAAAAATGTGAGAACTTTTTTCCCGGGAGATATATACAGTGCTTTTCTTTAATGTACCTACCCCCTAGTTTATTTTTTGAATCGGTCAACTCAAAAAATTGAAACTTGGGATAATGAAATTGACGCATGAATACTATATTTTGGAGTAAAACTGACAGATGAAACTTTCAAGATGGCGACTGGGCGCCATCTGGGAAAAAAATGAAATTGGAAAGGGGGGTATTGTGACACATCTTTTTGAAGCTCCTGACGAATACTTCACAACCTTAAAATATAATATCAATATCTTCACCTACTACAAAATGGCGGAATATTTAATAACTGCAAGGCGCTATATGAGCACTATTTCGAGTATTCTTCGTGGCATCTTCGTAACTCTTCGCCATCAGTAGCAATTATCCCTCTACAGATGCGATCCTGGTGGGTCAACATGTTAACAGTCCCATGTACAAAGCTCCAGTTGCAAGACAGTAAATGATCGTGGTTCTAAGTAACATCCCGTTTTCTCAATGTCGCAGTGCCATCGTTGACTTTGACATTTGAATAAGACTATTTGCTACCCACTATGATACAAATACACTAGGTATGTTCGTTAGACGGACGATTTTGCGTTCAGTTGGCGCATGTTAACCAGCCGACGCCATCTTGCGATTATCCCGCCTTCCAATTCAAATGTGAGAAATGTAAATATATTTCTTGCAACGATTCCTGTGCATATCAATTAAACGGATCTCTCTTCTATTGCATTTATCTATCATAGATGATGAAATATTTATTCTTTAATATATAATATAATTAACAATAGACAGATTCTCTATTAGTCTATGAGAAATATTGTTATTAGGTAAATTTCTTATAGAAATATACCTATTGCGATCGTTCACAGTTTTGAATTTCGAAAAAATTTCAACGGCATGTTATTATATGTCTATAAGTTAGTCCAAAAAAACATTTGGTTCAAAAGTTTTTATATATATATATATATATATATATATATATATATATATATATATATATATATATATATATATATATATATATATATATATATATGGGATATTACGAAATTTGTTAACACGATAGAGGTCGCAGTTTTGAAGGTATCAAGTTCAAATTTGCTACAAAAATCAATCTCTCAAATATCTCGGTCGAGTTCGTTATTGGGCAATATCGGGTAAGTAGTTTCAAAATGGCGACCATTCAAACATTTAAAAAAATTATCAAAAAAGAGCAGTAGTGTAAATATTATTAAAAATAATTTTAGGTTATAGATATAATCAGTACCTACAACTTTTGTTCAAAGCAATTTTTCATAAAATACACAGGTAAAAAAATAAAAATTAATAAAGAAAATTAACAAATATTGATAAAACATGAACACTCAATATAAATTTGATGTAATTGTACATTTTCTGGAGATCTTAATATAGACCCTGATTAAAAAAATATATAGTATATTTATCGAAAAGAAATAGACGAAAAAAAAATCTGCCTTGAAGTGGACTCGAACCCTGTCTGCTTTATATTCAACAGCCAAAACAAAAACCTCTAACCGCAAGGCTATGACAATTTTATTTAATATTTGTAGCTATACCAATGAAAAGGTTGTTAAAATTTCAATTCAATGAATTTTGAAAAATTTACCTTTCCGCTGACTACAGGCCATCGGGATTTTTAAAAACAATTTTCATCAAGAAAACTTACTCACCTATCTAAGTAGACTTAACTGGAACACTTTTTATTCGAAACAAAATGTAAATGACGCTTACATAGAATTTATCACAAATATCAAATGGTGCCTTGATGTCAGTTGCCCACTAGTAAAAATGACTAAAATTTTCAAAGGCTCCAAATACAAATGGTATACGCCAGAGCTCGCACAAATTAAAGACAATTTACATTACTTCCATTGGCTAATGTCAGTATTAAACTGTCAATAAACAAAAAAAGTATATTTACAAAAAAAACGTGAGTATATACTAAGACTAATTGAAGCAAAATGTCAGCATACAAGTAATAGAATATGTTCAGCTACTAATAAAGTGGAAAATTATAAATGAAAATTTAAATAGCAATAATAAAAATAACGAAACAATAAATCTAAAATGTGATGAAATTCTGATAACAAATAAAAAACAAATAAAAAGGAAGAAGCTGATAAATTTGCAGTCTACTTCTCAAGTATATGTAAAAACAAAACAGATGAACTTTTCGGTGAAAACTCTTCACATGCGTGTACTGTATGTGACTATTCTCCAAATAGCATATTTGTCCCTTACGTAACCGAAACTGAGGTATCGAGCATCATAAAATCACAAAAGTAAAACATGCTCCGGATTGGATGAAATTTCACCGAAGCTACTAAAAATTATGCATGACTATATTATCACCCCTTTAACGATCCTAATCAATTCATCTCTAGTGGAAGGAGAATTTCCCAATTTAATGAAAACTTCACAGTGTTTCCTCTTCACAAAAAAGGTGACAAACAACCAATAGATAATTACCGCCAAATATCTCTTTTATCTGAATTTTCGAAGATTCTTGAGCGCTGCGTATACAAAATTGTAATCAGTTTTATAGAACGTTTTAATTTACTAACACCTTCCCAGCATGGTTTTAGGAAAAACAAATCAACGGAATCGGCCATGTACGATTTACTGAACTATATTTACACTTTCTTAGATCAAGGAAAATATGTTGTTTCACTTATGTTTGACTTTTCCAAAGCTTTTCACTGTCTAAACATAAATTTCATATTAGAAAAACTCAACTGTTTTGGCATAATAGGTACCATTCTAAAGTGGTTTGAATCTTTCTCAAAGAAATATTCTCACCAAGATAGATCAGCATCTTTCCAAAGAATGCGCGAATTGTCTCGGTGTTCCTCAAGGGTCCGTCTTGGGACCATTAATCTTTCTTCTTTTTTTGAATGACATTCCCAATCATATAACCGCAGGACAAGTAACAATGTTTGCTGATGATACAACAGTTACCGTATGTGGAGAAACACTTGAAGAGTTGCAGGGAAATGTTGAGAAAGCTCTCAATGAAATGAAAAAATGGTGCCATAAAAATCGCCTTATTCTGCATGCGGATAAGACAATCTACATAAATTTCCATTTGAAAAACTCTGTGCCAAAGAGTTTCTGTAAAAACCTTATATTTACCGACGACGTTAAGTTAAATGGAACATGGCTTAACTCAGACCTTAGCTTCTCGTCCCAAATAAGTGCTGTTTGTAAGCAGCTCAACAAAGCATACTATGCAATTCTTCAAATGAAACCAATTTTAGACAAAAATAGTCTGGTAAACTTATATTATGCATTTGCATATACCCACATATCTAATAATATTGCTACATGGGGGTTGGCAACTGAATATAAGAGAGTCTTTACATCTCAGAAAAGAATAATTAGATTAATATTCGATCTAGATTACAAAGAATCTTGTAGGGCTGTCTTCAAAAAACACTCTATCTTACCATTCCATTCTATTTACATTTTAAAGTGTGTAACATTTGTGAAAAGCAACTTCTCTAACTTCAAAGTATTAGGAAGTCATCATAACTACCCATCAAGAAGTCGCATGTTGGACATACCACTTCATAAAACAACAATTTTTAGAAAGTCGACTTTTTACAACTGCATATCTCTTTATAATAATCTTCCAACCTTTTTAAAGGAAATTAGCAGATCTGACACCTTTAAAAGTGCTACAAAAAAGTATTTCCTAGAAAATTGCTTTTATTCACTAGAAGAATTTTTTAGCATTGATATTTAAGCACTGAATTTTTCATCTATCTATATATGTATGTATCTAATTTCAAATGCACTGAATTTAATCTACACTCAATTTTAACTATATTTTTAACTATTTATGTAATATGAGTTTGTCATTCTCTTTTTAGCTATAGTTATATTGATTTAATTTTAAGGATTGTTTTGTGCCTATTATTTATATTTGTACGTACTCAATTCCAACTGCTTTCTTAACTTTTTAAATATTATGAACGTGTTATATTCTCATTTTATCTATAACTATATTATTTTTAATTTTAATCTTTAATGATTTGTCTGTGAAATTTTGACCTGCCTATTGTACTTTGTATGTTATGTGGCCAATAAATACTACTACTACTACAATAAGACCTTGTGCCATGGTAGACGTGAATTGACATCGGTTGCTACTCTCACTATGTATTGCCTGTAGGTTTACTACATATATCCTAGTTTCTACATATAATAACAGTCACAAAAGTAAGCAAACCAGTATTTTATTAATGTATGTACATATACAGTTTGTTTCACGAATGCTGGCGTCTGCCTTGAAAACACGAAAAATGGATCAATCCAACTGACGGGAGTAAATCAGTGGCGTATCGATTTCGAGCTAAGATATGGCATTTAAGGAAGTTCATAAAATTAGAGGAAAAAATATCGATTGATTGAATAAGCACACATAATATGAAAGATTTATTATCAAGAATAATGCAGACACACAAAATACAAATTTATTGCTTGAGTTATGAAATATAAATGTATGCACCTGAATTATCTGAAATGTCACAATGACTTTGTGACGCCCATGAAATAAAGATTTCGTTGCCTTCGGACATACGTGCAGCGCATTTTATTGTATAAAAGGACATTAGCTTGACATACTGATGTCGTAGCTTAGATCGACAAACGTAGTAGAGAATTTCATGATAATGAGATGCGATGAGACGTACAGCGATATTTACGTAGCTCGTGAATGATTGCACACAACAGCCATGATTTGTGAAACAAACTGTAAACATAAGAACAGTAGTAGTAAATTACACTGGCAGCCAAAAAACCAGACACCTTGAAAATTGCATGCTATATACCGCTTAAAGCAAAAACTTGCCCTACAATTTCGGGAAGCATTCCTCATAAATTGTTGAAAATCAATCTATAAACGAAAAACAGCTGAAAAGGAAATCACAAATTGTGGCAATTCGAAAGTTCGTGATGGGTACAAATCAAAAAACAACAGGTCGACAAGTTTTCCAGTTTAAAAAAGAATAGGTACCTCATTGAAATTTTGATTCAGATATCTCTTGATATTACAACTTGAATGACCAAATAAGCCTTTTTTGTGTGAAATCAAGTCACGATTTTTTTCATTTTTGACCGACAAACCCCGAACGGAGGAAGTATACTTACAATTCGACTTTCTGCTTTTTTTGTTCGTTCGTGATCCAAATTTGGATTTTTAATTCATATCATATTCATAAAAACGCAAATCCGAGATCACCTTCCATCCGTAAACTACCCTTGAAGGGGGTATAGGGTGTAAATTCTCTCGAAAATCGAAAATCCTAGATGGAATTAAAGATACCAAAATATCCTGTAACGTTTAAATTGAACATTTTTTCAAAAGAGTTACGGTTTTCGAGTTATAGCAATTTTAAAATCTCAAATATGTTTACGCTATGTGGAAGAGGCAATTTCTTTCAAAAACTGAAAATCTGAAAAAGGGAAATTAATGACCAGATTATTTGTGCAACATTTATATTGAACATTTTTTCCATAGAGTTCCGGTAAAGTAGTAATGTTTATAATATGCCTATTTCCGCGACGATGTTCTTAGATTTCTGAATAATAGCAAATACAAGCAAAGCATATATGGATAATGGCGAACGTTCAACAATTTTCGTGGCAAATGTAACACTCAAAAGTGTGAAATATTTTTATTAAAAATTGCAGTTATTATTTTATAAATAATATTAATTATATAGGTGCTGGTAGACACTTGTGAAATTGGTGCCAAAAATTTTCAGTTTAACTGCAACTGCACAACTTCAAAAGTACCAGCACCAATAATAGATTTATTATTTTGTACATTTCAGTGCACCAACTGATAACGTTGGTATTTTTTTTGTAAAAAATATTTATTCTGTTACTCCTTGAATACTTGTTACGTAATTGCGTTTCATTCCTGCGGCAATCATTTCTTTTGTATTGAAATATATGATTCTTATGTAAGTTCCCTGTAGCAGATTGTCTTCTTGTAAATCTGGATAGATTACTTTTTCCAATACTAGTCATTTTCTTTACAATATTCTTGGTTTTTTGAACAGGAATGGTTTTATTGACAAGTAAATTTTTTTTTGTCTAAAAGCTTCGCTCCTGCCGCCTATTCACCTATTGTGATTTGTCACTTTTTATTACATTCAGATTAGAAGTATGTATGTATATCTTAAGCAAAAACATTAATCAGACAAGTCCCAGTCGAACGCCGAAGCCCAGCCTAGATACGCAATCGTTGAGCCGGGTCTACCGGCTACGTCACAAGCTGCTTCCCGCACCGAACGCTTCCCCTGCCATAGTACCCCTGATTGAGACAACCGTGTCTCTCTACTGACCGTGCTTGCTACCTACGTATTTCGCCCTTCGATTCCAGACCTGTTTGTACGACCGTAATTCCACCAGACACTATGTAATACTTTAATTATTCAAATTTGAAATATCTTTAGTACAGGGTGCTCACAAATATCACTGACGCGTTGCTTTTCTGAATAGACTAGCAATAATTATTTATGTACACAACCGAAAGTCTTTTGTAATATACAGTGTATCCACTTTTTTGTAGCAGGACTTTCACAAATTGAAGTAGCAGTCACTTAACAAAAAAAAACTTCATATAAAATATGAACATTTATGCAGGGTCGTCGTTCACAAGCAACAATATATTTGTTTAATACTCTTGACATCAAAAACGTCAACAAATAGCAAAACATTGCTACAGTACCTCCGCAATTCGAGAAATGAAGAAATGTCAGTAATCCATGACCCACTTGTGGCAGCAAGCGATAACAAGTAAATACTTTTTTGTGAATGAGTTTTAAATTATTTTTAAACAAAACGGGAAAGGAGAAAAATCAAACAATAAAAAAAGTTATATTTTTCAATGCTTCATCTAACAAAATGTCAAACTTTAAAAAAGCAGCGGCGTACCATATTTTTTTCTATTTTTATTTATATTCATATTACCAATGCTCCACACGTGTTATAGTTTTTAACATATATACCTATTATATACATACTGGCTTAAGTTTATCTTCTTATCAATTTCAGTTGACCCTTAAATGGACATTGATTTTTGTTCCTATCCCTACTAATATTATTAAATAGGTGTGTAGTATGTAGGTATAATTCTTTTTGACCGACTTCCCAAAAGGAGGAGGTATACAATTCGATTGTGTGCTTTTTTTTTTTTGGTTTGTGCGCGCCTTTCATATAGTAAACGTACTCCGATTTTGATGATTTTTGATTCATTTGAAAGAGGAGGATTGAGAAATGGTCCCATATTCATAAAAACGGGAATCCGACATCGCGTTCCCTCCGAAAACCGCCCCCGAAGGGGGTGGAGGGGGCAAATTTTGTCGAAAATTGAAAATCTGCGTTGATATAATTACAGATAGGACAATATCCGGAAACGTTTAAATGGAACATTTTTTCAAAAGAGTAACGGTTTTCGACATAGAGACATTTTAAATTCTCAAATATACCTATTTTCGCTATGTGGAGAGGGCGATTTCTGTCGAAAATTGAAAATCTGTTTGCAGTACATGAAAGACATAATTATTTGTAGCAACATTTATATTGAACATTTTTCCCTTAGAGTTACGGTTTTCGAGTAAAATCGGTGTTAAAATGGTAACAACTAAAATATTCAAGCGTATTTCCGCAGCTATGTTCTGAGATCTCAATAATAACAACTACAAGCAAGGAATATACGTGGGTAATAGAATAAGTACTATCTTCATTGGTATTAGTGAACGTTCAACGATTTTGGTGACTACTGTTACACTCAAAAGTGTGAAATAAATATTTTTTACAAAAAATTGGACCGACTTTATTAGTTGGTGCACTGAAAAGTATAAAATAATATTAATTCTATTGGGGCTGGTACTTGTGAAGTTGGTGCCAAAAGTTACCAATCTATCTGCAACTGCACAACTTCAAAAGTAACAGCACCAATAGAATTAATATTATTTTATACTTTTCAGTGCACCAACTAATAAAGTCGGTCCAATTTTTTGTAAAAAATATTTATTAAAAGTCTAGGATTTGAAAAGCGCAAACAACATAACAATCTCTTTAATGAAATAACAATGATTAGGTAATAATTTCTTTACTACGCCCATGACCGACGTTTACATGTCAATAATTTTCTTTCAAAATTCAAATATATAAGTTACCAAATTTTAATTTAGACAGTCTACTTCGATGAAAAGTTACTTCTGGGTTCGTGGATTCTATTTAATTGCACACCTTGCAACCCCTACTCATTTTTTCAAGTTTTGAAACCAAAGAATATAATAGAATATTCAAAAACAACCAAAACACCAAGTATTTAAATAATGGGGGGGAGAAACTGATATGCGATGAGGCGTGGCCGAACAAGGGATGATGTCAACACAATATATTGTTTACAGTTCCGTCTATCACTGTTAATAGGTCATTGATTCAAACAAGGAAACTAAGGTATAAAATTAAATACAGATTTAATATTTTGAGGTTGGCTAGGTTTGTGTTTTGGTAAGAAATTTGTTTCCTTAATAATTGCTAAACAACTACATTTTAACTTCTATTTTATGTTTATTTATAATTTCATTGCATGGTGTCTTTAATATTTATTAGACTGTTGTAGTGTAGGTTTGTGTTTTGGTTAAACTTCTATTTTATGTTTATTTATAATTTCACTGCATGGTGTCTTTAATAGTTATTAGACTGTGGTTGGCTATGTTTGTGTTTTGGTAACAGGTTTGTTTCACTAATATTTGCTGAACAAATACATTTTAAACTTCTATTTTATATAAAAAAGCTGTTCCGTAAAGTGATGCTATCAATTTACTTGCTTATTAATTATTTTTATTATGAAATACTCCAAAACCTAGAGTACGTACTGATATATCAAAATATCCAACTGTTTATCGCTAGATGCGCTACAAATATAGTGGCAAAGGCGTAGTATTTGAAACGTAAGTCGTTTCTTGTTTCAGCCATTTTAAATTTTAAAACAACATAATATGACAATAATAGCGGCTAGACGCTAGACAATAGTCAAGGTGAGCAAGGTGAAATTTACGAGTTTACAGTGATTAATGTGAATTTTTCGAGAAAATACTTCGTTTGGACGGTTTCCAATGTGTGATTTCTGGTAAGTACGACTTCTTATACTACGATTCAGACTGAGAATGCAGTGTGGCCCGGTATTTGGCAATGTATTTTAAATGGGAAAACGGTACACAGCTCTTTAACTTTATCTGTAATAATTTTGTTTGAAATTTATTGTCTATTACTTTTAATTATTGAACATAAAAATGTTAGAATAAAATTTAAACCCTGGTGACGAAATATACGAGAGACCGGATCTGGTGGTTGATCGAGCCCGGAAGATTAGATCACATCTTCTAAGTGTTCTCACAATATTCTCAGTGTGAAATGCACTTGAGACACTTGAAGGAAAAATATTCCGCAGGTATGTAAACGAAAACTTTTAAAACATTAGTTATTTAATAATCTCGTGAAAATTTTCATTTTTGCTTGTCTGAATAAAACCAGTTTTTTTTAATAAATAATATTTAGAATCGTAAAGAAAGATTTTTCATTGCAACAGCCGGTTTCAAGGCAGCGTATCGGTACAGCGCTCATTGCACGAAGCATCATTTGTTTTTGGAATATGTTCAACCTTAAATTGTTTATGTGCGGGTTTGAAACTTTCCCACATTTTTCTAATAAGACATTTATGAACTTTTAAACTAGACTATAGTAAAAAACTAATAGTATAAGGTAGGGATGCGCCGAAGCGTCGCTTCGGCCTCGGTATTCGGCCAATTTTTCTATGATTCGGTTTTGGCCGAAGCAGTAGTTTGATTCGGCCGAAGCGGCGCGATAAAATTTTCTTGTCAAGACTTGTTAAATCGAGTGTTTTTGGGGTTATATTATTATTTTTATTTCACGTTTTAAACGTGATCGCGTAGCATGTTAGGCGGTTTCGACGTGAAAATGAATAAAAAGTCGAATGATATTTGGAAATATTATTTATTATCTAATAATAATAAATATTCAAAATGCAACATATGTACATGCCTCCACAACATCTGTGATCAATCATTTAAAAAGAAAAAATGTAGAAAAATATGAAGAATTCCAACAGGAAAATTTAGACAATACATATCATTAATTATTATTTAGAAGTAGAAATTGGTTTTGTTTTTGTTAGCTTATGTGTTCTGGTGCAATATTCTGCAGATTATTACATTAGTTATTTTATTTGTGTTCCTGCTAATTCGGTCATTGCACATATTTTTTATTGATGGTTCTGAAACTTTATTAAAAAAATTACCCGTGTTTTTTGTTTTTTTTCGACATTTTATATAAAAAAACGAAAAGAAAAAGTTCAAAAACACTAGAAATTAAATTGGTTCAAAACGTGTGCGTTTTGTGACGTCACAGTTCCCACTCATCTGGCATTGGCAGATCTTGTGCAATATGTCGGTAATCATTGTGGCAATTAGTTGTCAACACGTTGTGAGATTAAATTTTCGTTTTATATTTGATTTTGTCAACACCAAGCGGGATTATAAATTTTATATCTGGTGGTTATGGTGGACTCATATCAGAAAATTTGCAAAGTAGGTGACTTTTACAAAGGGTTGCGCACCCGAACAAAAAAATCCAATGCCTACAACGACCCTAAAGGTGTTTTTTCATTTGTTTATAAACACACCTATTAATATTTGTGATTCGGCCGAAGCTTCGGCCGAATCACTGCAAAATTGGAAACGATTCGGTATTTGGCCGAATCGAAAAAAAGGCGCTTCGGCGCATCCCTAGTATAAGGCTAGAGAACGGTAAAGTCGATTCACAAGGGGCAATACAATGTTTCTTAGTAGTATTACTTACTAACCTGATATATTTTTCGATATTGGAGTACCAGTTACGGCCCATCGGAAATGAGCATGTATTTTTTGTGCCATTTCAGATACTTTGGTGGTTGGAGATTCAACACTTTGAGCTTCGTCCAAACATAAACGCCACCATTTTATCCTAACCAAGGGGCTGCCAGGTGGAGAGTATTTTCTCTCCCTTCGCAAATTGAAAGTCTATTGGGAAGATAACTCAGATTTGTAAATAGCAACAAATATGTTTCGTGTTAGACAGATAGTTCAAATATATTTGGTGATTTTTTATGCTATTGCGGAAAAACTATTTTTAGTTTGAATCGTAGAGAAGAGAAACATTTAATATTTACTCAACTGGATCCTGTAGTACATGCCCGTGACTCTCAACTGTATCGATATTTTCAACCAAGTGGGACGTTTTACTCAATTTGATTGACATCAGAAAAAAAGAATCATCATTAAATTTAGCATTTACCTGAGTTGTTTCAGTGAGTACTAACTCACTCCTCAAAACTGCATAGGTAGTAATGACAATGTCATATCTAGACAATACTGTTGGATATATTTGAGAAACATTATGCCCTTCGTAATTTAGAACTTTAAGATTGCCCTTGATGTGCTTTGTAATTTCTTTGCACCATTGTGTTCTCAGGGTGGATGGAGTTACTATCAATGTTGCATCAACTTCAAGTAACGGCTCGTCCATCCAACACTGCGGACATAAATATTTACCCATTGATCGATGATAACTGAAAAGTATCAATAGTTCAATGATTGAACTTTTTTAAAATATATGAAATTGAACAAAATTTATTTACCCGAAACATGTCCTATGTTGGTATTTGCCGCAAGAAAAACACTCAACCAAATCACTGTCATTCAACGATCCACAAACACATTGTATCAAAGGTTCATCTAGAGATTTGGCTGGTTTTGTTGTTATTGTACTAGTACTTGCAAGCGTATTTTCATACCATAATTCCAAAGCGATTCTCATAGCAGTTTTTTTATGAGAAGAAGATTTAACACAATCAGTTACTATGACTCGCGATTTCTTTGACTTTTCTCTAAGCATGATATATTTATCTGAACTTTCGGTCATGTCATTTTCTACTTTGCGCTTCCTTTTGCGTTTATCTATAACTGGAAAGAGTCCACTTTGCTGAAAATAGAGAAATTTGAATTTAGCTTTACTACTTTCAGATGGGAAGTTTGATCATTACCTCTAAACCATCATACTTTCCAGAATCTTTTGGATGTAAAAGTATAGTAGCCAAGACTTCAATCGTTTTACCCAAACCCATTTCATCTGCAAGTATGCCTCCCATACTAGAATTTTCTATCATCGGTTTAATATTAGTCATATAGCCTGTGAATCTATCGTAAAACAATTCAACGCCAGATTCTAATTGTATAGCTATGTATAGAGGATGCAGATTCTCTGAAATGTATGTATTGTAAATATCGGCAACTCATCATATAAAATTTATTCACCATTTTGGTCAGGAGTCATTTGTTCTCTACTGAGCATCCATTTAACTGCTTTCTGTTGATACGGTCTCAGCATGGGCTTCAAGCATTTTTGCTGTACATTTATATCAGGCCTGGTATCCAATTCTTTATCTCTGGTACACAAAATATTATTATAGAGATCTGTTATCTCAGAGTTACCACTTAAATTCTTGAACATACCTATAAATAACCGTGGATATTAATAAAAACTGGAAAGATATAAAAATAGACCCTTACCTTCAGAAGTTTTTGTTTGAATCTTAAAGAATATTTGGCAAAGTGTTTTTATACATTTCGCTCCTTTTGAATGGAACTTGGGCAAGGGAAGGGTTAGAAAATATATTTTAGCATATATCTCCTCACAATTTTTCTCAAAATCAATGCAGAAATATTTTGTAGCAAGAATTTCTGAAATATAAAAGATGTCGGTTTTATAATGAACAAACTTCTTTTATAATTACCCATAAAAAAATCTGTATCAATTATGCTTCTCACTACAACTGTTACAGTTCCAAATTCCATAATTATAGCATGATCTTCTGCAATATTTTTCAAATATATTCTACAGTTATCGATACCTTCTGGTAAAACATTATGAGAAAGACCAATCAAAATTTTTCCAAAATAAAGCGACTTGTTTTTATCTGTTGAATGCGGCACTTTATAAGAAACCGTTTTTTGCATTGACTGACTTCTACGAGCTTTTTTTTTAATAACTGGAATATAGTTGTGTGCGCTCCAAATTTCTCCAATATCAGATGTTTTTGATTTTTTCGGTGTGCCTTTCTGTCTACCCATAGTGAAATTATTTTATAAGCAGAAGATAGTTGTCCCCGTTGTCTCTGGCTACTGCTACTGGCAGTGTTGGAGGTGTTGTAGACGAAGAAGCAGGGCACAAGTCTCAATATGTATGTATCACGGTATATATACACTTTATTTATTATCTATTGGCACAAGCCAGACAAAGTCGAGTTTACAGAAACAGCGTCTGGTAGCGATAGAGATAATCCAGATTATTATGTAAGGCTCGATATGTTCTTACTGCAAGTCAGAAAGTTTTCCATAGAGAAGGATTCTCTCTGGTAGAGAAATAGAGCATTATAAACATAGAGTAAATAAAATAGGTTAGGTTAGGCTTTAAGCAGACTACGGACGGTCCATAATGCAGACATCCTTGTCTTATTTTGGAGGTATGTTTTCTCTGGTCTTATTGTACATTCTACCATGGAAGCTTATATCACTCTTTTCTCTGGCTTATATACAACAATAGACACTGTAGAATTCTGCGCAACACCCCAAATTGACAACTTTTCACAGGACGTTATCTCAGCCACTGCTGCTTATACCTAGAACAGAATACAGAGTCAGCGATCCTCCCTTTATATATTCTTGGCCACGACCCTTCCGTCGTTTGCAGCCCTTCACATGGTTTTATATAGACAGAGTCCTAGCCTAGCCCCCAAGCCCACCGCGACCGTTTTCATTTTGGTTAATTTATATATGCAGTACCAAAGAATAAAAATTTATTTTATTCTTTGTGCAGTACGCAGAGAACACCAAACACTACTTCCAATTTGTACGACCAAGACGACTGGAAACAGAAGAGTGAACTTCCTATGCTCTTTCACGTAGCCATAATATAAAAACCAGAGAATATATACCTACAAATAAAAACAATGGTATGTATGACGAGGCACATCTACGAGCTTCTAGCTCCTCCCATTTTTTTTACCACTGACGATAAGGGTGTTCGAGCAGCGGTTCAAACCCATCCCAAACTGTCAGACGCCTGCGCACTTCAATTTACGATGAAATAATTTATTCCCAACTACTAGTAAGATGTTCGAGTAGTAATTTGACGATTTCCAAACTGGTCCGGACTCCGGACTCACTTTGAGACTGGCGCAGTTGAAGCGTCTTCTTCTTCTTAGAGTATAGTGTTCTCTGTTGTTGGATAAATCCCTTTCAGAGAACACTATCACAGACAGTCCTAAACTAAACCCTTGTTTTTAAATTGCCTTTTTATGTATGGAATCATTTCATTTATATCTATCTTCAATTCCATAGGAACATTCAAATTTCTTCCTACATTGGCCAGGTTATCTGCAATCTCGTTTCAACAAATTTTCAAAATATTGGCAGACTACCACCCAAATAAAAGGAAAATACTATGCTCAAGTTCAGGACCAATTTCCACAAGTCCCATGGTATTCAAAGTTTCCCTTCATAGACAGGAGATACTTAACAACAATCATAAGGAAAGAAATGAACTTAAATACAATGCTACTTACTCCTTATAAAATTTTTCATATACAACAAAATCAATCTTTGATGATTATGTTAACTAGATTAAATATCCTTACCTTTTATTACCCTGGGTCCTAAAAATCCGAGGTAACATTCCTGGGTGTGAATGCTCCGCCATTACCCCGGAGCGAGAAAAGTTTTACCTTTGTTGTGTTATTTGTCTATTAATACCCTTTTACACCTTTTAGGAAACCACAATTTTGGGTATGAGTTAGACTCAGATTCACTTAACTGTGACCCTAACTTCCAGTTAGGAAAGGGCCAAAGAAGAAGAAGAAGAAGAAACCCTTGTTTTATGTTTTGTCCGTCAGACTTTTATTGATGTTCTCTTTTATCTTTGGTCATAAAACATATCTATGGGCATAGTCCTTTGTTCTATGACGACGACAAACTGCAGTTTGGTGTTCGAGCAGAATAAAATTAAGGGTGTTCGAGCAGCGGTTCAAACCAGTCCCAAACCGTCAGACGCCTGCGCACTTCAATTTACGATAAAATAATTTATTCCCAACTACTAGTAAGATGTTCGAGCAGTAGTTTGACGATTTCCAAACTAGTCCGGACTCAGTTTGAGACAGGCGCAGTTGAAGCGTCTTCTTCTTCTTTGGGTATAGTGTTCTCTGTTGTTGGAGAAATCTTTTTCAGAGAACACTACCACAGTCCTAAACTAAACCTTGATTTGTGTTTTGTCCATCAGTCTTTCATTGATGTTCTCTCTTATCTTTGGTCATAAAACATATCTATCGGCATAGTCATTTGGTCTATAACGACGAAATTGTAAGAAAGTGGAAGGGGTAGTTTGCAAACTGCAGTTTGGTGTTCGAGCAACAAAATCCCAAACCACTTGGAAACTGTTTCAAACCGCACATGCGCATTTTAAACAGTTATCAAACCGTCCCAAACTACTGCTCGAACAGCCTTATTGTAAACTGTTTCAAACCGCACATGCGCATTTTAAACAGTTATCAAACCGTCCCAAACTACTGCTCGAACAGCCTTGATATAGTAGCTGATAATAAGGGTGTTCGAGCAGGATTTCAAACCAAACTCAAACCGTCAGAGGCATGCGCATTTTAATTTAAAGAAGACGGAAATTAATATGCGCATGCTCTACAATCACGGAACACAGTTGGAAACTGGTCCAAACTACTGCTCGAACACCCTTAATAGTAATTTAAGCCAAATCAGGTAACAGATCCAAAGGATCCCGAAAACACGAGCACCACTCAATCATGTTCAGCCTTCTCTTGTCTACGCAGTGGTGGTGTCAGTGGTAAAAAATAAGCGAGCTTTACCAAATTGAACTCAAAACGTAGCATACCGTTGTATGAGTATCTTGTACGTTGACTAGGAAAGAGAGAGGACTCGTAACGATGCAGCCGAAAATGAGGCAATTTGTCACCAAAAAGGTGTTCACCAGTGGCGTAACCCAGGTGGCGTTTGAATTAATATGAATCTATTAAAATGATCAATGGCGTTGAATGTTAGGAAATAAAACAACTAAGAATGTTATCCTTCATTTTAATTCTTGGAAATTGGAATACATCACGCAATACTTCAATACCTCTTACATTTTAAATCAAATTCACATAGGTAGACGGAAACATTTATTTGTGACTTTCCAATTACATGATTGCTTGTAGCTATTCTAATTATTTAAATAAAAACAAGAATATAGACTTCAAATCTTTTAAATAGAAATAACAATTATATAAAATATTAAATAACAACATGAAGACAGATTCAGCACGTTCAATTATTTACCAATTCGTGAAACCTACTGATAATTTACATTATTATCCCTTAAATAATACAAGTTTAGTGAACTGATTTCTTACAGAATCTATTATCTCTTCATCACAAAATATAATTTTACATTTATATACTTAGAAATAACTGACTCTCTTCACATTTTTTTCAATAACTGGAATGTCACAAGGCCTGCAATATACTTACACAACAATTTAGAATTAGCAATTGTTCAAAAATCATAGGTACTGGATCATCATGCAGGTGAGTTTTTTTCCCAAATATAAAAAAGTGCTTTGCTAATTTTGTTATTTTGGGTGACTACCCAAGCAGCCCTTTCCATTTTCTAAGTCCAAAGTACTACTCTATTGGGATCTTTGATGATGATGATCTTTACATAACAGATACATTTCTTTAAACCCTGAAAAGTGGCAGAAAAGCTACTAGTTTGATATATCATTACATTAAAATAAAATTGTCATGTAGGTGCAACGCCACTGGATAAACCATGTATGATTAGTTCAAGTTTTGATTTCTAACTAATATTACAGAATAATGAACAAAAAATACAACTTGAAATTGATAGGAATAGGATTTTTTAGGTAAGGCCTGACTAGAATTATGATTATTTTACAAAATAATATGTTGATAACAGAATAAATTTGAATTTTGTAACCAGGAAAACCAACTATACATTGCGTTTTACCTGTTAACTGTAATTACTAGCTCCTTTCGACCACTGCGGCTTTTGCAGCCATAAGTAGAACAACCTACCATAATAATCCAATGAGAATATTGAAGTTTTTATCACAAATTTCACAAAATTCGAACGATGTCACCACTAATGTTTGTCACCAAAAAATGGCATCTTCTTCATAATTTGGTCACAAAACCCAACACGCGCAGGTAATGGATGTTACGAGTCCCCTCTCTTTCCTAGTCTAAGCTTGTACCACAGTATAAAGAAATTTTATACTGTGCTTGTACAACAGTATAAAGAACTATACAGTATTCCAACTCTCATGAGAGGGGTAAAACCGCGCATACCCAAGCGCGCATGTGGCGGCCATGTTTTAATTTTAAAACCTTGAGCATTCAGATGCGTACGAGTAGAATTTCTGCGGCTATCCTACGTGCTAATACAGGACGTCCGTGAATATTTTTTTGTAAACTGATTGACCATATTATCATCTCTATTGTATTATATAATAAGTATTATTTGTTTTTACAAAATGTCGAAAGGTGGAAATGTGTGTGTTGTGAAGAACTGTTACAACAAAAGCTACAATTGTGATTTCAGTTTTTTGATTTCCCAAAAGATAAAAACAGCATTTATTTGTTGGTGTTATAGTGTCTACTGAAATATACACGTTTCTGAACTAATTAGATATAATTTGTTTCTTTCTCAAGGTGAGAAATCTGGTTACTGGCCTGTAATATAAATGATTTACTGGACAGATTGGAACGTGACGGGTGTCTACCCTCCTTCATACTCTGTTCGTAACATTTTGAAAATAAGGGTATGCTATTAAGATTATTAAACGTAGATTTTCAAGATAATATCAAAGATTCCTTCGAAGAAACTGAACCTTTACAATATTTTGATAATGACTATCAAATCTTGAATATTAAAAAAAAATTGAAACATATTTTTCAGGTTACCTGATCAATAAATGCTTCAGAATTCATGATTGCAAAACATGTATTAAATATGCAAGGTCAGTTGATGAGCTTGATGATGACCGAATATTTTGTTATTTCAAAAGTTATCATCAAAATACCAGTTGCTTTGAGGGTTTAATGATACCTGATGTTAACTTTATAGCACTGATTAGTAAACATCATTTTTTTAAAACATCTTTTCAAGATGTAATAAAATCGACTATTGTAAAAACTTTTTTAGAATGTATCACATGTGATTTTAAAGACCCTTGAGAATTTTTGCCCTATAACTATTTGTTGAAGTTATTTTTCTGTGTTTCATTATATTAAACATAAAGGACTACAAACGAGAATTTTAAATTAAAATTGAGGAAAAATGATTGTACGGAACAATTTGTGATAGGTAGTCATATTTTTTCAATAAATTGTTATTAAGGAAGTTTTAATTCCAGACCTGGTACTAACCGTGCAATTATTCATTATTTCTTTATACTGTGCTTGTATCAGTTTTCTCTGGCTTGTATGTAGCCACATGAGTATGGAGGGTATAGAAGGAGAGATATCTTAGGTTGAAAAAAGTTAACCGATTTTGGTTGCAAATAAGGGTGGCGCTGTTGGTCGTTAAATTAAACATTTCTAAATAGATCTATAAAATGCGGGAAATAGTTGCATTTACAGAATACTATTGAAAAAAACACTTATTAAATACGTAATAACCAACAAAAGTAAAAGAAATAAGAACTTTTTGTGTGAAAATGGTCAGTTATTTAACAGACACAAAACATATTTCGATTTCAGTAGAGTAATCTAATCAAATTTAAATATAAGCATCATATGATTAAGAACAGAATCAACTTTGAAGGTAAGTCGCTACTATTAAAGATTATCTACTACTACTCTTATATAGTATATAATCGTTGCTTTAAAATAATATTGAAATATGAATATATTACTGGCAAAAGATATACCAATCATCATGGAGGAGTTGAACCTCTTTGTCAAGCTAGTTTTCTTGATCAACTAGAAACTTTATGTTTATGATAGTTAAAATTTTTTGAAATTTTTTTGAAATGGAAAGTATTAGATGTTCATTGTGGCAACTTCACCTCGTTATCATATTTTCGGAGTTCAGAGCATTTGGTTCCATCGAGTTGGTGGAATTATTTGAAATGTTCCATCTAGAAAATAATTTCACAATATCTTCATCTTTATCATGACGATTACAAATATATTGCTTTGGAGACAAATGTGTTTTTAGGATAGAAGACCATTGTCGTGGTAGAGTACCGTCCTGAAAAGTAAGTTTAATTAATTTAATGATTATTTTATTTTTCGTAAGAGCTCAAAACTTCAGTTACCTGCGGTTCTTAAAATAACCTTGCTTGTTGTTGAATGTTTTTCGTATTTTCCGATCCTTTGGCAAACCAGTTATACATTCACATTCCGCAATACAACAGTTTTTTCCATCGTCTTTTATTGTATATTTTGATGAATGTAACTTACTTCAACATTCAACTTATCGACAATCAGCGCCATCACCCGTCTATTTTCTCTACCCTTATTTGCATACAAAATTTGACCATAATTTGAAGGCTTCGTACATAAGAGATCGCTGTCCTTGTATACGGTCCATACCACGGTCGTAAAATCACAGGTCTGGAATCGAAGGTCGAATTGCATAAGTAGGTCGCTTAGAGTCTTGTTCAAATGTCAAAGTTAACGATAGCACTGCGAAAATGAGAAAAGGGGATGTAACTTAGAACATAAAATACCTTGATCTTATTGAAATGTTATGAGTTTATGAGCGCCAAATACAATATAAAGACCTATCAAGATGGAAATATGTTATCGTATACAGTTTGAACCATTATACAACTTTGCATTATCCTTTGAATTGGTATTTTTATGTTTTAAGCAACATCCCCCTTCAATAGCGAACCACGCGGCAGAAATTGAAAGCTGGATAGACTGGACGCTAACCGAACCACTTTTTTCACGCTCGTTTCAAGACCTTTCTTTATGACCGTGGTCCATACATATGAGATTACAGGAAGTCGCATATTAGGGGCGTGGCCTCGTGTACACCGAACCAGAGAACAGAGACGTGTATTCGTGTCTGGCCGAACCGTGGAGGGAGAAAATTGTTATTTTAATGGAAAGTCCTAGACTTTCCTAGCCTAGTCTAAGGAGTCTAAGGGGAAAGTCGTGCGTACACATGATACTATATTATGTTATAGTATCATGGTGCGTACACGACAGGAGATGCTGCTCTGCATAGAAAATTCTATGCTGCTCTGTATAGCCAATAGCCGCCGTGAAATGAAAGTGAAGCCAATTTTTCGTCCGCCGCCATTAGTTTTGATCTCACCTTGGCAGCGCTCTAACCTTGGTGCTTACAGCTATTTTGATTTTCATTTTTTGTGCTATTTTTTAATGAAAACGACAATTTCTTATCTTAACACAATGGTGAAATGCGAGGCTCTTGGATACAAGAGTCGCTGTCGAAAAAAGAATATGGTGTTACCACTTCTATATACCTATAATTTGATTGAAGTTCAGTGTGGGGATTGCGAGTTTAGTGCGCATGCAAAAAAGGGGTAGTGGCTTAGAGTTACATCATATGGTAACCATAGTAACATCACAGTTAACCAATGGCACATCTTACCAAATAAGCTGTGCCAATGGTAAGTATGGTCACATCACATAATTCTATATACCTATAATTTGATCCTTGAACTTTTTTGTGAAGCTCACTACGGGGATTGCAAGTCTAGTACGCATGCGCGAAAGGTGAAGTTGAGGGAGGTGGCTTGGAGTCACATATGGTATCCATGGAAACAAAATAGGGACATGTCCCCTCTCTTACCAAAAAGTTCATAACGCATGCGCTATCTATCCCCAGGTCTTTGGCTTCATTTTCGCACTATTTTTTTCCACAATGCTAACAGTATAGAAGTTTAAGTATATGGGTAACATAATTACATGTCCCTTCTCTCAAAAAGTCAAAAAAAAGTTAGTGACGCATGCGCATATCGCCAGCTATCCCCAGGTCTTTGGCCTCATGTTTGCGTATGTTTTTCCACAATGCTAGTGGTATAGAAGTTTAAGTATATGGGTGTTACGTCCATTGGCGGCCATTGATTTAGCCCTCATTTGGCTTCACTTGCTCTCCGAATTCGATGTCTCCTTGGTAATTCCATGCTCTAAGGGCCAAACATACAAATATTTTGACAATTACCCTAAGCAGAGATAACCATGGCCTTAAGTATTTGTTCTCTTTATTTATCTTCGTGACATGATCTGCAGTGGGATTATCATTCACGAACTCGGGACGTCACGTCCCGCGTCGACGTTTTAAGCGATTCTCATCTCTACTCATTTGGTAGCTTCCAGCAGCAGTGGAACCAGAGAACACTATCTAGGCATAATCTTGTGGGACTCTCACGAACTCGGGACGTTACGTACCGAATGGACGTTTTAGCAATTCTCATCTGTTCCCATCCGTTCACGCATTCGATAGATCCCGAGCTGATCTGTCAAATCTACTCGGGACCTAATGATGTACCGCGTTGATGAAAAGTAGAGTTACAGTAATATTTCTGTCTCTTTTTTACATACTTACTACATACACCTCTTTTAAGTCAATGAGTAAGGAGATGGTAAAGGTAAAGGACCACTGACATAATACCCCATGTCTATGGTAAGGACGTATGGTCACAGATTAAATCTGTGGTACGGTGCGATTGAAACATTTTTGTATTAACTTTTTACATAAAATTATTTGATTGTTTGGCGTGGTCGTGTACTGTTTTTTTTATTTTATGGTTTATTTTATCAACAATAATGTTGTCTAAAATTAACGAGAAAGATTTAAATATTGTATACTATGTAGCATCTTCTCCGATCATCCTCTGATTTGAACCTGTAGCATAAAAATTTATTGCCACTAGTATTTTAATTTCAACAGAAATGATCGAACGATAGATGCACAGACTACCAGACTACTTGGTAGTCTGTGGATAGATGTATTTTAGATATGCTGTCAAGATCGGCGGTACTACGTTAGGACTCGGGAGAGAGAATCATTTTCATCTGGGTACCGAGTTGGCTACTGACCTATTCGGGACGTACCGTCCCGGGTAATGAGATTCTATTGCTGGTAGCATGTTTAGTATTTAACGATATCAATATATGAAACAAAAAACAAAAATTAGGACTTACAAATATATCACATATGCGTTAAAAATTTAAATATAGATTTGTATTTGTCATTAAGCTCCAAAGATTCGTAGCAAATCGGTACGACTCGCGAAATGTTCAGAATCATTTCATCTCGGTACCGAGTTGGCTACCGAACGGTATATACCTAATCGGGACGTAACGTCCCGAGTAATGAGAATCCCTATGCTGTTCTTTTTTAGGCGAGAGCCGCTTGTTGTGTACGGCATGGCACGCAAAGACGCATTCTACTTATATAAATATTTTATCTATGTACGCATTTACAAAAGATATGCGTATAAAATTTTAGGGCGAGTTTCCAGTCTTCTGGCTCCAGGCAAATAGTTTATATTTCGGAAAAACGACCAAGTTTCTTGGCCTTGACTCTTGACAGTATTATAATAGAGGTAAATCAATTTCAAAGTCAAAATCACTTCTAATTCTAGGTATGTTTTATAAATATTCTATCACTATTTTTCATATCGATAGAAGCAGGGACAAAGCATAATAGGTAAGTACATGCAATATGCAATCTTGGGGTACCTACCTACTATCCATGATACTAAGACTACTATCCTTACAAATGAATTTCTTTCAGGAAAGAGACAACACATCTTCGATTATAATACAGTAATACAACGTAGATGTTATTCGGCAATGGTCCTGATGTTACGAAGTTGTTTTGGTATGTTTTGTTGGCGACACGGTCTGAGGCCCCCAATTTTAGAACAACAAAATTGGGTAAAATATTTAGCAGCAATGAACCACGTGATATTTCAAGGACAACCTGATTTCTAGAATACGTACAGATGCTACAGATAAAGTTGTCTCTATTATTTATTAGGCATATCGGAATATTTCCACATTAATTGTATGTTAGTGTTAACTATCGTAGACAGACTAAACAGTAATAGTTAGCATCATTCTTATATAAATCCATAATACCTACTATAAATTAATAGCCTACACATTACACATGCGCATTCTAAATCAAACGCAAGATCCTACGATATTTAATGTAGTCCTACATGTTGGACCGTGGAGAACTAGCTTATAAGCATATTAGAAGCAACAAATACCTAACCCAATTTTGTCATATGCTAACCTATTTCTATTTACTTATGATCTATGGAATGGACCCAGACATAGACTAAAACCCAATGGAAACTGATATACCTAACCATAACATAAACATCTTGTTTACTCATAAATTGGCGACAAGCCTGTTAATCGACGAGAGAAATGTAAATACATGTCTTTATCTTGTCTGATAATACTGATAGTTGTGTAAACAGATCAAGTACCTACCAAACAAGTCATTTACATTTTATCAACTTAACATTGTATCATCATTACAGTACGAACGTTTGGTAGCAGCAAGAACTACTGTATCAGTATGAATGCATTTCCAAGAGTCTTATCAATTCAAAGTCACGTTGTATCTGGATATGCTGGGAATAAGAGTGCCGTTTTTCCTATGCAGGTACGTGTATACGTATTGAACCCTCAGTTAATGTTTTTATAGATTCCAAATATAATCATAATGTGTAACATAATTTATTTTCTAGTTATTAGGCCTGGAGGTTGATTTTATCAATTCTGTTCAATTTTCCACACACACCGGATATAAAACTGTAAAGGGACAAATTCTTAATGAAAAAGAATTAGCAGATCTTGTTGAAGGACTAACAGCCAACGATATTGACCACTATTCTTATTTACTAACAGGCTACGTAGGATCAATTACTTTTTTGAAACAAATAGCTTCTACCGTAAAAACCCTCAAACAGAAAAACCCAAATTTAGTTTATGGTGTGTGTATGTTTAATGATAGGCTAGGCCTTGCCAATTTAAGAATGATTATTTCAGTATGTGATCCTGTTATGGGTGATAATGGTCAATTCTATATACCGAAAGAGCTACTTCCTGTATATAAAGATACTATTGTACCACTTGCCACGATACTCACTCCAAATTTATTTGAAGCTGAACTATTAAGTGATACTCAAATTAAAGATATTAATGATGTATGGAGAGCTATAGAGATTCTACACAAAAAAGGTTGCGAAACAGTTGTTATTTCTTCAGCAGAGCTCGGAAATACTGGAGATTTATGTGTGTTTGCGAGTAGCTTAAAAGGTGAGCGAAATAAATACGAAACGTATATTATAATTCTTTATTATTCATTTTTATGAAACCTAATTCATGTACAGCTAAAATCTGCCTTGAAATAAGTTCAGTTTTTATATATCAGTCTGGAACTCTCGCTAAAGACCTGATCTGTATTTTGTATATCTTAAATAACGTTACTCCAAATTCCGAATTGGTTGAGATTTATATAAAAGTGTTCAGTGCATTCCATTTTGGTTGAGACAGCCAGGTATCTCGGTTGTTGTTGAAGATTAGAACCTTGCGGCTTTCGCGACTTCCAAGAGAATGGCAACTCCCATGTTAATTTCGTTGATTATATTTTGACCTTGAAGTACAACTAGCGCTCAAGATGTTGACTCGCAAAGTAACTTGTTTATGGCGGCAGATTCAAAGTATGGTAAAAGTATTATCGTAGCTTATAAGTAGAGAGAGGAATAAAAATATTCAGAAATTGTTGAAGGATATTTTTTGAAAATAACTTTCGAGATTATTCATTTTAATTTTCATGATTGTCATCAGAAATGTAATATGAATGCTGAAAGATTTTTTCAAAAATTCACTCCAAAAATTTCTGAAGATTTTTACTCGACATATAGAAGATAGATAGAAAATACTTAATATCAAAATAGATTTTAAGTAGAACAAGTAAACTATTTTATGAGGAGACAGTGCATTAGTCATCTATATATGTTAATGTATAATCCAAAATATATAAAATATACGGGTTCACTAACACTAATTACACACACAATCCACAAACGAATTACACGTGTTTCATTGTCGCTTCAGCCATCTTTTTCAGTTGTTCCTCATTTAGACATAAAAATAAAAAGAAACAAAGATCAGTAAAATATATAAAATATAAGCCAGCAATCATAAATGAAAACATGCAATAAATATTCGAATGTACTCACAAAAGCATATAGGTATTGACACATTCAACGTACTCTCTCATTACACCACCAGGAACTGGATACTTCAAGGCCCTCGAGTTACTTCATTTTTGGTTCGTCGTCTTCTTCAGTTGTTGTTCCTCATTTGGACATCAAATTAAAAAGAAACAAAAATCAGTAACGTATAATAGCAAAGCAAGTAAACTTAAATTAGAACATCTGATAAAAAAATATTCAACTATACTCACCGAAGATATATACTGACACATTCAATGTGTTATTTCATTACCCAAATAGTTACCGGCATGTAGAAACTGAGGCACTTCAAAGGAATATCACTTTCGTTTCGTCTTTCTGTTGTTCCTAAACAAACATCCAATTCCTTCTAGAGCACCACCACTTCACTGCAATCTAAAAACATCATTACAAATCTGATATTCGATAGAAGCATGATAAATTTACATTGGGAACGAAAGGTTAGACTGCAGACAATCTTGTTGGAATAGATTGTCTATGGTTAGACTAATAATCAAATTATTAAGGTTGCGAAACGATTTTTAGTGCAAAAAATTCCAGATGCTAACTGAAGAGTTGGTGATGGCTGTACCTTGTACTTGCATATCTAGTTTCTCGGAAGCATTAACAAGGGCTTATATATTTCGTGATAGCATTATATCTTTACTTACAGTTTGCTTAGTTATAGGGCGGATAGAAGAACAGCTGGAAGTTCTAAGTATATTATTGATTAAGCTTTTAATGATACTAGCTTTACTGGATACTCCACTATCAGGATGAAATTGCTTCAAAACATTGTATAAAAGGGTAGCTCTTCTCGTTCTTCCTTCGTTTTTACTTCTTGCAATATCCCTCTTCGCCTTTCCATATTTACTCGGGGGCATTCTACTATAATTTAGATAAAAATAACACCGGAATGATAAGAACAAGATACTAAATACATACCAATAAAGAATGATATAATCTTTCAATCTTAACAACAGACAAACAGTAAGTTTCCTGTGAATATGAAAAAATCGATTCAAATCTAATATAGATAAACTTTAACACTCAACAAAGCTACTTATATTAATTAAAAATAATATAAAGTAAAACAAACAGATCGTTAGAAAAGAGAATTGAGGTTAGCCGCAAAGACAACGTTAGCCGATGGTATTGCCGGAGCCGGATGCAGCCATTTTAAATATGACATTTTTTTCAAATTCTGCGGTTCCCGCCACATTTTGGTGAACGATACTAAAGCCGAGGATGGGAACTTTGGCAACAAACGGTCAAAAATTTCCCATAAGAGTTGCCACCGCCTGAACTCAAGATAAGATGGCCTGAACAGATTTTGTCTAACCTCTTTTGTTCATAAGTTACAGGGCGTTTTGTGCTTGGCAATTTTGTGAATTTGTGAAATTTTAATTTTATAATGGCTTTAAAAATTTTTTAGAGCAACGAAAAATGTGATATCATAAAATGTTTCAATCAGTGCCATGAACATGTTGACGAAGCTTTAGAATCATATTTAAACAAGTTTTAAAAACAAGATGTCATGCAATGTCTTGTAAAATACTCGTTTTCCTTTTTAAATATGATTCCAATACTTTGTCAACATTTTCATGGCACTGATTAAAACATTTTATGATATCATACTTTTCGTTCTGAAGAAATCTAAAATATAAAATTTCTCAAATTCACAAAGTGGCCAAGCACAAACCCAATAGAACACATCAAAATTGATTATCATGACAACAGATTTGTTGATTCCTCCACAATCACTAGATAAAACAATACTCCAAAAGGCAACACAATATTTGTCTCCTGTGTGACCTACTTTAAAAAAATCACAAATAATAATCCCTGTACTAAGACTTATATATCCATGGTACTATTAAAATTTAATGTGTTAGTAATTTTACAGCATTTTTGAAAACTTTATGTTTATATATTATTATGAGCAACAACAGATGAAGCTTTCTAGAATTTACAAAGACGGCCCTTAATATTTTAAATGCATTAAGACGTATTGAGAAAGTGAGTCAGTTATGTGTTAGGGAAAATGAACATCAATATGAACAATTCAATAAATAAGTTTGGTATTTTGTTAGTGAATTAGCGCTAGTATTGTGTTTGTTTTTTGACCGACTTCCCAAAAGGAGGAGGTATACAATTCGATTGTGTGCATTTTTTTTTTTTTGTTTGTGCGCGCCTTTCATATAGTAAACGTACTCCGATTTTGATGATTTTTGATTCATTTGAAAGAGGAGGCTTGAGAAATGGTCCCATATTCATAAAAACGGGAATCCGACATCTCGTTCCCTCCGAAAACTGCCCCCGAAGGGGGTGGAGGGGGCAAATTTTGTCGAAAATTGAAAATCTGCGTTGATATAATTACAGATAGGACAATATCTGGAAACGTTTAAATGGAACATTTTTTCAAAGGAGTAACGGTTTTCGACATAGAGACATTTTAAACTCTCAAATATACCTATTTTCGCTATGTGGAGAGGGCGATTTCTGTCGAAAATTGAAAATCTGTTTGCAGTACATGAAAGACATAATTATTTGTAGCAACATTTATACTGAACATTTTCCCCTTAGAGTTACGGTTTTCGAGTAAAATCGGTGTTAAAATGGTAACAACTAAAATATTCAAGCGTATTTCCGCAGCGATGTACTGAGATCTCAATAATAACAACTACAAGCAAGGAATATACGTGGGTAATAGAATAAGTACTATCTTCATTGGTATTAGTGAACGTTCAACGATTTTCGTGACTAATGTTACACTCAAAAGTGTGAAATAAATATTTTTTACAAAAAATTGGACCGACTTTATTAGTTGGTGCACTGAAAAGTATAAAATAATATTAATTCTATTGGGGCTGGTACTTGTGAAGTTGGTGCCAAAAGTTACCAATCTACCTGCAACTGCACAACTTCAAAAGTAACAGCACCAATAGAATTAATATTATTTTATACTTTTCAGTGCACCAACTAATAAAGTCGGTCCAATTTTTTGTAAAAAATATTTATTTTACATGGAAAATTCACAAGTAATATTCCGTAAATTGGAATCTTTTTGTATGAAGAAATCATAGCCCACTATTAAAATTTAATGTTTTAGTAAGTTTGGATCATTTTTTAAAACTTTATGTTCATATATTATATATTATTTTGAAGGAAAAAATAAGGAATTTAACGAGATAATAAAACAGATGGTGTTCCGTTGAAAAAATTATAAGTTTGAGTCGTATATCCATTACCATACCCCGAAAAAAAAATATGCGTGCGCCACTGGGCAAAAACGCCCTGTAACTTATAAACAAAAAAAATGTTAGTCAAAATCTGTTCAGGCTATCTTGAGTTTCAAAAAAAGTGACACAGGAACGCGAAAACTGCAAGGTTCTATCTTCAACAATAAGCGAGATAACTGGCTGGCTCAACCAAAATGGTATGCACATCGTATATTGAAATTGAGGCGAAAACCAATATAGCTTCCTGAATCAAGTAACAGGAGTCAGGGGTACCACCGTCAACAAACTGTATTTTGAATTGAATTTTCATGCGAATAACAGGATAGCATGATATCTCCGGCATACATCGACGACGTATGCTAGAACCGGTCTTGGCCCAAGATGTGGTAGAATGCTTCTGTTCTACTACTCCTATATGGAAATTGGGTACTTGACTAATTTTTTGAACAATTTTTATTTTGTAGTTAGAAATTCAAATAAACCAAAAAAAAATATATTCAAAAATTGATTTCAAATTTCCCGCTTGAATTCTAAAAACGGCTGCAACGTCACAATCTCCCTTAGTTAGTCCCACGGTATTAAAGAATGGAGGAATAGAGCAGAGAACACTATCTCTCTCTGACCAGAGAGAAGATACAATATTGTATGTTCTCTCTGAGGAGAATTTTTTCATCGACTTGATTACTACGTCACTATCTTGGTCGATTTTGATAGGCGTTCGCAGTCACGTTATAATGGGTTTGAAATTACAACTATTTAAATTGATTATATTCTAAATTCTAAGAGAAATGTAACCTGCGTAATGTAATTTTTGGTATGTTAGGACTACCTAATATCGTCTGAACATCACGTTATATTGAATTTCCATTGATGTCAAGTACCCAATTCGCTTCAAAATTATGTGTATATATATATATATATATATATATATTTGTTGGGGATGCAGTCATTTAATAAATAAAATTCTTTGAATTATGCCAAGCTTTCGAGAATGTTTATTCTCTTCGTCGGGGCAAAATTCGTTAATTTACATAAAATTAAGCACAAACAGGAAAGATTTCATAGCCATCAATCAATTTAATAAATAACTAATGACATTTCTGATTTGATGACAATGAAATCGTTCCTGTTTGTGGTTAATTTTATGTAAATTCACGAATTTTGCCCCGACGAAGAGAATAAATATTCTCGAAAGCTTGGCATAATCCAAAGAATTTTATTTATTAAATGACTGCATCCCCAACAAAAATCTATTTTATCATATATATATATATATATATATATATATATACGAATACAGCTTCCACTCAATCAGTTTTATTACCGAACCAAGAACCAACGATGATTTCAAGGTTGTTGCCTATCTTCAGTTTGCCACAGAGGGTCGATCCGTATCTGATAATAAATCCTTATTTTGAACTCTCACAAGTATCAATCTTCACCACTCACGGCGGATACCAATATAAACGATGCATATTTCTGATTTTTGTGTGTATTGTGATTGTGACAATGTAAAATAGTAGGTATAATCGCCTTCCACTTAACGAGGCGGTTGATGATATCCGAATCAAATCACTAGCATCAGATATTCCAAACAATTAGGTATGTAATGTAATAACCAGTATGGCGCATTGGGAACATCTGATTTTCTGTAAGGTTTAATAAAATAGGTTACAGATCCTATTTCAAACTGACAAGCACCTAATGACAGATTGCCAACGAATAACCACCATACTTTTAACATTAACTGACACATCTGTCAAAATATCTATGAAATTATTTCAAGATGACAGTAACATATCTCTCTTATTCATAAAACACGGATGTCCTATCGTTTTTAAAATACGTTTGTCTTTATGACGTTATTTTTTCCAGGATCCGAGTCACGGTACTTGGATTAAGTACCGTGAATCCGAGTTACATAGGAAAGATTAGTTTGTCGTAGATAAATTCATATTTCGCCTTGTTAAGTGGAAGGCGATTATATTGCCCATGGTGCAATAGGAGATCTTATTGCCCTATCAGTTGTTGACGTTATTCATTGCACAGAGTTATTCATTGGCGAAAGGGGTGTTTGCCCTCGCAGTAGTTATGATGTTACATAGGATCGAGATCTTACTCGACACCAATTGCGGTAACTTCTAACACCTTTTTGCTTCATTATCTATGGAACAAAAAGGATCACTTGATCTTGTTCTTGGTTCAATAGTGATGTAACATCTTCTGTTTATATATGTATGTGTGTTCGAAATACAGTTTGTTGACGATGGCGCAATGGCGCCCCCTATAACTTGGTTATTTAAACTGAAGTGGTTTTTGTCCCAAATTCAGTAATCGGGACATACATACTTTTCTGCATCTACTTAGATAATATCTATTTTCATGCTATGATGCAAAAATGCAAATTTACAAATTTTATTATTCGTCCCGAATAATCTAAGATTAAAAATTCAAATGGTGGAGCTTCTTGTAAGGCGAGGGTGCCCAGTTCACAGTGTCACAGCAAATGACAGAATATTGAAAAATTGTATATTCAATACAAACGTATAGGGTGATTCATTATAAATTACTAGATGGATATTTTCGTCACTGTTGATCCTACAATAAAGTTTAAATTAGCAAATTTGGAACATTCTTTCTGAATCTTTAGAATCTGTAATCAGCAGTTTCTTTTTTCGCTCAGAAATGTGAAATTTTGACAGTTAGGCATTTTTTAAATGAGACACACTGTATCTGATAACACCGTTCGATGTCGTTTTTTACCCTGATTTCAAATATATAAGGTTTGTCAAGGTTATTTTTACCAGATTTTGACATATTCTGAATTTTATAATATAAATATTTATAATTTTTGTCTGTCTGTCTGTTTCGGCTAATCTTCGTAACAGCTAAATCGATTCCGACAGGATTTTCTCTGTACAAAATAATATGTTCTAATGGTGCTTTACCTACTTTTGCAGTTAGTACAAAAAGCCTTCTCTATCTGCACACCTTAAAAAATATCACTACCAACAGAACTAATTTTATTGTGTATTTTTATATGCACCAACTAAGTAAAGTCGGCGCTGGTGTAAAATTACAGTTTAATGAATGTTTTTGTATATGCCGTACTTAGAAAATAATAAAGCATCGCGACTTCTTCCGGGCACTACTATTATAAATAAATATAAAAACATAAAAACTACATACCGGAGAAAACTGGAAATTTGTGACATATTTAGGCTGAGTAAATTCTGATATCTGCAGGGAACTGATTGGTGGTAAAGCCAAAGATTTTCTAAAAAAGAAAAATCCGTATCTCTATACCTAAATTACTTATTTGTGGGAACAAAAAATCGGCGCACAGTTTGGTGGATCACTTATTAAAGATGAAGATGTTCCACCACAAAATTAATCAGGTTCAGGAATTCGCTCTTAAAATTCTTTGATATATTGGATTATTGTAATACTAATATCAATTTTATAGATTTATCAAATTGTCCCTTTCTTTGCAATCCTGTTTTCAAATCCTTGCAAGCTACACCTTTAGCATAAGAAATTATTTTGTGGAATAATATACAAGGTGTCCTAGTCAAGAAAAGAAAGTTATGGCATTCACTGTAAAACTGTAAACTTGTACTTTCATGTAATAGTGACAGCTCAAATTTTAACCATTTCAGATTATTGGTACTTTAAGATATTGGAAGCGTACCAGATTTTTTTACACGCTTTGTGTACTTAGTACTTACCTACGTATTAAATTTGTACTGCAGTTCAGTCTGAAACAAAAATAAACATTAGATACAATTGGGAACGTTTATTAAAAGGGAAGGAAGTAAAGTTTCTGATATCAAAGCTCTCTTTAAATTATAACCAATTATCTTGCAGCTTTAACAATTATCACTATAGACAGGGTGTCCCAGAGAATCGCTAGGTGTCAAAGTAATGTTTTTTAAACACCCTATATTTAATTGAATACTAGAGGCAGCCCACGACTTCGAACGTGACAAGAAACTCTAGAAACTCCGTGAAATAACAATATTTAAGGGAAATCAAAAATTATGGTACCACCACATGTCAAAAATGGAGCTTTACGAATCGACACGTGTTTTCCTAATAAATATGATAATAGGCACCCTTAATAATTTCAACTCGTTTGGCAAAACATATATCAGATGAAAAAATAGCCTACATTTTTCTCGAAATCGCTTTCTACATGGTAATCGTTTCAGCCAATTCGGAGATTAGCTCGGAAAAACAAACCAAATGGCAAAAAAGTTAAATTCTGATTTCTGTTTTGTTGACGTGCAACTGACGTTCTGATCTCAACAAAATAACTCACACTCACAGACACTTTATTTATATGTATGTACATCATGTTTCAGATAATAAAGTACAAAGAATCATGATAACAATACCAAAATTGCCAATAAGTTTTACTGGGACCGGCGATTTATTTGCGGCTTTGTTCTTGTCTTGGATGCATAGAAGTAGCAGCAACCTAAAGGAGTCATTGGAAAAGACTATCGCATCTCTGCAGACAGTTCTTAAACGTACTATGGCCCACCTCGAAGGTACTTAATTCCAACTTATAAATTTTATATTAATACATAAAAACGATCTACAAAACATTGAAAAAATAACAATAAAATTATAGAGTTTATCATGTTTTCCAGGAAAAGAGGTGAATGCAAGAAACAAGGAACTACTTTTGATCCAAAGCAAACGTGATATAGAGGAACCAAACGTTATCTACAAAGCGACAGTAATACAGTAAGAAATTGCTCCAATCAATTGTTTCACTCCATTTACTGGTCAGATTTAAGGATTATGCTATTATTTTTAATAATTTGAGGAATTATTATGATATACACATTGCTTAAAAATAGAATGGCAATATTTACACATTTATATTATTTGTCATATTACTTATAAATAACAAACGTTGTTGTGAACATGGTTTTGAAATTTTCAACTTAATTCTCAACCGACTCAACGGGGTGAGCTTATCAATAAGATAATAAACTGATAATCCTCAGACAGCTCTTATTTTTAAGGTTCGAAATAATTTATTATTTAGAACCAGAAACATTGTTTTAGATATTAGCAAACAGAGAGGGCGTTGATGCTTCTAAAATACAAAAAACTATCACATTGTTTTGGTTGCTGTCTTTAGTTTTATTTAAAGTACATATAGATCAATATCAGTATATTTAGAAAATTGTATCCAAATTGGAACTGTTTCTAAGATTAAAAGGTAAAATCCCTCATTGAGTTGATTATTTAGCAATTTGTATTTTAAATAACTACTAGGTTCTAGAGGTTTCGAAATTCATCTTTTGGCAACACAAAGAGTTAACAAAATATTACTTTTACTGCCGGACTAGTAAATATAGGGAACGAATATAAATGTGTAACCGATCTATTTATTAGACGAGCAGAGTGTTCCTATCAGCAGGGAACCACTGCCTATTTTTTATTGGCTGTGCGTAATCTCAGACCAGGAAAACATTTTATGGAATAGCCTAAGGGTTTCATCGTTGGTCACTAATCCAATCATAATCGTTCTAGTTTATTGGATAATAATGCGCATGGAAGTCCGATGTGTCAAATGATAAATGCCGGAACTGGTTACTAGAGCTATACTATACTCAAAAGGAAGTTTCGTGCCATATTTTCTACTTTACCTTTTCACTTGTTATTAAAGGGACTAAGATTTTACTTTGACATAATAATTGCCCAAGCAGATGATACAAAAACATGTCAAAATCAATTAAAGACAGCTGTAAGCAGGCTTAGCAGCCAATAGAAAGTAGGCACAGTATTACCCTGCTCCTTTCCCCTAAAGAGGTAACACACTCCTTGTTTACACTCCGTCCCTACGTTAACTTTGCCCGTGATTTGATTTGTAGATTTAGAAGATGTTCCTTAGCAACCAAAATAATCAATCATTCAATTGTCTTCCATTTTAGCTAAGAACTAAATAAACGGGTTACGGGTACATTTTTGTACCTATTTGAAAAAATACTGAAATTTCAAATGTTGTTTTTATAATCTATAATATATTGTATGTAATTGGTTAAAATTCAAACACAATACTTATACATTTTATTCATTTATTCGAATAATTTTACAAAAATATTCTTTTTGAACAATTAATAAATTAAAACAACTACATTTTTATACTTATTTTAACCTTACCTATTTACAATTTATCTACACAGAAAACTGCTTCTTGATGAAAAAATGTGTTTTGAAATGTGTTGTCCATTGAACAGAAATAAATATATTAAAACGTAAATAAATCATTATACTTGATATTGATCGATATTTCTTTGTATGGCTTTATTTAAGACTATATAAAATATAAATACGGGATTACATTCGGTTGTCCCCATTAAATTATCGCTACTAGACTTTGAAAAATATCACGATATATTACTAGTTTAATTCAATAAAGAATATTTTATGAAATCTTATTTTATTGTTGACTACCACGAAAATATTATTCAGTGGACTGATATGTTGTAGATCTCAAGCACAGAAGGAACCGCGAAACTATTATACTGGAAGTTAAAAAAACATTGTTCAGCAAATCAAGTAACCAATAAATCGTCAGTATATACATGGACGTCAACGAATCTATTAGAAAAGTCATAACTTCAAGAATATTAGGTATCTCAACATGAGATTTGGTATAGGTAACTCGTATGTGAATAATATATTTTTCACTTTCCGGTTTTTAATTTTTCCATGGAACAACCTGTATATTGCAACGTTTTTGGATTTCCATGACAATATTCAATCAGAATGTGCCATTTGAAAAAGTATCTACGTCTGCTTAATTTTTGACCGACTTCAAGAAAAGGAGCAGGTATACAATTCAGTTGAATGTTTGCTTTTTTTGAGGGGAGGTCTGGGGTCAATTTTTCTTGAAAATTGAAAATCTTAACGGCAGACTTAAAGATGAGACCATATCCGGAAACGTTAAAATCTACCATTTTTTCAAAAGAGCTACGGTTTTCGAGTTTCAGCGATGTTAAAATTTGAAATATGTGTATTTTCGCTATGTGTAAGAGGCAATTTCATTCGAAAATTGAAAATCTGAGAATTATTGTAGCAACATTATATTGAATATTTTTTTCCATAGAGTTACTGTTTTCAAGTTTGCGTATTTCCGCGACGATGTTTTTAGATTTCTGAATAATAACAAATACAAGAAAAGTATACATGGTATACGTGAACATTCAACTATTTTCGTGACTAATACTTATAACACTTAAAAGTGTGGAATAATTACGAAAAAATGGACCGACGTTATCAGTTGGTGCCAAAAGTTTTCAATCTAACTGCAGCTGAACAACGTCGTCGGTCCAATTTTTTGTAAAAAATATTCATTAATGGAACGCCCTTTATATTATCACATTTTTAGATTTCCCGTTCAATTCTAAACAGATTTCATAATAAGGTTCTATTCCTAAGTCCAACCGTTTTTTAGTTATTTCAAATTTCATGTGAAAAATAACGTTTACAGACTAATACATAATTATCTTTTAGGTAAATTTCATATAGAAATGTACTTATTGCGATCGTTCACACTTTTGATTTCGAAAAATTTCAACAGCATGTTGTTATATGTCTATAAGTAAGTCCAAAAAAACTTTTGGTTCAAAAGTTTATATATATATATATATATATATATATATATATATATATATATATATATATATACAGGGTGATTCACGGTCGATGGTACCTTAGACATTTAAGGAAAACTATTCGCAGGATCGTTCTGAAAATTGTAGTATGTAGATTATACCTAGAACTATCGACTGAAAATATTTTCAACCTTGCGACGTTGCCACTTATATCAAAAAGTATTAACAACTTTGATTTTTCAAATGAGACACTCTATATATTATTAATTTATTAAATTCTCTATCACTTGCTGGTTATTTTTTCATAAGATACCCATACCTATCTTTAATACTTTCCAGTGAATTAATTAATTTTCTTATGTTTTGTTCAAAACAGAGCTTCAATGCATCATAGCGCATTACTCTGAATTTTGGAATAGTGAAACGATGAAATTCCAGTAATAGCTTGAGAAAGACTTATTCCTTAGTTATTATTGAAGATTTTCTTTTTATGTTATACAGGGTCTCTCAAAATTCTTGATCTTTCCATCAGATAAATAAAGAACCAAAATTGCGTTTTTTCAAATGGAACACCCTATATTGTATTATTTCTTGAGAGAGAGAATCGAAGTACCTTTGAAATTATATATCATGTTCCTATACCTAAATTTTCATGTTTTCAAAATATAAGCAACTATCTATTGAAGTGAATTATTTCTAGCATTTTTATAGTAGGTATTTGCTGGTTACCTGCTGGTGATAAAACACAATTATTATTTAACAAACATTATTTGAGGTATTTCTTAAAATAATTTATCTGAAACGCAAAGAATTGAAGAAAAAAGTGTTTTCAACACCAGTACAAAGTAAAGATGAACTGCGTCAAACATAAGAAAATTAATTAATTTACTGGAAACTGTTAGAGATATGTATGGGTATCTTATGAAAAAATAACCAGAAGATGGTAGAGAATCTAATAAATTGATAATATATAGGGTGTCTCATTTGAAAAATCAAAGTTGTTAATACTTTTTGGTATAGTGGCAACGTCGCAAGGCTGAAAATATTTTCAGTCGACAGATCACTAAATTTTATCTAAATAACACAATTTTTAGAGCGATCTTATGGTCCGTTTTCCTTATCCGTCTAAGGTACCATCGACCGTGAATAACCCTGTATATATGAGATATTCCGAAATTTGTTAACACGATAGAGGTCGCAGTTTTGAAGGTATCAACTTCAAATTTGCTACAAAAATCAATCTCCTAAATATCTCGGCCGATTATTGAGCATTATCGGATAAGTATTTTCAAAATGGCGACCGTTCAAACATTTAAAAAAATATCAAAAAAGGGCCGTAGTGTAAATAGCATCAAAAATAATTAATAATCAATTACAAATGTAATTGATGGCTATGAAATCTTTCCTGTTTTTGGTTAATTTATTCTAAATTCACGATTTTTGCCCTGAAGAGAATAAACATTCTCGAAAGCTCGGCTTCAATCATGTATATAGACGAGTAGTTATTGGTGTAAATAAATAAGTGAAAATAAATCGAACCCAGTTTTAATATAAATCCCCGTTACAATATATATATATATATACATATTTATCTCGGAATCTGGTCTACCGATGAAAATTCATATGTATGGGTTTTGGAGTGTATTGAATCGATTGGTTGTTTTCACATTCACAAGAAAAATCGTTTTCAGCTATTAATTTTCTCATTTTAGAAGTCCTACAGATTACAAAATCAGATGAAAAATAGTCCTATGGTTAAGGTTTTGGGTGTCGATCTAGAGTTCCTCGGATCGAATTCTGATCACCTTAGAGTTTTTTTAACAAAAACCATTTTTTTAAATAAAAGATATTAATATGAGTTTCTAATAATTAAATCTGAAATTTTCAATGAAAGTTTGTACGTATCTAATATATTGCGACCCTTAAGGTACACATTAGCTACTTCAAGGAAGGGTTAGCAGATTTTGGAAAAATTTGCAAAAATGGGTTTTCGGAGTCAAGAAATCTATTGACGATAGGTACTTTCATATTTAATCGGTGTGACCCTCGAGGTCCATCCACACAAGCTACCTATTTCAAGAGTTTTGGTATATTTATCATTCATATTACACATTCATATTTATTTCGAAATCTATAACTAACGAATATGTGAAAAATAAAAGCAGTATTTACCGATTGCAATACATTTTAACCAGAAATATGCACATTTTTTAATAAATTTTATTATCCTTAGTAACTCTTATAGACCCATCTTAAATCCTGTTTTAACCGAGCGAAGCTCGGTCTCCAGATATTCAACATAAATAGAAATACACAAACCTGTTTTTTGTACTTCACTTTGCATACCTTGATAACATTTTGAAAATGACTGAATTGTGCTGATTGAACTGATAACTCCGGACTGTTATCGATTCAGGAGCTTGTCTAAATATTCTGTAACTTAATTTTAATTGGATTGGTATAAAAAATGAATTTGAATGAAGATATAAGAGTTAGTCTAGATGGGGTTGAAATGGAGTGTGTCGATAGCTTCAAATATCTTGGAGTGATAATTGATAAAAAACTTAAATTTACTGAGAATGCTAATTATGTTTGCAAAAAGGTATCTAAAAAAATAGGCTTCCTGAGGAGAATTAGAAGATATGTGTCAATGGAAAATGCAATATAAGCAGATAATTCATTATTTGGCCTTTCAGACGGATGTTCTTTGAAATATTGACAGAATCGTTTTAAAAATGAATAGATTCAGCTTGGCATTGTATCTAAATCGGATCGGACACAACACACAGCCATGACATGGACATGACAGAACATATATTATTAAGATTATGAAAAAACACAATTATTATCAATATAAAGTTGTATTTATTATATATGACGTGACAATTATTGGTGCCATCCCGGAACACACTCATTATGACGTGACAATTGATGGGAAGTAATTCTCATCTGACTGTAGCAAAGATATGCTGAGAAATCTATTTCATTTGCAATAGCCTACTTCGAATGATTTTTTTTTTGGATCGTTCAATATGAGAATGTATATTCCGAAAATTTTTAGTTTTCGATATAATTGACAATTTAACATGTCCTATGGGAAATCTCTAATATAACTTTCAAGTTGTGTTAGAAATGGGCCAATGATGCAGTCATGGCATCAAAACTGTATAACAAAGTTAAACTAGAGTCCCGAAAATCTTAATATTTTACTTTTTATTTGCAATTTTAAATAATTATAGTGTAACTAGCTGTTCCAGCAGACGCCGTCGTGCCCAGAAAAGCTTTAAGCGATATGCTGACAGCAGCGCCAACTACGGGGTTCAATTGTGTTTTTAAATCATCCAGGGACCCATTGGAATATAAATAGAAATTTTCATCCCAATCGGTCCAGCCGTTTGACATACCGACAACGGCGCCATCTATTAGGTCCAATTGTGAATCTAAACCATTCTCGAATCCTCTTGAATATTCACAAAAAAAATCATTAAAATTGGTTCAGCCGTTTAGGAGGAGTTTAGTAACATACACACGCACAGAATATTTATATATATAAAGATTATCAAATACCTACCTACATGAATGATTTACATTTACTTATTACTATTTCCATAAAATTCACTGAACTCATCTCGTAGATAATTCTGATTCTAATGCTACTCGCCAAGTAGATATTGTATTTTTTTAGAGTTTATTTCTGTTTTTGTGGATATCTCGTGGTAAAAGCTGTTCTTGAAAGAACTTTATCACATTACTTATAAACAATAAATACTTTTAAATCATCTTTCTGTTTAATTTATTCGTCCCAGCATGATAGTTATTGAAAATTTGCAATAACATCTTAATTGGAATTTCTTGACACTTGTGATTATTTTCTAATAAAATTATGGCCCACTTCTAATTACACAACTTGAAAATTATTTCATGGAAAATGTTAAATTGTCAATTATTAATAGACATTCTTATACAAAGGTACCCTTATTTTTATTGTTTTAAATGGTCGTCATAAAAATAGGGGGTTTAAATTTGAAAAAAATACTTCTGGCGGTTCTTTATATGATATTTATTCTTAATTCTTGACCACTATGTATTAATAATTATCAAAATATCATACAAATATTACTAGTCAATCTTCTTCTACACGAAAACAATCTCAAATTAAATAATAAGGGCTTCCATATTGAAAAAAATTATACTTATATATTGGTCTCCAAACTGCGTTCTTCACATTTAAATATATAACTAAAAAGCGGTTGGACATAGATATAGAACGGTATTAGCGTTGAACGAAGAATCTAAAAACGTAATAATATATTTGGATGTTCCATTTGAAATAACAAACTTGGCATCTATTTGCGGTATAACAGGAAGGACACCCAGTATAGTAATGAATTTGAGACAAATACTGGTTTTCCACACCCAAATAACGGGAGCGCTACTGTCATCCATCTCTATTTTCAAGCAAAAAACAATATACGGCAATCAAGCGAACATAAACACACAGAAGGCCTATTCTCTAAGCATTCGAATCGGATCAAAAATTTACGAATTGAGTTGTAGGTACTCGAGCTGTAACTGTTGCTAGCCATAGCCAATCAGAAAATATTTTCCACACTAGTGTGTTGTCGTTCTATGATTACCATTTCGTTTTGAAACAACTTCTAGCACACATAGGTAGTCGTTGTCTACCGAGAATACATGCGTTTTCTGCTCGCCTGATATTGACATTTGCGTCATAATACAGCTTGTTGTCGGTGGCGCCCCCGTCACATGGGTGTGAACTGCATTGGTTTTCGCCTTTAAAGAATTAAAGGTATAGAAACCTACATATACTCTTCAATCAACAGTTTGTCAATCATTGCACCTATAATAGAGTCCACTAAGCATTACAAATAAAGATATTTTTTTAATATAATTTTATAAATTGAGAAAATTCGCTAGACTCGGTCTCACATTATTACATTTCTACCGCTACTGGGGTAGCCTAGTAAGAAAAGTATTCTAATTGTTTGAAATTTTCGGCTCGCTGGTTGTTGACACAGATAGGGCACACTAGTTGCTATGCAATATCTGAAAAACTTGTTTCGTTCAAGACTGTGGCGCGAGAACGGCTTTATTTTGATGAAACTTACGTAAATGCTGTTTAAAGCCCTTGACCATGTGTTATACGCGTATCTGTGAGATAAACCAGGAAGAAACGTTATATTCAAATGAAAAGTAAAAAATGAATGTTAACGAAGGTAAGATAGTTCAATTTACTTCAATACTTTGTCTTTTTAATAAATAACGATTCTGAAATCTATTAAAAAAAAGAGTTAAAAGTAATTGTCCAACTAAATTTTCTATTTCTTCATATTCTGGCAAAACGGTTCATCCTACGTCAAAATTAATAATACGACCTGATCAGACGAATTTTTATTAAATGTAATTCGTATGATAGCGGTAGGAAAGTTGTGTGAGTGAACACGAGTTTTTTTTATTCAGAAAGCATGCCCCCAGTAAATCAATGCGATCAGAAAATATCAGTAACAAATACGGCCAATATCTGCCAGTTAATTTGTCACATAAGTCACGTTATTGCCGCTCAATAAATAAACAACCGGTTATCCTATGAATTCGCGGGTATCACCAATCACCATATAAAGAAGGCTTTAAGCGTTCTAATAATATAACAAAGTTGCGTCGTCGTTGCTGAGAGCTCCGAATATTTCCGATTGTACCCTATAAAATGTGAACTGTATACAATTTACAATGGGCTTGGTGGGGAGCGGACCCAGAATAATCAGGACACATCTACACCTTTTCCAACTGTAATTCAAAAAGCATAAATTTAACTTCAGAAGATATCAAATGTAATTCAGAATAATCAATTAAATTTTAGAAAGCGTCAAATGCATTTCATATTAGTCTATTGTAATTCAGAATTCGTCTGTTTTTCATATTAGCGCATTGTAATTCAGAACTCGTCAAATTTAATTCAGAACTTATCAACAGTAAATCAGAACTCATCAAATGTATTTCAGAACATACGAGTATTAAATAGAAGAAATAAAGAAGGTTATTAGCTTCTCAGATTCCAAGAGCGCGATGTATAAGAAATGCTCATATTTGCGATAAAAATTATATAGGAGACCTTACAAGAAGGATGATTGTAGAGACCAGTATAGGATATAGTATTTATTTGGGGTGGACCCCAGCACATAGATACATCAAAGGTAATGAAACCGCGGATAGGTTGGCCTATATAGGTAGAAACTTAAACATCCCTCTGAGAATCTAGGTAGATCATAGAGATAATATACCGATTCTTAAATATTCATTCAAAGATCAATTCTCCCTCAATTTGATTAAAAAATCAAAAGTCAAAAACAATCGATACTCTAAAATTCAAGAGATGGTCCAGGAACCCTTGGTTTGGAGAGATTCTTTTCATTAGCCGAAGATGTACAACAGTTTCTAGGTTGAGATCTGGGCACTGGTTATCGCCGGAATAGCTTAATAAAATATGGATTTGGGAACATAACCTCAGTGAGTGTGGCAAAGTAGGTGACCTAAACCACATTATATTTGCCTGTCCGCCTGTTAATTTGATATCTATCAATCAATGATTAAGCTTAACTTCCCCAGACCTATATCGATAATTACATTACTTAAAAATTTGAATAAAGATGCTTTCTTGCTACTAAACAAATTTATTCTTGGAAATAATATCAAAATTTGAATTAGGCAACATAAATTCCTTTTTATTTCCCACCGTGTTGGACGTGTTACTCCTTTGTTGTGGCAATTGTACTACTGATATGTGTCCTTCCAGCTGATTTCCTAACTTTCTAAAAACCTTTGCCGTGTCGTTAGTCCTCGTCCTATATAATACCCTAACCAATGGAAGACAAGAAAACAAAAGCCGTAGGCACACACCCACACATCAAGAAATCCATGATCAAAGGAGAAAAACAATTCTAGGTGAAAAGGATCGAGAGCGAGACACGGTTGAGAGCCCGAGACCCTCCTTTCCTTTCTAAAAGAGTGAAGGTGTAACTTCACCGACATTGGGTAAATGGCCAATCAGCCCAGACCAACCAAACAAATAGAAGATTTAAAATCTGCTGCTATCCATTGTGATCTAGGCCTAATAGAAATAAGAATAATTATTACAGTTTTGAATGATTAATTAAAATTTAGGTAATCTAGTTTTCGGAAAATCTTAATACTGTCATATTTAATTCTATGTGTGGGTTTGCTTAAAGAGTCTAAAACAGTCAAGTACAGTTTAAAGCTTAGCGTTTTAATAATACAATATTTTTATCTGAGCATGTGTAATGATTTTACTCGATTGATATTATGATGTTAACAAGGCGATATTTTGGAAACGTTTGCAGATATCAGATATGTAAGGTGAATAAATTTTGAGTTTCAAGAACTTAAATAGACCAATCAGAAAATTTTCTTTTATTTCGTTAATGATTATGACGAACCATAAATCGTTTTTTTTAATATTCGAGTGTTTTCATTCATTCATTATTAATATTAACTGGCATTTAATGTCCTTACAAGGTTGAAGAACGAAATAAAGACACGTACTCACAACCAGTATATTGATTGCTCAAATTAGTGACATATTCTTATTGATACTGCTCATTAAGATGAATTAGCAAATAGATCAATTATTAATTGTTAATTGGGTAACTAATATCAGTTCATAAAAATCAACTTCCGGTTTCATATGAACGATAATATTTGCATAATATCATTAGTTACGAACGGTATTTTAAAGCAATTTAACGTCAAAAAATACCCAGTCTGTATTTTCACTTTCATTAGAGTTATCGATATGAATATATTTTGAAGGGTTATAAATTCAAGCAACCTTATATAATAAATAAGTTAGATCAGCTAGTTCGACAATCGATTTCAAAATACATTTATTTCCATTAATTAATTAGATAAAAAAATAACTTCACTTAGATCAACTTGACAACTCGGATACTTAAAACCTAAGAATTTCATTATATATATTCCTAATATATACTGGCTCCTACGGTTCAGCCCCCGTCTTCTATTGCTCAATTATTATTATGAGTTGATATTTGCATTCTTCATATGTAACGTAATAACCATCTGTGGAAATTATTTTGGATTATACAGTGTCCCAAAAATTCTGTGACTAAAATTCTAAAAAATTAAAATGGTTCGGCGATAATCACAAAACAAATTAAAACTAAAAGAATCATTCTGCACCCCTGGTTTAAAAAAATATGAAAATAAGGGCGTCAATGATAAAATCATACATTATACTCATGGCATAAAGGTCTAACAGCTAATTAAGTTTTGACATTATCATTCACAGAGGGTTCAAAATTTGGTGGTAAACTTTTTTTTATTTCTAATTGAACCCCCAATATATTTTTATGTCATTTAATGCGGAGTTAGGAAAAAAACATTGTTTTTATCAATAATTTGAATCGCTATTTTGAAAATAGAAGCTAGGGGGGGGTTTTCATATTAAATGACTTTTGTGTTTATTAAACTGTCAAGATTCTATTTGGATTTCAGTACAGTAAAAGTTGCAAACTGTGTTGTCAATTACTATTAATTATTTAAAATATTAAGGCCCGAGCATCTATTTTCTAAAGATGGATTACGACCGACCAAAACTCTGTTCGGTCATAGACATTTTAAATAATTAATAGTAATAGATTAACAATTTTTGTAAATTTTACTTCACTCAAATGCAAATAAAATCTTGGACACATTGAAAAAAGTCATTGAATACGAAACCACCCTAGCTTCTATTTTTCAAAATGGTGATTCAAAATATTGATAAAAACAATGTGTGTTTCTTAATTCAGCATCGAATGATATAAAATTATATTCGGGTCCAATTTGAATTAAGAAAAATAAAGTGCTTTGAAATTTGTACACTCTTTTAATAATAATAACGTTAATCTAAATTGGCTAAGGACTCTGTTTGAGCTTTTTACAATAAATACCATATTTGATTTTATCATACTATTTATATTTTAACTATTTTTTAAACCAATGGTGCAAACCGATTTTTCTTAGTTTGAATTTTTTGTGATTATCACTGAACCGATTTTGGGGTTTCAAAATAAGTAAAAAATATAAGGCATGTAATTAAAAAAATAAAGCTAAATGAGCTCGCAGATTTTTTGGGACACTGTATAATCCAAAATAATTTTGGGAGATTGACCTTTCGTTATAGATGAAGTCAACAAAATATCAAACTCAAACTCATAACTTACAACTGAGCAATAGAAAACGGGAACTGAGCTGTAGGAATCTGTATACAGACATAATTTAAATTACTGTAAATTGGGACTGTCTGTCCCGCTACTATTATTTTCCGTCGATTGTGCAGCCGAAATCGCTTTGCTCTTTTTCGCCGATTTTGATAAGCTGGCTACTTCCCTTAGAAGAGTCGATATTCGATTATTCAGAAAATCCACTTTACCTTCATGTTCTTTTTGCGTCGTCTTCAATTTTTGCCTAAGCTCGTTCTCCGTTGTGAAATTGTTTGCCTTGAGTTCAGTAATCTGGAATTAGTAATACCACATTTATAAGGTTTTTGAATACCTCGAGATGAACCACAAAATAAAGAATAAGAATAATTCGATAATCGTCATCATAGTTATTAGTTATTAGTCGACAACAGCTATACGAACCTGCTTATCTTTGTTTAAAAGTTCGGTATTTTTCTGTGACAACTGTTTCTGTAAACTAGCTATTTTTTCTTTCAGTTGTGTCATAGCAACTACATGATCGGAACTGTTAGGATCCAGCTCACCTCTTACCATCATCGGCGCCGAATTGTTACGCGGTAACTTATTTGGGGTTGCTTCTTCAGGAGGAGGTATCTTTGTAACATCTGGCCGATTAGGTCTCTTATTATGACCTCTTATTCTAAAACAATGAATGCTTCAAATAGAAATATTTAGATTATATGATCTATATAGATTCTAATTATGCTTATAAAAAAATCGAATACAATTCGAATGAATATTAAGGATAAATTATTTTTCTTAAAATTACTCTAGACTAGTTCACAAGTTCATTGGTTTCGTAATGACAGCTAGAATAATTTGCGGAAGTTTCTCAGAATCAAAAGAATAATTTTGGAACTTAAAAACAATATAAATTCCAAAAAGGGTCAATTTTTCAAAAAATGATAAGTAGAAGAAAAAATTGACAAAGTGGAAAAAATAGGTTTTTTACTTAGTTTATAAAGAATAGACTGAAATAATCTGAAATACAGCAAGTTGAAAAGGACAACCTCATCAAGTACCTACCTATTGTCGTCAAAAGGTTTCCAAGAACCGAAATCATTGTGATGTTTTCATCTAATACCAATCTGAATTGGAATGTTTAAAAAATCTTGAAAATGAGTTAATTAAAAATAGGTTCATTTTATGAAAAATCAGTGAAAACAATTTTTAGCTGTGAAATATTTTTCTGGCATCTAGATGATGCCTTCATTGATTCAAATTTTCAACTTGATGATTATTTTTAAACATTAAATGTTAAATAAACTTTCAATAAGGTTGTTTGGGACTGATAGGTCTAATGTGCATCTGAATTAAAATTAGAAATCATGATTTTTCTATTGTGAAACTATTATTAAAAATTAAATTATGAATTTAGATTAGGTTTCTATTATTATTCACTCTAAGACATATGTGATTTATAAAATTCTATTAAATAATTACAAAATAGTAAATATTTCTGAAAAATCATTGAGGCCTACTTAAATGTTCAGTTATTCTCATGTAAAATTGCCCTACCTTTCCATCGGCAGCGTCAAAATTATACCGTCCTATTTGAAAAAAATGAGTTATAGCTGATTTTATCAAAACTTTATACAAATATGTTTTGAGCACAAACGGTATAATATCAAGGACAAATAAATTAACCGTAACATATCTACATAAAAATTTCAACTCTTAATCAATCTCAGAGATATGAATTTCTAATTTCTTATTATGCTATTTATCTGTCAAAATTTTCAGAAAAGAAATATCTCATAAAACATTAGCTATAAACATAAAAGTCATATTAATAAACTGACATTATTAGTCCATTTTGATCTGGAAAATAAACTAAAATTATTCACATACCATAAGAAAAAACAAAGTTGTTTACAATTCCAACTATTTAGAAACACCCGGTATAATTGAAAATATTTATATACATATTGTAGATTAATGAATAATGCAACGACAGCCCTAAACAAACACAAAAAACGACTACCAATGATTTTGAATACAACAATTATATGTACGAAAAAAAAATGGAAGAGAGAAATACTTGAAGATTCATATCAAGAACAACCCTAATTATTGCGTAAACAACAAAACGGAAATCGCCGATTTAAATAGCATATTCTACAATCTATTACAGAATGATAAAACGAAACATACTTTGACAAAACAAAAATTACAGCAAACTACCAAAACAAAATTAGTCAGTCAACCGAATCCGCATAGGTGTCTCAGCAACACCACCTTATAAGCAACCAGCGACACTCAAGACATGCGCAACAATTAAAACCGTCAAATACATTTTATTTCAATCAAATATCAACAAGATAAGTGGCTTTCCTGACAAAACGCGAGGTCCATAAACTTGTTCTTGAATGGTTCGGCGGATTTGGATAAAAATTGGCAAAAAGGGTTGCAGCATATATCATTTGAAGGCTTATTGTGTCAAGAATATTTCGGGGAGATGTTTTAAAATTTCATTTTGGGTCTGCCAGGTTAACAAATCTTGCTAGGTCTGCCAGCTTGATATTTTTTATCAGAATTGAATTCGAATGATATCAAAAGTAAGTGCTTTTTGGGTGGGAAAATAATAAATTAGGTGCACAAACGATTTTCGGAAAATTGATGAAATACAATGGGTCTGACTAGTTTTTAAAATCTAGCAGACATGTATCACGAAATTTCTCAGTGGTTAAGTTCGGAAGCGAATTTCTCCGAGACGAATGTCCGAAAAATTAATTAATGATAATATTAATATAATTAATAATTAAAACAAAAAAAAATATCGTGATAGGTCTGCTAGCGGATCTATTGTTTTCCATCAATTCTTCGAAAATCGTTAGTGCACTTAATTTAATTATTTGCGCACCTAAATAGCACCTAGAATACACCTAATTATGACACGATGCAAATTCAATTCCGATGAGTTAGGTTTGCCAGGTTTACAGAGGTCCGCTAAGGTTATCTAAACTCAATAGACCATTTTCAGATCTTGTTATTCGATAAGGTTTTCAAATTTTCATAGTAAAATCTATAAAGCTTCAAGAAATACCTCTCCAAGTTTTATCGAACTGGTAGATTGTCGGGTTTACTAACCTAAATTATTTATAAATTTTACACCTGTTAACGTTCGTGTTTAAAACTAACGCACATTTTTCTAGCAGCCATTACCATTACGAATCCAATGAGCGTATGTCAATTCGCAGTAACAATAATTAACATAGTTTTGAACTTGTGAACCAGAATATGATTTAAAAACTAATTTTCTGAATTACAGAATGCTCAATTGGTTGAAAAATTCACGCCCCACAAAAGTCACAGATATGCTGGTTTATATTATTCCGAAGAGTAATCGTTTTTTATTGTTATGTAATACTTAGTGCAATTGCAAGTTTTAGTCATAACATATTTCACAAATTCACCAATGCCTCACTCACTTTTCTTTACGTTTACTTTTATGCAATTGCGACATTTTCATATGCGCTCTTCGATCAGCATCCCCCTGTTTAGTTTTGGCCAGAGCTCTCTTAAACGATAGGGTACACAGCCAACACAAGAGCTTTCCATCAACCTAAAACGAATGAAAACGCTATGCCTATTACACCTTCCTTGCTTAACAATCAATATTTACCTTTTTGTCGTCGTCGTGTCTATCAAAGGCACATTTCTGTTTGCACTGCTCACAATTGACTGGGGGGCCATACTTAATTTCCGAGTTAGTGCATCTTTGGCACTTATTTCCAATAAATGCAGCAATAATGTTGCAATATTCGCAGGCCGTAGGTTTTCCATAAGCTTTCACATTTTGTTCACACTTTTTGCAAATGGTGCTAGTACTTCCTTTCGATGTTTGTTGAAATTCAGAACGACAATACGTACATTTAACAACGGGAAAGGCTCCACGACACTCCTATTTGGACAGAACAGAAATTTTCTTACAAGCACAATTACCCCATGTATCACGATTTATAATCTGCGACTTGTTTATAGTGATAACCGATAGATTACTTTAACGGCCAGAAAATGCAGTAGAAATTCAATATAAAAGATTATTATTATTTAAAGAAATAGGTTATTTATAAACTTACTTTGCATAGTTGTTGGCCAGCCGATAGATCCTCGAAAGGGTGCCGAGCGAAACAACGAGAACACGCGAATAATAAAGGCGCACTCATTTTTCATAGAATATTTGAAAATACTAACAACTTTACTGCTACTAGTTTTGGTCGATATACTGTTGATTACTTTGCAGTTTCCGAGATTGCAAATTTAGAGACGGAAAACTTGCCGAGATCAAAACCAGAATTCAGATCTGATTCAGATTCAGAATAGAATGCCAAATGCAAATGCTAACGATAGCGGTTGCGGGTAGAGGCTTCAAATGTCAAACACGTCAAAAAATGTCAAATTTTAAGCGTGTTCCTAAATACAAATTCTCTAGTCAAAATGGGCGTCGAAAATTGACAGATATATAGATGGGCTCAATTATGGACCGTATACAGGTATACAGTCTCAATCAAGCCAGCACTACGCCAGCCGATAAACTCTCGTATATTGAAAAACTTTTGACCAATCGCTGTGTTTTTATTAGGATTTTCCAAAAATATAAATATCTAAAACTGCGTATACCACCGTTTTTGAGATAATCGCGATCAAAGTTGTGTCTTCTCCTTTCTATTGCATGTTAGGAAATATGCTGTTAATTGCATAGATAATATAATAATATATTATCTATGGTTACGTGTTGAGGAGGTAGGAGTGGCCTAACTTCCCACTCTCTCGCACTTACTTTATACTGCTTAGATAGCACCCGCCTGGAAATATAGACATATTTTGACGTCTATGGTTTGATGGATACTTATAAGCCATTTATGTGACATGATCTTATTCCTGTTTGAAATTACTATCTGGCTGTTCCAAAATTCAAAACATTAGCCAGGGATAAATGGCCGTCGAAAATTGACAGATATATAGACTTAACATAGGAATATGACATTGACTGATGAAATAATTCAAGTCTAATGTTTTGTATTTAGGAAAACACTGTATAATTATTAAATAGTCAAGCTAAGAAAGCGCAGCAATATTTTTGACAGATTTTGGTATGAAAAACTTTCGCTTTTTAAGCTGCAGCATCAGAAATACTCGAACAGTTATTTTTAAAAGATCCTTTATAAACCAGCTTGAAAGCGCAAGGAGTCTAACAGCAAATTCTGTCAAAAATATTGCAGCGCTTTTTTAGCTAGATGCAAGAAAATATAAAGGGAGGATGACTAACTCTGTTTCCTGTTCCATAGACAGAAGTGGCTGAAATAACGTCCCGTGATAAGTTGTCAATTTGGTATGTTGCGCAGTATTTCACTGAGTGTCTATTGTTGTATTTAAGCTTCCTTCGCCCATACTACATAAGGATGCGCAGCGTGATTTTGCGCAACACACCGAAATGACATACGATAACCCAATGTTTTTTGTGCTACTCCCACTACTCGTGTTACTCGTCCTCCCTATATTTGTTCATGGCTAGATGGCTAGATGTGTGTTGGACACAAGGAATATGACTTTTGAGAGCAAGGCATAGGACGTAAAATAGCGCAGATGCTTTGAGGAATAGGAATAGGATAAAGTAATTTACAAGTCATTAAATGGAAATTCTAAGGGTTTTTCAATTAAGTTTGGAAAATTTGTCAAATTTAGTTTTTGATTATCCAGAGTGGCCAGGTTCACAGATTTCATAACCTGAACTTTCAACTTTGATCGCAATTATTTCAAAAACGGTGTTATATGCAGTTTTAAATATTTATATTTTTGGAAAATGCAATTCAAAATACATCGATTGATATCAAAAAATTTTCAATATACGAGAGTTCATCGACTGGCGTAGTGCTGGTTACTTTTTTCCCTTGTATAATAAATAACTATTTTTATTCGTTGAGATAAACAGATCTATACTGTGATTTCGAATTTCGAGAACTAAACAAAGATTTTAAAATTTAAAACGTTGGGTTGGAGGTAGTGTTTGTAGTGTTCTCTGATTTCAGGCCATCAGCCAGAGAACACTTTGTGTTTATTCATACCAGAGTTGGAGGTATGTTTTCTCTGTACCAGAGTACCAGAGAACACCCAGAGACCGACGTTACGTTCATACCAGAGTTGTTTGTCTCTGTTCATACTAAATTCTAACAAATCAACAGTAAAGTAATACAAGAATACCTATTCAAATTGACTAAGCTTTAATTTTTAATCAATAGGAAATTATGTGAAAAGAATGAATTCAACCAACGGTATGAATTTAAAACAATATCAAAAAATTATTTCGCAAGATCCAAGTAAGACCGCAGATATTCATCGGAAATGTCTCGCACACATAGTTCAAGCATCCTATATAAGGTAAAACTGTTTGTTATTTAATGTAATAAGTATACAATTTTTGTTGGGTCTTGATTTTGAAATAAATGAATGGTAGTAATCTACATTTTGTTTTAAATAATATCCTTTTTATAGCCAACCCAATGTATCTTCTTGTAGTCTTCTAGAGTTTGAGTTACAAAGATACTCTGATATGGTCTATAAAAACAATGAAAATATGTACAATAAACGGTTAAAGCAAACATTAATGAAAGTAAAAAGTAATATTCCGAGGACTTTTAAAACGAATTTAGAATTCGTAGATACAAACAAATTTGTGGAACCTCTGGATTGCTCGAGCCAGATTCATTGTTCGAATTCCGAATTAATGAATGAAACTGAATTCTATGAATTTTGTGAGGCATTTTACGAACAACGTACACCAAAATTTTCAATCAGTCGAAATGAACGGATATTGAAGATACAGGACACAGAAACACCTGCTGAAATAAAGCACAATTCTTCCCCAGGTATTTCAAGATCGGTTGATGAAGTTAAGTATCCCTGCTCATTCAAAACAGCGAAAGACGAATTAAACATACAAAACATGAAGAAATATGGTAACTCAAATCACCCTCAAAGCTTGACCCTAAGTAATGGAGGTCAAAAGAGAAAGCTAGGGTTTAGAAGAAATATTAATAGCAAATTTATCTCTCCATTGATGTCAAACAGCGGAAGGTGATAGCAATGATTATAAGTCACAATCTTTACTAACAGTAACAATAATATTTTTTAAACTTGATGTGACTTTTTTTTAGCCAAGACGAACTGTCTACAGATGCTTACCCTACAGAGGTAGATGAAAGATTAAAAAACCTTGATCCGAAAATGGTGGAACTTATAAAGGCCGAAATTATGGATTGTGGTCCAAATATACATTGGAACGATATAGCTGGATTATCTTTTGCTAAGAATGCTATCCAAGAGGCTGTGGTATGGCCAATGCTGCGTCCCGATATTTTTACTGGACTGAGACGGCCTCCTAAAGGCATATTACTTTTTGGGCCTCCAGGAACAGGAAAAACTTTGATTGGTTTGTGATATTAAAAAAAATCAATGCGTGTGGTTGTTATTAAATTCTTTGATTTATTTAGGTAAATGTGTTGCTTCCCAGAGTAAGTCCACATTTTTCAGTATTAGTGCATCGTCGCTTACTTCCAAATGGGTAGGGGATGGGGAGAAGATGGTCAGAGCCTTATTTATGGTAGCAAGGGTCCATCAACCATCTGTGAGAATTTTATTTAAAGCATCACAGTCATGCTTCAGATTGCTAATATCTCTTGTAGGTTATTTTTATTGATGAAATAGACTCCTTACTTTCTCAAAGATCCGACACTGAACATGAGAGCTCTCGCAGGATCAAGACTGAGTTTTTAGTACAACTCGATGGGGCTACTACTGACAATGAGGAAAGGATTTTGGTTATAGGAGCCACTAACAGGCCTCAAGAATTGGATGAAGCAGCAAGAAGAAGGTTTGTCAAGCGACTGTATATTCCTTTACCTGATTACGAAGTAAGGTTCGAATATAGTAATATAGTTTGTATTGAATTGAAAAAAGAATATATTAATTTATGTCAAATATTTTGAAAGATGAATTTGACAGAAAATATAACGAAGCATCAGAATAACTTTGATGTGAGACTAGAATATTCTTAACGATTTCATTATGTAGAATACTGATCTTAGCTATAGATTTGGAGAATACGGAAATATATTTCAGGCCAGATTGCAATTGGTTAAAAAATTGATGTTGGGTGAACGGCATCAAATTCAAGAGCAACATTTCTGTGATATTGCTACGCTTTCGGACGGGTATTCTGGAGCTGACATCAGGAATCTCTGCTCAGAAGCATCTTTAGGCCCGATTAGATCGATAGATATAAATGCCTTTGAACATATCCAAGCCACAGAGGTATTTAATTCGAACATTTATTATTGTAAACGAATGTGTAATATAAAAATTATTGTAGGTTCGTCCACTAGTTATCGACGATTTTACGAAAGCTTTCAACCGTGTGCGATCGAGTGTTTCATCTAAGGATCTTGAGCACTATATAGGGTGGGATAAGACATATGGTAGTGGATTTTAACGAAGTTTCCTCAAGAGAGTCTCGGATTTTCGTAGAATCTCATCATGACTCTCAAGAAATATTTGGTGTTACATAAATGGATATTTTTTAATAAATTTTTTCCGAACTCTGACGTATTTATCAGAAAATAATTGTAAACAGTTACAAAATTTCTTATGAGCAAAAATAAGTAGAAAGCATTTACATATTAAAAACATATTTTATTTGCCACGATGATCATCAATCAGCAATATCCATAAATTACTCTGTTGAAAAAAAATCTGATAATTTGAACTTCAAACACCATATAAAGAAACTATTTACAACAACCAAAAGCAGTTTTGAAATCGATGGACAGATAATGTATTCCAGAAATAATCAACAATTGATTCCATATCAAATACTAAAGAAAAATAGTATTTGTTATACTGAGAATTACATGTGTCGATATCTGTGATCAGGAGAAACTTTTTTCCGAAAATGTTTTATTTGTATCATGTTTTATTGCAGCGTTTTCAACTAATCACAAATCGCCAGACGTTTGCAAACTATCCAATTGAAAATTTGCAATCACTTAATTCTTACATCTGTTTGTTGAATTTTATGCAATATCAGCCCTATTAACATTTATGTCAAAAAATAATAATGAAACTAAAAATGTAATTGAAAAAAGTTATTTAAAATAAATTTTAAATTATGTATATGATCCATACCATAAGTTTCTGTCACGTCTGAAGACAGATATCGATTATAGTCCTCAGTTAACGTAACAACTTAAAAATAACAGAAGTCATTTGGAATAATTTAATTAATATTATATTATATGGATATTAATCAATTAGCTATAGGGATTCACTGGATCACAATCCAAAGTTTCATAATGATCCACACTTCACTTGAATGATAAAAAGTTCATGCGACATAAGTGTAAACTTTTCTATCCTCTGGCGTACGTGCCAAATATTCCCTCTCTATCAGGCCCTCTATTCTTTTCTTGATTATGACTGGCGATGGCAAAAATCTGCTTTTCAGTTGCTCTGTGACTTCCGTAACAAGAATATTGTGCGCCATACGTTTCCTAGATTTCATTATTCTAACAATCGCTGCTTCAATCTCGTGCTTTCTATCTTCGTCTACTTTGTTCCTGGTCTCTCGCCTTTCCGGTTCACTCTCACCTTTGGCAGCCACCGTCTGTATTTTGACACGGTGCAACTTTGATGTGAATGAGTCGTTGACATAAAATTCATGAGACGATTCAATTTCCTTGGTTTTGGGATTTTTAATAAGGATGCGCTGTGTGGCCTTACCCATTGCGAGTGATTGCAACGCTCTAATAAGGTCTCTTTCCGGAATGTCTGACTCATTAAGAATCTCCTCATATGTCAACTTGTCATGATTGTTGAATAACATAAGAACTACCATTTGGTATGTGGATACCTGGATTATGTGCTTCCTAGGCCCCAAACGAGATGACATTAGACTGGTTGAGGAAGAGCAGGCCCCATCTTTTTCGCCATCATCCTTCTTCGGTCCATAGAAAACTGCATTGAGATCAGCATTACCCAATTGAGGTTGCAAGGTTAACTGACGGCCGCTGTGTTTGGCCAAATAGAATCTGAAACAATATATAATGAATATATAAAAATTGTAATTTATTTAATTTGATGATATTCATTTACCTTCGGAAACATTCGAAAGCTGCCAATGGTATAGCCGGTATGTGACATTTTGGAGTAGCGCTTTGCGTAGGCCAAAATCCTGTGGTCAATACTCGCATAAACAGGTCCACGCCACCTAAATTTGTCTAAAGAGCAAATACCAATGAGTTATTCTGATTATTTATACATTATTTATGATATAGGAGAATACTTACCTCTGATTTAGTAATATGATCTTTGAATTCATCCATGATGGTATTTGAAACAGTCATATCCTTGAACATACCTTCCAACTTAGACGTAAACTGGCATCCACATTCGGTCTATTAAAACGGAATGTTTATTATCCAATCAATTGCAACTATTATTAGTTTACCTTCAATTTTGAGATCATATTTTTCTCCCAATCATCACTGACTGATTTATTCAGAAGCAGTCTCTTGGCGAGATGTTGCTTATAATATCTCTCGAAAACGTCCTTTTCTTGTAAAAATCTAAAGAGCACCATCGACTTGTCTAAAACTAACTCGATATCTTGCTCAGACATCTGAAAAAATCTTATTTTATTAAAACCCTGATGATGAGATAATTTTATGACTACAAAAAACTCATACATATGTATCGCTTCAGTTTTTTTTTTATTATTACAAAAACTGAATAATAGGTTTGACATATGAGAGAGAAATTTTTCGCCCGTTCAAAGGGAATATAGCATGTAATAAAGTAGCAGCTTTTTAGTTTTGACTATAATGAAAAATTAGCAGAAAGTATAACTAATACGGAAAAGTTATGAATCCTTGTATCAGGGAACCAAGGTAACTTTCTCAGAAATCCCAAATTAATAATAAAAAATGATAGTGTTATTACTTATAACTTATATACATATTTTTTTAGATGTTGAACTCGTGTTCGTATATAATACAAGTCTCTATTTTGAAAGTAATGAGTACAATCGTTACAATTCAACAGAAAGCGATATACCTATACATGTTTCAAAAATTATATAGGTATAATGTATAATAGTAATAAAGTAAAATTTCTTGATTTTTATTTGAATAATATATACTGTGATATTCGCAGTCTTGGCGAAAACACATTTCTCAAGGCTGAGTCGGGCTCACGTGCAAAGCGTTATCCACTAAAGTTTGAGTTTTTTGTGAAGTTTTTTTTATAAATTTTCGATAATATGGGGAGACGCTTAATTTTTATATTTTCCTTAATATCTTCTAAGTCGTTTATTTTAGAAGTCCACAATATTGAAATTGAGTATTTCAACTTTCTCAGATTCGAAAATATAGCATTCAATTCGAACAACATTTAGAACTGCAAAGCTTCTTATTTCTGTAACCAAAAAAGCAATTCATTCATTCAAAAGCGAAACTTGAATTTACTCCATGTTGTTAACATTCATAATTTACAGCAGTATTTTGTCAAGATTTGACTCTCAGTAGTTTAGGATATAATTTACTACGTAATAAGATTTTTTTATATTATTGCTCCATGATTGGGTAACCTAACTACTAAATACTAAATATCAAATTTTTTCGTGCAGAACACTCCAAGAAAATATGCTATCACAAGACAGACAGATACCAGAGTGATCTTAGAGCGTTCATCAGAAATACGGCAATCTAAGACCAGTAGTAAGATAAATTGCTCAAAAATAAGGGAAAACCTCAAGTATATTGATAAAACATTATAAATATCCTCCATAATACATATTAATGAATGTTTTAATTTCATTGATTTAGAAACATCAATTAATAATTCCACAGTGCAATATCAACAAATAAAGAACATTCAAGAGGTTTTTCTCTATTTTTCTCCCAGTCGAGCATCTAAAGATAAATTATCATTTAACTCAGTAATGGTTTAAAGTATGAAATAGTGTAGGAGACATTGCATTTCACTTTTTTGCTCCTTTAATTAAACGGTTAATTCAAGAAAAAAGTAAGTTTTAAATATTTATGACCGATTTTGGAACCGATAGCTCATGCTACAATTTTAACACCCTACATTTCAAAAGCTAACCCTTTGTCGACCCAAATTCATATGAACTTGTTTATTTCATGAGGTTTAGGCGTAATTATTCTGATAAAAAATGGAATTCCTTTTACAACTTTATATTAATCACTCACCCCCTTGACGCCTTTCTTGAGCTTGTCATCGATGAAGAGCGACAGATACTCTGGAGACTTGGGATTCAGGTTAAGGAAATGTTCAAAATCCGAGGCTATCATCTGCTTGAAGATTTTGTCGTTGTTGAACGAGTTCTTCAAAAAGTGGTCGAAACCATCCTTCAGATCTAGTAATGACTGCACAAATGTTATAGCATTCGTAGCTGGCTGGTGTTCTTCCTCTTGGACGAGGGCCTTCCCTTGCTCCCTCAGGTACTGACTAACACAATCGGCCATCGTTTTCAGTCCATCCGCAACTCGACCAAAAAGCTTATACATACAAGCCAAATCCTCTGTTTTCAGATGCTTTAGCATATGTACAACTCCGGAGTTTTCCATCTATAATATTAAAATTCACACAATATCAATATTACATAAACATTTGCAGGAAATAAGTACCTCAACTATAGTTTTCATGTGTTTTTTGATGAGCTCTTCCTCGACTACTTCGACAATCCGAGATTCTGTTGATTCATCCAGGTAATGCTTTGCCCTGTCGGACTCTTCGTTTATTCTGGCCTCAACTTTTTTTATATATACAGATGCGCTATTTTCAGCTAGAAAACGCTGACTCTCAACCTAAAATTTTATGTAACAGTAAGTGAATTGATACATGATGAAGGTAGTACAAAAATATATGATTTAAGTCCTCAAGTGCAACTGCTAAAACCGGTTAAAGATAGGCGCGCGGCACATTGTGGCGTTGTTTTGTTGGAATTTTAATTTCAACGAATCTCCCGCGATCTATAGGAAATCCACGAACATTCAACAATCATTTTTTTACTGCAGTGATAAACATGCGATTATGGTGATGACTTGCTAATGGCAATTTTGAATATATAGAAAATAAAAAATGGATGTTGGTTTACAATGACTTGTTTAAAAAAGAAGAAATGACTATGAACTAAAGATGGATTTGAAGTCGCAAGAAATAAGCGGCCAGTACATTTTTTTAGAATGTTTCCTCCAGACCTTGAAAATCTGCTGCATATGATTGGTCCCCGCAAACAAGATACTTGTTCTCTCACTGCAGTTTCCGATATGTATTTGTGGTAAGAATTAGACTAAGAAAACAATTATTTTTTACATTTTTCTTCAGGGATCTTTTTATTAATATTTTGTAATCTATAAAATGAAGACAGATAAAACTGTTATTAATTGTTCAATTACATCAGCATCATCTCTCCTGACTGGTCCTTAATTGATCGAGATTGCTACTCAATAGTCAAACCTGCACCAAAAACAACGAATACGCCAAACACCCATCCAAATCTGAACGGCGAATAGTAAGATATATTTACTTTGGAGGACTTGGACCATCTAGTTATTTTTAAGTATTATGAATCGTTACTTTGGACTCGTTACCTTCGATTCGTTACTTTCTATGAGCCCTAAAATGTACAGTCGAAATGTATACCGCCTCCTTCTCAGAAGTCGGTCCAAAAAAATAAATATCCAAACGTAGAACAAGATACATATAGGTATAACAAACATACGACACAATATACTTTTGTTGATTTTATATTGTTATTTGCAAAGTTAACAAAATTAAAATTAGTGACTGTCGGTTTGTTTGTCTGGCTAATCGCTGAAACGGCTGAACTGATTTTAACGGAATAGTCATTGAAATGTTGAAGGTACTTCAAAGAAATATATAGGCTTTCTAATCTGATTTGTATTACGTAAATTAGACGGATTATTTTATAACTAATATATTATTGATATATTATTAGTAAATCGGGTAGTTTGAATGACGTTTTAAGCATTATGTTTTTACATATACAAAAACAAACTATCACAAAAAATATTAAAGCGTTCAGCAAGTCCAAGTCCTGTTTTGAACATCTCAAAATCTTAATGCACGCTGTACCTACCAGTCAGTCGTTGTCACCCACCCACTCAAATTCTACTTGAGTACCGAGTACTCCAGTAGTTAGTGATCAATGACTGTGTCTGTACTGTACAGTTATAGTTACGAGTATAAGCAAGACCCGGTCCTGATTCAAAGTATGTGCTGAGATAAGGTAACGAGTCTTTTCTAATATCAAGACTTTACTTTCGACACCTACCAATTAACGATTAATTTGTAACTGTAAGTTACTTATTTTGCATCACTACCGGGGAACACACTGAAAGGATTTGTTGAAAAAAACGCGCATGAGCCGCTCTCGCGCACCTGAAAATACAACCGTACAAATCTGCGCATAAGAGGCGCGTTTGTGGCCCAGCGCGCGTATCTATACGCGCCTTAACAGGTAGGAAAATCAGTTTCGAAATAATAATGATGCTTACCTTATAAAATTCAGCCGATTGCTGCAAGAAAGGTCTTTCAAAATCCTCCTCATACACAGTACGCGAATTGATTCCGAGGACCATTAGCATCTGGCAAGCATTCTTTATCGAGATACGATCCACTTTTTCACCTCGCCTTTCCCTCATAACCATGTCTAGCAGAGTCTCACGCAGGTGATCCCTTATACAACCATATCGCACAACCTAAAAATAAAATAAATTTCAAATTATATTCATTTTGATAACAACGGTCAGAGATTTCTGTATGTTACTCAATAGGAACAAAGTTTGTAGTTGTCTTCAAGATGGCACGTTGGCACTGGGACATGGTGAATATTATCGCAAAAAACTTAACAAATACCTGATCTCGAAAGATAATTAATCCAAGATTATAGACATTGTCGACATCGTTTTGTTGCACATACACTCTATCCATGTACATGAGTATATCCCGTATCATAACCATTGAGGTCTGATGATCATTCCACGCTTGGTTTAAAGTCATCAGAAAGTTATTGTGTAACGATTTCAATACATCCTCTCTAACCTAAAACATCAATAAGACGTCCGGAATAATGATGACATCAATATGATTGAGTTACCTTCAATTCCAAATGGTGTGTTACCACTTCCTTAAGGCCTGTATACAACCTTTCTCCGTGCTTATGCAGGACCATAGTATATGCATTACGGTATAGTTCTTCAAAACTGAGTCCTGAATTGTTCTTCTTTTGTATTTCTTGAATCGCATTTTTAAGCAATGCCCATATACTCTCTACATACTTCTCGTCCATAGTCATCTAATTGAAACAATCAATAATTATATGGTTACGATTTCAAACCATAACAGAAAAATACATTATCTTTAGGAGATTCCCAATGTTCCCAATTATTAGCATGATTGGGGTTACCATTCATGGTGTATATTCTAAAACTCATTCGTATACATGTGTAAATTATTTGAAACTGGGCCCTTCGAGATTCAAAATTATTTTGATCTATATACTACTGACTGATTAACAAGTTATGTTGTGTAGAAATTTGTACAAATGACAATGAATTTTGATCTATTATGCTTATAATGACAGCAGAATTTTTGTTTTGAACCTTGACGTATAGTCAAGCTTATGCAAAATTGCTAATATTAACATTTTGAATTGAATATCAATCAATAAAACTGTTTAAATGTAAACATAAGATTGAAATTACCATGAATTAAAATGAAAATTTAAGTTGGATAAAGTCTACTGATGGTAATTCATCACTTACGTCTCTAGTAAAACCAATAAATATAACTTGAAATACATGTAATAAATAGTCGCTAGATAATTTGGGAAGATCTGAAATAAATTTAAGCTTTCGGGGCCTTCATAATCTTCGTTTTTTATAAAAACCCAAATTATAGATTCCAGGTCAGCTGTATAAGATCATAGCAACAACAACAAATAAGAGATGTTTAAAAATATTAGAGTTAATTCATTCATGATCAAAAACAAACGAATTCAAAAAGTAAAGATCACGGTGTATCTTATTCTTCACTAATCCAAATCCACGCATTACACAAATTACATATCTCAAAAAAGATATTTAGTGTATTTAACAATGGCATTGGAATTCAGTGATACATATAAGGGAGATAGACTATTATGAAAACGAACTCTGAAATAGATCTATCACACTGATTACTATAATGCACTACTTAAAATACGAAGAAATTATGTAATTTCTTCAAACTGATGGAATTATACTTACGGGAAAGGCACGGATCCTCATTTTGCCTTCCTTTTTATTCAATCCTCCACTTTTCATAGTCGACATAGCTACCTATATTACTATAACACCAGTCGCACCAAATTGGGTAATAGGTTAATAGCTCAAAACATTGTCAATTGGAGATGATCAAACATTATTAATTCGCAAAAATTTCACCAAATTCTTCATAATTTCTCCAAATTGTAATGTTGATACAACACTGTGGTCGATTAATGAATGACTTTCTTGTTTTTTATGTTTGCGCCAGATTGGACATTTTCACTGATACTCGTAATGTCCACCTCTTCAATCCACTAGCTATTTGCCTAACACTTCCACCAAAACTGAGTTATATTATTTTGCTCATTTACTAAGATATAGATAGATAAAATATAGAGAATAGTTAATAAAACAATTGTGTCCACAGACGAAACCGTTCGTTCAGCTATTCAGCTGTTTCTTTTCATCCGTCATTCAAGAACAGTGTACCAAAAACTGCAATGACGGCTCGAAAAATGAAATTTCCCTAGATAAATGAAATATTTTTCAAATGGTAGCGGCAAACGTAGTAATACAACTTAGATTTCAGAATATTTTCAAAATGGTCTCAGAATTATTATTCTCATAAACATCAGAGATCCATTCTTATTCTACAACATATGTCATTTTCAGAGGTAAAATAACAAAAATGGGTGTTACCTAAGAAGTTCACACTATGAACTTTCCAGTATATTTGTAATATGGAAATAATCATCATACCTACTTAAGGCAAAAATTATCTACATCTCATATCATTTTTTGAATTTGATTACGATCATTAACAAAAAAATGCTTCACATAATTTGATGAAAACCTAATGAGCATATTGCGTTGAGCCACGCCGACGTCAATATAAATTTAGGTTTTCCAGATATAGATACAGAAATTCATAACAGGTCTATGATTTCTAAGCTCCAGGTCCCAAATGTTCAAACTGAAATTTATTTTTATTCCTTTACAAACATATTTCTTTAGGAAGGTACATTTCATTACTATAATATACGTTAATTATGCCTCTAGGTGCACAAGCACCTGTGTTTGTATAATTTAGACTAGGTTTCTTAAGTTTAATTTTACATATAATTAGTAATTGTGGACAGTATTTATTATCATATTTTGGATTTTTTTCAAACCTAACAAATATTATCTTCTTAAACCTAGAATAATAACTTATACTATATTAATAAAGAAAAGAGGAACTTTTCATGGCTCTTATTACATTAAATTATTTTCAATGAAGGCAAACTTTTGCATATTATCGAGAATACACCGTTTGCAACTATCTTTAAAGCGAGTAAATTTTCTAATTTCTTTTGTATTTTTTGGAAGTAAATTATAAATTTTTGGTGCGAAATAGTCTATGAATCTATGATTATTATTTTTGTAACTTATTGGTGTGATCAATAAGTTATTGGCTATACTTCTGGTATTATATCTATGCTGTTTGTTTAAGTTTTTATATAATTACAAATTGTACAAATGTATATAGCTCTAATGTTAGTAATTTCGTCATTGTATAGTCTACTGGTTGAGTATAACTTAGGTTTTCGTAGGATGACTTTTACTATAATTTTGTAATATTTTTAAAGTTGCTATGTGTATGGAATAGGCCCCGCCCCATAATATTATTCCAAAAGTAAGTAATGGTTCTACTAGTGTTTTATAGAAACCCACAAGTAGTCTGTGGGTAAGAAACACTCTAAGTAAATAAAATGTATGTATGAGAAATCTGAATTTTTTGCAGATATAATCCAGTGTTTGTCCCATTTGAGGTTCTGATCTATAATGACTCCAAGATATTTTGTTTGATTCTCTTCTTTTTTGGGCAGACTAAATGAGTCTATCTTTATTTCATTAAAGTTAGGTCTGTTGTTACCAAATAATGTATTTAAAATAGGTAATTAAATCTGAAAACAAACCAGATCTTCGAAAAAATAATAAAAAATCTACGATAATAATCATCTTTTAATAACTCAGAGAATGCATTTTTAAATAGCTACTTTGTAAAAAATCAGAATTTATACAATAAACATCAAAATTTGTTTCCTGAGACTGCTACCTTTTGCGTTCACCCTTGACAGTTTTACGTTTCTCTTTCTTTTCTTCTTTCAACTGTTTCTGCTTCTCCCTAGAAATCAACAAAACAAATCAACCCGATCGCACTTGTATTTGAAGAATGTTTTATTTGACTAAATATTTCCGGAAGGTTGATTATAGATTCTACCTGTCCTCTTTATCCTTCTCCTTCTTTTTTTGACTATCCATTCGTGCTTGATCTCTCTTATTCTTCTCGGCAAGGGCAACAGTTTGAGCGTTCAAATTTTTCTCTAGCTTGCTATCATCACCACTTTGCACCCCTTCATCTTCTTCACCTTCATCGTCAGTCATTTGGCTGTACTGCGATAAAATGGCTTCTCTAATTTTCTTTTCCTCTTCGGTATATTGTTTCTGTTTTGTAGTTGCAAGAGTTTGAGATTCTAACAGCTTGGCTAACTTCACATTTACTTCCTCACTTGTCATTTTTTTAGCTTCAGTTTCTTGGGGTTTGAAAACCTGCCATCTCTCAAGTATTTCATTGCAAATTCTCATTATTTCGTTTTCCTACGACAAATCTGGCTGGTGACACAGTTATAATTGTTTGATAGCTAACATAATATTAAAAAAAACTGAGATAAAATATGTTAACATGTTTCTGCAAGAGGGAAAATTAACTCACGTTCCCAACGATCTCTGAAAGGATTCCTTGGAGTGCCTCTGTTTTTTCTTCGAGTGTCTCATCGCCTCCAAGAATTCCTTGTATATACGAACCAAAAACGGCTTCATCGGTGTTAAGTTCTTGAAGCTTTTTACTCAACCAGTCTGGGAAGTCGACAGAAGTTGCCATCGCTACTCTCTACTCTAGGATAATGAATTGAAGAATATATGTTGTATATATATTTAGATTGAGAGTTTACTTGGAGAAAGTGTTTTCTGGATTGTACCACAGCATAAGAATCTTTTACCTATGTTGTGATTGTACTCTAATCTATAGTCATTGAATACTAATACTACTATATACTTATACGGGAATACTGGCCTCGGACACAGACGATATTTGAATTGTCAACATTGTCAAATTTCTATTAGTGTTATTGTCGTTGTCATTATTGTCATTTCAGTCATTTGTATAAAGCGGGTTACACATTACATAGCAAACTATTTATTCTCTCTGGGGATCAGCGATTAACACTTGCCAAACTACGCAAAAGTAAACATTTGTAGTCGCCTACGTTCCTATAGAACAGAGAATATATACCTACAAGTATAGAAGTCGGTAAAAGAGAAGCTGTAGAGTTCGTACAAGAGCAATCACGATAGAACACGATTTCGTTGAGCAGCACGTTCGACGGCTAATTCAAACCAGTGTCATGGCATCATGGCATGCAACGGTTGAAAGGTTAGGTTTTCATAAATAAATAGGTTGTCAATAGTAGGGTAGTGTGTAGTATGTAGTTATTTATTCAGTTATTAAAATTTAATAAAGTTTAATTTGAATTTTCTGTTAAGCCACAAGGACATTTTAAATTTTGAGACTTATTATTAAAATATATCTATATGTTATATGAAAGTGAGCTCGTGTATCGCTTATATTCGTACGCCTATGGAATCTCTATATACAGCTTCGCTTCGGGTATCTTAAATAATTGGTTGTTAGGTGAGGGACCCACAGAGTGGTCCAGTGGTCGTTTAATTCTTGTACGAACCAGAGAACACCTACTTCCAGTACGAACTCTACAAGCTTGTTCGTGATCGAGCTGTACCGGTGTACCACTAGAGCACTCGCTTTAGTACCACTTACCAATAAACATTAACTGAGGTGATTCGCACAGTTTGCCATGTAATGTGTAGACGCCTTAAGCCCACACACACATGGCTGGGAGATATGGTCCATTCTCTTAAGCTGCCTTTTGCGCGAACGAGAATTGGGATTTGGAGATTTAGAGAGGTGGGGGAAACGTCAATGTTCCCGGTATTTACAGCTTCGAATATTTGGGTATTGGAGATTTTGACTTGACAGATAGATGAACCTTTTGCGGTCATCCAATTTCTTCATTGCGAAGGCTAATATCTTATAGAAACGACATCTGCCACTATATTCTAATTACGTTTTTCTTGGAAAAATCATTTTTATTATTACATTTTCTATTTACGGAATAGACCGATTGCATCAAGCGAACATTGTTCCCCGCATGTGCGGTGGGAAGTTTCAACGGCCCCTTTTATTTGAAATGTTACTGTTTTGAACAGAATGTACTATTGGTTATCTCTGGTACTATTACTGTGTCCACACAATGTACCACCGAACGTATATAAATCATATACTTAAACTTCTATACCGCTAAAATGGTGGAAAAAATTACACAAAAATGAAACCAAAGACCTGCGGATAGCTGGCGATGTGCGCATGCGTCATGAACTTTTTTGGTAAGAAAAGGGACATGTCCCTATTTTGTTACCATGGATACCATATGTGGCATACATATATAACTCCAAGCCACCTCCTCCAACTTCCCCTTTCGCGCATGCGTACTAAACTCGCAATCCCCATAGTGAGCTTTACAAAAAAAATCAAGGATCAAATTATAGGTATATAGAATTATGTGTTCGCAGACGATGTTTGCGGTTTGATCAACTGCTCTTCTATGTTTGAAGTTGTTCTTCTAAACCACAGTCCTCAATTAATATTTATAAATTTGATGAGATGACAGCAAGCCGACGCCAACAAACCAATCGAAAATTGCGCGTGAGCGTAATTGTGGAGACTGTCAAAAAGTTGAACTTTAACGAACTTCTTGGGTATTTGGGGATTTTGACGTTTCTCGATATGGTCACGTGACCATTTCCCAAATACCCGAATCATGAACAAATATGGGTGGACGAGTAACACGAGTAGTGGGAGTAGCACAAAAAACATTGGGTTATCGTATGTCATTTCGGTGTGTTGCGCAAAATCTCGCTGCGCATCCTTATGTAGTATGGGCGAAGGAAGCTTAAATACAACAATAGACACTCAGTGAAATATTGCGCAACATACCAAATTGACAACTTATCACAGGACGTTATTTCAGCCAATTCTGCTTAAAGAACAGGATACAGAATTAGTCATCCTCCCTTTATATATTCTTGACCCGAATGCCCAAATCTCCAACGCACAAAATGTTAGAGAAAAGGCCACCTACGTCACGAAAATGCGTGAAGTATTGACGTCACGTCAGTAGCGTACAGTGTGCAATACCAACAGGTAAATAAATATCTGGCGGTGGGACTAAATGTACAGGTAAGGTAAAAAACACACATAATAAAGCATTTATTTACATCAGTGCAAATTACCACTTTGTTTTACCTATTATTTTTCAGCAGTATTTGAAATCCTCATTCAGCTTCGTCTTGCATAAAAGTAGCGACGTTATTTATGATTTCTCGGACTTGATTCTGAATTACCAACCCTCTCACAACAACGAGCTTCTTCGGTGACATGTTCTAAAACAATAAACAATGTGTGGAACTAATGTAAAGAGTGTATAAAATCACCTTCCAGGAAATATAATACATCGTCATACACAAAAATCGCATTCGTAAACCAACACTCTCTACAGAACAGGAATGTGGAGGACAAATTCATTCCGTACGCGCACAACGGAACGGAACCATATATACCATGCACCACTTACCATTTAAAACTAATTGTGGCCGTCCAAGCACCTTCGTGTGAAAAGTGGCCATATCTTCAGATGCGGGAAATTCATACCTATGCAATCATTCCTCGTCAGGCAAACTCAAAAACGGGCGGATTACGAAAATAATTTTGTTGTTTTCTTGATTCATGTAAACATTCAAAACTACGCTTCCCGTGCTACGCCACTGAAATGTCTCGGCAGCAGATCGTTGCTAGACAACGAGACAAAGTGACCAAAACTGGTTTCTGCTCTGATGACGTGGTGGCCAGGGGATGTGCACTCTAATAGGAAAAAGATGAACTAGCAATATTTGTCGCCACCTGTCCCTGCGGTTTGGAAACAACATAAATTATTATATGAATCTGCATAAGTATGTCACAAAGTAAACAAGAGATGGCTATATTTTTGAAATCTATCAATTTTATTCTAGTTTGCTTCTTCTCTTGACAAATATTGTATGTAGTTTATAATGTTAATCACGCCATATTATTTTGAATTGTGTTTATGTGTGTTAGATGTGCGAAAAAAGTATTCAGTGTCTCGTTGTAAAAGTGAACATTCTCGAATGGAATGGGTTTCCACCAAAATCACGAGATTCAGCGGACCTAGATGTCAAAAATTCCATATAAGTACCTAAGTTTGTGTAAACATTTCCAAAGAAGATGTTTTACTAGAAAAGTTGCAATAACATGGCTTTGCCAACATTATACTTGCTCTGTAAGTTCTTCATATAGATTTTTGGTATCTAATATTATGTTTCTCATTTTGGATCATTGAAATTACAGGTTGCTGATGACGAGAGCGACAGTTTCTCCAAATTTCTAGAGGACATCCCAGGAAGATTTCTTAAATTTCATGAAATTTTTAAAGGTGAGCAACTATTTAATCTGAATAGATAACGAGTCTAGACAGTTTCGTTCAGAACATTTATGATGATTTATCGTGTGAGAATCTCTTTGATATAATTCAATTTCTTCCAGGACCTATACTGTTCGTTCAAGACCAGAGAGCTTAGAAGTGAGCCTACCAATAATTGTCATCAGACCTCTCCTGCCTCCGAAAATCTATTAAAAAGCATGTTTGAGCGAGAGCATGCTGGCTCACTAGTGCCATCAACCAATACGGAACCTGTTGAATTATTTGGTTAGTTATTAATTGTTACTGATCAACACTCAACTTTTTGTTTATTAGTATAATTATTGAATTATTGAATATTCCTTAATAGTGCTGGGTTGTCCACAAACGTGACAACGCTTAGAATACTGTAAAAATTTCCTTTCACGAAGCAATCCACCACCAAAATTTTCAGTTTCTTGCCGATCATAGCTTGAAAATATCTTTTCAGAAAATATTATAAAAATGGATTAAAATATCTTTTTGAAAAATTGCTCAGAACCCCGATATAAGACCTATATAACACAGACAAAATTTAAATAACATAAGAGTATACCAATTATTAGAAATTTTTCTTTTTAGAAGAAAGAGTTATTGAGTCAGTTGGTAAAGGGAGAAGCCACTCATCTCCACCAAAAGATCTCGAAGGCAACGGAAGAAGAAGAAATTTTCTGGAGAACCCTCAAGTCGTCCAGTAATAGTAAAGCCATCATCCAAGCATCATAATAAATTGTTGATCTTCTATACAGGTAGCAAGTTTAAAATCCCGTAGAATATACGTTGGCACTATAATATTAAATAATATCAGATTATGAATTGATCTGTGATTAATAAAATAGCAACTCACTGAACACTTTTCAAGGATTTTACTTCCATGAAAACAAATATAATCATCATTTATATTTCATTTCTCAAATCTGGTCAAATAATAATCAAATATTCGAAGCTTCACACACTACGCCTGGGAAAATATGAGACATTTTGAAAATAAACCTACGATTATTTCAGTATGTTTTAGATATTTTGGTTTGAAAGCGTGAACAGGTTTGTTTATTTAATTTTGTCTATTATAGTATTCTAATAAATATTTTTTACAAAAAATTGGACCGACGTTATAGTTGATGCACTGAAAAGTATAAAATAATATTACTTCTATTGGTGATGGTACTTTTGAAGTTGTGCAGTTGCAGTTAGATTGATAGCTTTTGGCACCAACTTCACAAGTACCATCACCAATAGAAGTAATATTATTTTATACTTTTCAGTGCATCAACTATAACGTCGGTCCAATTTTTTGTAAAAAATATTTATTCCACACTTTTGAGTGTAATATAAGTCCCGAAAATCGTTGAACGTTCACTATACCATATCAATGAAGATAATACTTATCCTATTACCCACGTATATTCCTTGCTTGTAGTGGTTATTATTGAGATCTTAGAACATCGCGGCGGAAATACGCTTGAATATTTTAGTTGTTACCATTTTACACCGATTTAACTCGAAAACCGTAATTCTAAGGAAAAAATGTTCATTATAAATAATGCTACAAATAATTATATCTTTCATGTAGTATCGAAAAATTTTCAATTTTCGAAAGAAATTGTCTTCTCCACATAGCAAAAATACATATTTAACATGCGTCTATCTCGAAAACCGTAACACTTTTGAAAAAATGTTCAATTTAGCGTTTCCGGATATTGTCCTATCTTTAATTATACCAACTCAGATTTTCGATTTTCGAGAAAATTCGCAACCACCACCCCTTCGGGGGCGTTTTTATGAATATGGGGCCATTTCTCAATCCCCTTCTTTCAAATGAATCCAAAATCATCAAAATCGGAGATCGTCTACTATATAAAAGGCGCGCACGAACCAAAAAAAATAATAAAATAATAAAGCAGACAGTCGAATTGTATACCTCCTCCGTTCGGGGTTCGTCGGTCAAAAATTTGTTTGTGACTGAAAATTGTTGTGGTGAGATTTACATTGATTTTAGTTAATACGCTGTGAATTTGTATTTATGTTAAATAAGGTAAAGGATTATTATGGATATTTTCATTGTCTATTTGTTGCTAGTTAGATATATTTGTTATAATGATTAGGATATATTTAGTTTGTTCAAATATAGTCACTTATGTTACAAAGACATCCCGTCATAAATATGCAAGTAAAGTAACTACTGCATTGTGCTGAAAAATCTTATAAACTTCCCGTTCATATTCGATTTGCACTTATTCTTCACGATGATTCCAAATTAACGACTAACGATACTTTTGTAAATTATATAGAAACGTATTCAAACTGGTTCACATTTTTCGTTACTTATACAGCTTTATTATTTTGTCAAACATGCATGGTAGAAAGAAGAAACATAAGGATAAATAATAACTATAAAATGAATTAAAAGATCATTACAGCGTCTGAATATGGTAGTTTCACAATTTTATTCTCCATTCACAATCTTTATAAAAATATTTTTTTCATATTTTCTATATTGTACTTTAGAAGGATAACATGTTTGTATTTATGAGAATGTAGAGACTGTTAGATTATTTATATGTATAATTATCTTATAAATAAAAGGTTATAAAAATTCATTGTTTGATTTTGCCATTAGATTATATGTACTTTAGTTTGTCTTAGATCATGTTATCAATTAGTTTCTGGATTTCTTATTAAAGCTTATCAATAAAATGTAGTTTTCTTAAGAATTCCTTGAAATTGATTGAAAATATGATTTAAGGAATAATAATAATTTTCAAAAAAAAGGAATATATTTCAAATTTGCCGCCACCGTATTTCATTGTTAGTTCAAAAAATCAGGGACAGATGGCGATAAACAGCTACAATTTTTATATCATAGAGTAGCCTCTCTACATTTATCATTACTCTATGGTGGTGGCCTTTTGAACAACTAAGGCTGTGTTTGGGGGTATCGCTATCTGCACTATCAATGCAAACACTACCAATGCTGTTCATGGAGCTTATTGTGTGTAAGTGATAAAAATGTTGCAGCGCTTTCTTAGCTAGATGTGTGTTGGACACAGGGATTATCCATACACTACCTCGGAGGAAATAGCGTTGATAGCATTGATTTATGACGTGACACACAAAAACTAATAACGTCAAGAGTTTGTAGTACTATCATTGAGCTCCGTGAACAGCTGATAGTGCGAAATAGTTAGAGATGGGTAGTTCGTGAACGAACGATTAGGAAAGAATCGTTCAGTAAACTGAACTAAAAGAACTAGTTGCTATCTTTTCGATGAACTAGTTCATAGTTCACCGAATTGACAATTGGCAGATTACAGGATAACCAAATTCTTTAACTCCTGTCTATAAATTGATGAACTGACAATTGACAGGTTAAGTAAAGTTTCTATGTCATATGTCTATTTGATCAATTATATGACATATGAAAACACAATAAATTTGAAATAACCTGATAAAACTCTACAAATAGTTTTGTTTTCTCATTCACAATTTAATAAACAAAAATGAGACAAGAGAGGAGAGTTGTTTAGAGTATTTATAGAATTCGACGAAAATTGGATGAACTTCGCATTTCTGTGGTGTAGGTTATAAATCAAATATTTTCCAGAACGAAATTAAATAAGCAGCTAGAGAATAATAATTATTTTATTCTAATGTAAAGTACTGTAACTGAAAAATGTAATATAAAAGGCATAAAGAAAATAAAATAAATAATGAAAACATCTTCATATTCTAACAGAAAAATGCAAAATGAAAATAGAAATCGACGTATATGCATTTTCCATGATATATTTACAAATTATGGTTTAAAAACATAATTTGCGTAACTTTTTGTGAACACAGCCTATTTCTCCGTTCGCTTAGAACTTGTCCAGTTTTGGAGAATATTCTTTCGGAAGGAACAGATGTTGCAACTACACAAAGTCTTCGATTTACCAGATTGAAAAGTTTTGGGTACACTTTGGAACGTTCTTTCCACCGTTGAAGTGGGCTTATATTACTTTTTCGGGGCAATAAAGGTTCATTTATATATTTATCTAATTCAATTATAGATGCTGCAAGTTGGTTATTAGGTGTACATAATACTCTCCCTTCATCGTCAAAAGCACCCCACAAATTATTCTCTTTATCAATATCTGTAGATTCAGGCAATACTTGAACAGAATCAGTGTCTTCGATTTTTATAGTTGTTAAGATCTGTTTTAGTCCATCGTAGGCAGATTTGTAATTATTTTCATCCATAAAAGCATATTTTTTGAATCTGGGGTCTAAAATTGTAGCTTGGCAATATAAGTAATTTTTTTCTCACTGTAAAAATCTTTCTTCGAGACCTTTTTTAATTTTCGAGGCCATTTGATTTATTTCGGGATAATCAACATCATACGTAAATCTTTCAGTTTTATTTTTCATGATTTTCAACAAAGGGATGATTTTCGATAATGAAATATTTTTCTCTGAACTTACTTTATTGGTGACATCTAAAAATACTTTCAATATAATGCAAGCTTTTTCTACAATTAACCAATCGCGTGCGGTTGAATTGAACTCATTGGGCCTGTTGTTCGAAAATAAATGACATCGGCTAAGCTCGTGCTAAACACACGCTAATCTTTGACGTGAGCTAAAGCGTTGTTCGAAGCAGACTTTTCAAAAGTTTAGCGCGGTCTTAGCCGGTGACCTGTTTGACCTACGTATACGGCATTTTTGCGTTGTTCGAACGCCAAACGCCGCATTAGCCTGGTATTAGCCCGTGATTAGCCGCCTGCTTTTTAAACCAGGCAGGGAGGTTGATTTAAGTAGGTATTTGGCAGCCGGCAACAATTTCGTTTAAACCTTCGATCGAATTTATGAGTGAATAAGTGCAACAAAATTTGTGTTTGGATGCAATTCACACTGTTCGACATAAGGTAAGTTTGTTATTACCTTTTTTATAATGCAAAATTCTGTAATTTTATGGTAAGTATTTACATTGACTCAAGTTCCGTAAGGCTGGTATTTGCTGTTAATATATTATGCATACACATAATTGCTATGACTTTCAAAGGCAGAGTTTCTCAACATATAGCTTCTTTATACAAATATAAATCTATTACGAGATCTCGGTTCTCGGTACAATAATTAGTCTACATCTGCACGTAATGAAGAAAATAATGTGGGAACATTTCTCCGCTCGGCCAGAGACAACCCTTGCTCCGCATACGTTCTTATACAGTTTCCACATTATTCACATTTTACAGCTTTTATATCAAATATTAGTTATATGTATTCCGTATTCCATATTCACAGAGACGCGACGGAGAAAATTATGTTAGTATCATCGACGGTAGGTACGGGATACGGGCGAAACGGCAGTCGCGCAGTCGCAAGCAGTAGAGTAGTGAGTCCTAACCTAACCTTTATAATCTGTGGAGTAGTTTGTCGTGTTGTGTTGTACTCAACTCGCGTTATTAGAATCATGGATGCGAATATGTTTACTTTTAAATATGTGTATTGGTTAGTAAGAAGATCACGATAAAAAACTTTCGCGAAGCCTGGAAGCGAGGTATCTGGCCGAGTGGAGCCGTGTCTCAATTTTTAAAGAAGAAGATGGCGCCCCAAATGACTCAAGGGTCCGTCAGCTAGAAATGGCAATCCTACCTCATCCTTCTGTAAATCTGTAAGTGAATATATATATATATATTATAGGTTACTACCAAAATTTGAATAGCATGCGCACGACGACCAATATAAAAAACGGTTATATCATTATATTTGCAATCGTCGAACGATGTAAGACAATGCTGCAATAATTATCAACATAATTTTAATCAACTGCTTTACCAGCCTGATCATTGTATTTATGCTTATATATGTAGGTTCTAATGTAAGTTCCCAGTACCAGAATTTTACTGCTAATCGAAAAGATGAAAACAAGCAGATATATATTTCTGACAATATTCAAATTGAAGTTAAAAGTTATAGCCTTTCACATTGGAAACTATTTTTCAAAAAATTGAAATACTTTAGTATGAAACATCCAATTTTGTAATTAGAAATCAAAATGACAAAATATGAATGTCAGCTGAGCAAAAGCTTAGTATTACAGAATGAATGAATTCAGTTCAAAGTTTTTCTAAAGAATTTTTATTTTTCTATGCTTTCCTAATAATATTTTCTTATATATTGTTCCACACTAATATTTTTTTTCTGCACAGGACATTTTCTGGATCCAGGATGAGATGGATCTTTTTGTTGTTGTGAGAGATGCAGCTGAAGTGTTGGTGGTTCGAGGTTCTGGGAGTTGGCATTCTGGTTCAAAAGAAACGGGACATGGCTCTATAATAACAACAGGGGTGTTTGGCACATCAATATCTGCTGAAAATTAATAATATAGAATATTAGTCTTGAAATTATATACAATAATTGCTAGTTGTTTTATGTGTAGCTTATAAACTGCAAGACATACATATTGTAGTAAATATATGCATATATTGTTAATATTTTTTTCTGTATATTTTGAGTTGTAATTACAAAATTATATATCTTTCTATTAAAAATAATAATTGTATATTCCATTGTAATGTTTCTAATGGGTATAATAAATAATAATATTATTTAAGCATCTTATCATTTCAATACCTTTTTATATTCAATGTAAAATACACTTGAAAATAATTAACTTACCTTTCAATAAGCCGCAGGAGTGTAGCTCGGTCCACATGAGTAAAATTCTTCCTTTCTGTTTCCGTTTTCTCAAAATATATTTCACAGATAATATTTAGATTTTATTATTCACTACCAAAACAGACAACGATGACAACTAGTTTAACCTATCAATCAATAAAATTTTGACATATGACGACCCGCTCACGTAGCGTGAAGTTTGCAACGAAAGGACAAATGGCTTAGCCGCCGCTAAGGTTAGCCACCGTTAATCCTGCTTCGAACAACAATAAAAAAATTTCAGCCTCCATGCGAGCTAAGCACGGGTTAAACTTAGCACATGATTAGCCACTGTTTCGAACAACAGGCCCATTATTTTTTTCCAGAACGGCTATTGTAGAAACGATAGCGTTTTTTATTTCATATATTCTGGAAAGCATTTCGTACGTCGAATTCCATCGTAACAACGTCTTGTTTTAATTTCAGTTTTGGTAAGTTCATACGCTCCTGCGTTTTTTGAAGTTCATTGAGAGCATGTGAGCTTCTTTTAAAGAATTCAACAATTTTTTTGTCTTTGCCGACAGTATCCGATATTTCTTTGATTGATTCTTGCACAATTAAATTTATTGTATGGGCGAGACATGGTATGTGACGCCATTTGCAAAGATTTATTGCAGCCACTATATTGTAAGCATTATCCGTAGTACATGCTATTATTTTATTTTTAAGCCAAAATTTGTTATGATTGATAATAAATGAGCTGATATATTGTCAGCTGAATGTTTCTTCTCAAATTTCACACACTCCAATAAAACTGAGTCCAGTTCTAAATTATTATTGAAAAAGTGCGTGGTAACAGCCATAAAACTTTCATTGTTGATGGAAGTCCAAGAGTCCGTCGTCAAACTAAAGGCTTTTGCGACCTGGAGCCTATTTTTAACATTTTCCAGTTCTGACAGATATAATTGTGATAACAAATTATTCGATATTGTTTTTCTAGTTGGTAGCGAATATCCTGGGCATAACATTAGGACAAATTTTCGAAATTATACATCCTCTACTATAGAAAAGGGATGATACTCTTTAACTATCATTCTTAATAGTTGGATATCATATGATCTCGATTTCTGAGTAGAGACAGGTTTCTTTATGTATTCAGACAACGTTAACTGCGTATGAGGCTTCTTTTGATCACTAATAACATTTTTTGGATCTGGAATCGTAGTGTTGCTACTTGTAGATGCCTCAGAAATGACTTGTGTTTCAATATTTTGGTTTTCATGTGTGGAGTTGGTTCCCAACTGATCAGTTGGGAACCAATCCCTTTGAATAACTAAATTAATTGATGGATGCTTACATACTAAATGTCTATTCATGTTTCCTAATGAACCACCAGAAATACTAATTTTCGATGAACAATATTTATATTGTCCAAATCTACTATCAATGTTATCAAAGTGATTCCAAATTTCACTTCTTCTCTTGCGAGGTAGAGGCATTTTTATTGAGTTTTTTTTGATATTACCATCTGGTACTGGTGGCAGTCTATTAACTATTATGAATTTGAAATGTAATTACTGTATGGTCAAATTTAAAATTTATAATGACGGCGCGACCAATGAACTAAAACATCAGTTTAGACAATCAGCAGTAAACAGTTGACACAGGACACGGCAAGATAGTTCATGAAACAAAAATATGGCAGGTATTATCAATCTGTCTCGATCTATGGAGCACAGTCACATAGAGTTGCTTAGTAGTTCAAACGAACGAGTTCACTGAACTAGTTCATTTCGCTGAACTAGTTCACAAGAACTAGTTCTTCAAAATGAACGATTAAACCCATCTCTAGAAATAGTGCAGATTGCGACTCCCCGAACACAGCCTAAGTGAACGGACCATAGTGTTCTATGCAAAGGGAGCAATAATCCAGATGCGGGACTCTGTGTCATATATTATTCTATTACACGACGAGATTCTATTAACATTACCACAAGCATTTTGTCGATTAATAGAATACTATAAGGGTGTTCGAGCAGGATTTCAAACCAAACTCAAACCGTCAGAGGCATGCGCATTTTAATTTTAAGAAGACGGAAATTCATATGCGCATGCTCCACAATCACGGAACACAGTTGGAAACTGGTCCAAACTACTGCTCGAACACCCTTTATATGACACAGACTCCCGCTTAGTGTCGTTGCCAAGGAGGATAGAAGATAAGGAGGGAGCACGGTCCGTAGCTAAGGACCGTGAGGTGGGAGTACCTAAGTTATGTGCATGGCCTGCGATCTCTTATGGGAATGACAGTTCGTTTACTGTAATTCAGTCCCGACCCGATAGATCTCACTACTAGTTCTCTTCCAACCTATCAGCCTATCAGAGAATACCAGAGAATAAACAGTTGTGTGATCTGTGTATATAAGCGAAGAAAAATTGACGGGACACAATTTTATATTGGACAGTGTAAGGTTTCAAAAGTGAGAGTTAAATTGATAGACATTAAGTTTATTTTAAGAAGCTCTATAGACAGGAGAAATAACACCTGTGGAGGGGGTGACGCTGTGAACGACGGCAGGGTCGTGGCCTAAAAATCGGGTTTGCGCATAACGACAGTGCGCACCTCCATATGTTTTCTTTGTCATATAATATTTTATCTATGTTCTCTGTCTCTGTGACAGTGAAATTCAAATAAGGTTAGAGTATTGGGATTTTAGAATGCGTCAAGAATGTCAAGATCTACATTAAACTTTTAGAAAAATACATTCCTCAGATTCCTCATTGTCTATTGATTACTGCTGGTAAAGCATGCTATTATATTTGAAACTTGAAGTTAAAAAGTTGGCGCCTTGTTTATTGTTTTGTCTATGGACTATGGAGTGAATTAAAATGTGGTAGAGCAGCGAGTATGCGGAATATGGACAGATTGTAAATGCCCTACTTGTATAATATCTGAAAATCGTTTGGATACCATAACGCAAATAACAAAAAATCTCTATTCTTACAAAAGTAAGGTCGTTGGATAGGCTATTACTGAATTACTACTAGGAATACTTAAGTATAGTGTTTCTTCTCTTCAATTTAAAAAATGATGTTTTTATTGTGTACCTATTTCTTAACTACTTATATATAGATTCTCTGAAATCTCTATGCATTGAAAAAATATTGTTTTATAAACTTTTACGTCGATCCGTGAATACAGTGAACTAAAATGCTATTTATACCCATAGTGGATCCTTCTTGCAGAGGCATTATGTGACTTGAACGCGGTTCATTATGTTCTTTGGATTCAGTAGAATTTGTTTCAAGAGAGGAATGCTTAAAATTATTACTATTACCAGTGTTTACCAATATACTTACCCCGCTTGCCTGCGAGCAATTTGACAAATTATCATTGACATCAATAAAAAATTTACTACTCACTGTAAGTATTGTAGGAATACTATTTGCTGTTAATCTCTTTTTTTTTCGGTGAACAGTTATTTCAACGCCGTCTCTCAATATTATAGAAGAATTATTTGGTTCGAAGCAACTGCCCTCGAAATGCAGATCGCATATAAACATTTTTTTCGGAGCTGCTCTACCTTTTTTAATATGTTTGAAATGATGACCAACAGCATCAAGCCACGTAAGGTATTTTTCAGAATTCTGCAGATAATTATCAACTATTTATTACAATAAACAAAAATAATGATATAAAGCGAAGTATTTTTCACACAAAATACTATTAGTTCACTCACGATTTTGGGGAATTTGAATAAAGCTCTACTGCTTTCTTTCTCCGACTTGCTAGAACATTGTTCAATACAACAAACGTGAGCTATATTTTCTAAGTAATATACAACAATAAATATCTTTCTTCTGACAATAAATAAATAAATAAATACAAAGTTGAAAACTTTGAACACTGAAACGTCAAACAATAAGATTTAGCATGACTTGATTTTGAATTTAAAAATACATCGAAGATATATGACACGTGCGCATTAACGTAGTGCGCATACCCGATTTTAGGCCACGACCCTGCCGTCGTTTGGGGAGTCAGCGCGTCACATGGTTTTCTATAGACAGTTGAATCTCCTGTCTATAGAGCTTCTTAGTTTATTTGAATTTATAAGTTTTATCAGTGACTTTTTTGTAATAAATAGACAATAAATAGTTGGTGAATTGTGCCTGAACAACCGAAGAACCAAAAATCTATTCTATAATCTATGGTTATGTGGTTATAAGGTGAAGCCGCGAGTTATATAGCTCTAACATAGCAACATCCACCATCATGGGTCCCAAGGTCAAAAAAGCCCTTATTCAGCATATAATAACTATAAAAGCTTAAACAAATTGTAAATTCAGTTCAGTTATATTTTACTTGTATACTTTGTACCATAGTTATTGTGAAATAAAATCCTCTTTAAAAAGTCAATCAGTGATTTTATAGTTTAACTGGTGCTGCGAACAGGATTTCGTCAAGTAATTCGTGTACTACCTTCTGTGTGGCGAACGATTACTCTTTTCTATCAAGAAATTGACACGGAATACCGAACTCTTATCAAAATAGAAATCGTAAAAAGACTTTTCAAAGTGGTGCAAAAGTGTAAAGAAGATACAACTCCGGCCTACACACCGTTGGATCCTTCAGAGATCAACCAGGTCGTTAACAAGGCTCGTATTCGTTCTGCTGAACCACGAGACAAGGAAGAAGAAGCTCACAGATGATCCTTCAGTGCATCCTTCTGTAAGTCCTCTTTCCTTCAATTAATTTGTTGGCTAATAATTTTCAAAAATCTTTAGTCTAGTTTTATGCCTTAAGTGAATATTAATTTAAATAAGACAAACTTCAAGTGCTTAATATAAAATTATAAAGAAATAAAGTAGAAAACATTTTCTGCAAAGATTACAGTAGTAGAAACTTGATCCGGTAATTAATTTCTATTAAAGTTACAATCGAAATCGATCTAGATCTCCTATTGCTAACACATCGAAAAATCTAGTTATTAGCGAAATGGCTCAAGTACAGGCTCCACAAATACCAATAACCCAACTTGAGGTTTCAATGGCTAGTAACATTTTGCCAAATTATTCAGGCGGATCGAAAGATTTAGCTTACTTTATTAGACAATCCGAAAAATATCTGTTACTTTTAGCTTCAGAAACTAACGAATTATTTAACTCCCTATTATTAGAACAAGTGAAATCTAAATTATCTGGTCCTGCTAGGGATGTAATAGTTAATAGATCTTATAACACCTGGGCTGATCTTAAGAAAGCATTAACCGAACGATTCGGAGACCCAAGATCAGAAGAATTGCTATCTCACGATTTAAACACATCTATCCAAATCCATCCACAAACATTTTCTGACTTTTATGATGAAGTTATAAATAAGTTACAAGTTCTCAAAGAACATTTAGCCATTAATACTGCTGACGAGAACGTACGTAGATCTAAAGAAGCTATGTATACAGAACAAGCTTTAGCCGTATACAAAGCTGGCCTCTTAAATCCTTATAGAGATCATCTTTTGCATATCACCATTCCTTCTCTTGAACAAGCATTGTATGAATGCAAGAAACTAGATAATGAAAAATCTCAAATAGAATTTGCCAATTTTCTACGAGCACAGAAATCCTCAAAATCTAATGATCCACCGAAACCACAAATTACGAATAATTATCCAGTAAAGCTACATCCAATAAGACCACAAATATTGCCAAATCTAGCCTTCAGGCAACATTTCCGAAATCATTCATTTAAACCCCAAAATAATCAAAGATTTCCGAATACAAATATGCAAAGACCAATGCCACAAAAACAAAATTTCCAGAATAATTTCCAAAAACAAGCCTTCAAACCAACGCCTATGAGCACTACTACCGCACATACATTCAGAGGAAATCAGAATAGACAAACCCAAAATTATTTACCACCCAATAACTACCTATTTAAGTATTTTATTATTATGGACCTCCCAGAGTTGCAGTAGAAGAATTGTTTAACGTGGAAAATGATACTCAAGATCAATATGAAACCAATAATTACGACAACGATAATTTTCAGAATGATATTTCTGAAAATGATCCAAATTATCAATACGTAAATGATCAATCTGAGGAGATAATTAATGAATATGATGAAGAATCTGAAAATTTTTAATTAAAAGCCTCGGAATTGACATAAACAATATAAATTCTACCATTTATTTATATTCCTAGTTTAGATTTAAAAGTATTATTAGACCCTGGTGCCAGCAATTCAATAATCAACCCTGAACCTGCATACAGACTATTTCCAAATTCTATCTACAACTGAACATTTTCAGTAAAGTCCATTCAAACAACTTATAACGGAACTCTTAGTTGCAATCATCCTATACTAAAAGAATTCGGCATAAGACATTCTTTCGATATGTATATAGTACCGTGACATGAAAGATTCGATGCTTTAATCCGAAGTCAGGATTTTGAAATATTGAGAGCACTAATAGATTATGAGAAACATATTCTAAAAGTAGGAAATATTAAGATACCATTTTTCATTGAATTAAATCCAAGTTTATTCGTCCCATATACTGAAACTTTACATAAACCTATTTTAAAAATACCTGTCTCAATAGACAACGGTCCCGTATTAGTACCTGAAATTTCTTTAAACAATATCATCATAGCCGAATGTATAACTACAGCCTCAGATGGATTTTGTCAAGTTCCGATTGAACAATATTTATCCATCAATAATCTTTCAATAAATTTCCATGAACCTGTACAAGTCCAACCGTTATCAAAATTTCATCAATCTAATCCTGAATTTGACTTTAATAACTACATCAACATTCAAAAACTTATTCGAACAGATCACTTGAATCCGGAAGAAAAAGATGCTATTGTTTCATTGTGCAGGAATTATAAAAATGTTTTCTATAATGAAAATTTCGACTTAACATTCACCCACGCAGTTAAACATCATATCCGTACAGTAGACGAAGATCCAATTTATCAAAAATCCTATAGATATCCCTATCATCTTAAAGAGGAAATTCAGAATCAAATTAAAAAGCTGTTAGATAACAAAATCATTAAACCTAGCATTTCACCATATAGTTTTCCAGTTTGGATTGTTCCAAAAAAGATGGAACCAAGCGGGAAGAAGAAATTTCGAATGGTTATTGATTATCGAAAATTAAATGATAAAACCCATTGAAGATAAATATCCACTTCCACGCATTGATGATAAATATCCACTTCCACGCATTGATGAGATTCTTGACAATCTTGGTAGATGCGTTTATTTCTCGACATTAGATCTCGCTCAAGGTTTTCATCAAATCGAAATTCATCCCGATTCAGCAGAAAAAACAGCATTCACTGTTGATAATGGACATTATGAATATACACGTATGCCATTTATTTTAGAGAATGCACCTGCAACGTTCCAGCGAGTAATGGATACTGTACTGCGTCCTTATCTCTATAAAACATGCTTTGTTTATATGGATGACATTGTTATATTCTCGAAATCCCTACAAGATCACATTCTACATCTCAAACAAATCTTTGTTGAACTCGAGAAATATAATCTAAAAATACAACTTGATAAGTCTGAATTTCTAAGAAAAGAAGTAGCATTCTTAGGGCATATTATAACACCTGACGGCATCAAACCGAACCCGGACAAAATTAAAGCTATCAAAGCATTTCCATTACCAAAGAATGAAAAACAAATTAAATCATTTCTCGGCATGTTATCCTATTACCGAAAATTTATTAAAAATTTCGTTAAAATTGCACATCCTATTAATAAATATCTCAAAAAAGGTTCAACTATAAATTTACAAGATCCAGAATATCTAGACGCATTTGAAAAATGCAAAACAACTGATTTGCAATGCCCCTGTCTTAACTTATCCCGACTTCAGTAAATCTTTTACTCTAACTACTGATGCAACATCGCAATAGGTAGTGATCTTTCACAAAATTCTCATCCTATCGCATTTTACTCAAGAACTTTAAATTCAGCTGAAAAGAATTACGGAACAGTTGAAAAAGAATTGTTATCAAATATAGATAGTTGCAAACACTTTAGACCCTATTTATTTGGCAGAAAATTTCTAATCGAAACTGATCATAAACCCCTATTGTTTGACTTCATTCACTTAAAGAGCCAAGTCAAAGATTAATAAGATGGAAATTAAAATTAGAAGAATTCAATTTCGAAATTAGATATAAGAAAGGTAAAGAAAATTAGGTTGCCGATGCACTATCTAGAATTGAGATCAATGCAATAGATAAAGTAATTTCCAATATACGTCAGAGAAAAACCCCAGTTAAACCAGCTAAGAAACAACCCAAAGTAAATATCATCAGTGACATAGTAGTTGTACCCCCAAAAGCAACAGCTAAGAAAAATTTAGAAATACTTAAGGAAGATTTAAATAAAGACTTCGACAGAGATTTAGATTTATTATTAGCGATGCGCCGAAGCGCCTTTTTTCGATTCCGCCGAATACCGAATCGTTTCTAATTTGGCCGTGATCAGAAATATTTGTAGGTGTGTTTATAAGCAAATAAAAAAAACCATCATTGCATAGAAAACATATTTATTCAAATTAACAGGAACACAATTAAAAAAGAAAGTAATAATCTGCAGAATATTGCATCAAAACACATAAAATTATAAGGAAACAAAAACAAAACCGATTTCTACGTCTAGAAAATAATTAATAAAATGTATTGTCTAATTTTTCCCGTTGGAATTCTTTATATTCTTCTACATGCGTTCTTTTTAAATGATTGATCATAGATGTTTACCAAGACCACCTCGAGAAATCTCACATTTTCATATATTGCACTTTTCAGTTTGCATATTTATTATCTTCAAATAATAAATAATATTTCCAAATATCACCCGAATTTTTAATAATTTTCACGTTGAAACCGCTTAATGCCTAGCAAAAATAATAATATAACCCCAAAAACACTGACGGCGCGATTTAACAAGTCTTGACAAGAATAGCATCGCTTCGGCCGAATCAGACTACTGCTTCGGCCAAAACCGAATAGTAGAAAAATTGGCCGAAGCGGCCGAATACCGAGGCCGAAGCGATGCTTCAGCGCATCCCTATTTATTATCAATACTCCCTAGAGTTGATTCGGAATCCACCTTGTCTATCACATTTAGTGAAGCCAGAGACAACACTGAGACATGCAACTCCTATACAAAATTTGTTCGCTTTGTCCTGTAAACTGCTATCTCTATCTAATAACATGTTGTCTCAAATACCGTTCTTTGTCCAGCAAAGCTAGAGGTGAACGTAGATAGCGTTGCTGTTGCAGAGGAAATCTGACATTAGTGACATTTTGGTTTGGTAATTAAAATTAACCTATAACCGCCATTGTGCTTTGTGCTACGGTTTGGCTTGTTTGTTTTCTTCTGGTTTGTGTGAATTGTTTATTCTATCTCCATAATTTATCCCGTTTTAAGTTTTTATTCGATATTCGGGTAAGTAATGAACATAATTTTTTATCTTATTATCTTGAGATAATTAGTAATAAGAGCAAGCAAGAAAAGACATGATTTGAAAATTGCCTACAAATGTAACAACAACTTAGGAAAATTTATTAAAAATAATAAGTCCAAAACACATAATCATTGTAAATCTGGTGTTTATAAACTTACATGTGAAGATTGCCAGAAGGTTTATGTTGGTCAAACAGGTAGAAATTTCAAGACACGTATTAATGAACATAAAAGATCTTTTATTCTGAACAAATTAGATTCTAATTAAGCACTTCATTTACTAGACCACAATCATTCATTCAATGACAATTTTCAAATTTTGCATTATCAAAATAAAGGATTAAAATTAAACCTATTAGAATCATTAGAGATAAATAAACTTAAACATTCAGGTATCTCCTTAATGACCAATCTGACGGTTGCAATAGTCCTCTGCTGTTTATTTAATTACTTTATAATATCTTCATACTTACTATTTAAGTGTCTGTTCTTCATTTTGAGTACCAGTTTATTTTGTATTTGATAAAGGTACAGTGTACCGAAACAATTGTTATACATTTTTGTAATATAGTGGAAGTTTTCATTCATTCATTTGTTTTATTTTTAGCTTTGTTTAACTGTTGAAAATGGGGTCACCATCAAAAGCTTTTTGTTTGGTTTGTGGACATGAACGAGATGAAGTTGGAATGCTGCATTATTTTCCATCTAATAAGCTCAGGTAAAGACCTATTTTAATAAGATTGCGTATTGAAATTATAATTTACATAACGGTATAACAATGATAATTTAATGTACTACTTGCCCATTTTGGTTGTTTACTAACTGCAGTTACAAACTAAAATTCTGTTCCAAGTTAGTTTATCAAGTATTACTTGAGAGTTTGTCTGCCTGTGTTTTAAGTGGCATTTTTGGTAAAACATACGTTTCAAAGTAGTTTCTAAAATATCAAATAATTATAGATCTCAATTGTGGCAAGAGAAAATGGGAATGGTGGTCCGATGATTCTTTAAGAAATTATCGAATCTGCAGTAGGCATTTTGAAGCAAATTCCTATTTAAACCTTGCTACCTGGAAACTTCGTCGAGACGCAGTCCCTACACTTTTTCCGTCTGTCACGCCTATCTCAGGTAATTTTTATCTCTCTTTAAACTGGCTTGACTTTTTTAAATCATCTTTATATTATTGCTAATAAATAATAATTACCTCTAATAAGTGCTTTAAGCTCTGACCTCGAGGTTTAATTAACACTTTAAATACATGTTACATTTATAACAATTCTTTCTTAATTGAGTATTCTTATTTGTAGGACTATCAGATGATGCAGAAGCAGGTCCTTCTCGAATAACTAACGAGGACAGTGTTCAAGCAGAAACAAGTACTTCTGAAAGAGTAGTAGTAGTTGCAGTTGGTCATGCAGTAACTAAAATTGAAATTAATTTGGAAAGCTATCCCAACCGTGCAAATATTGGGAAGGTTTTAAAGGAAATCATTATAAACGAGATTTCCTTTGCCTTTCCTCAGTGTGACGAGCATTCCAGTATTATTAGAAAGGAGATAGTGAAAGCTGTTATAAATATTTCACTCCCTTGGTGGTGTAAGCGTCAAAATATTGTTATGCAGAATGCTAGCAACGCACAGCGACAAAAAATAAAAAAAATCAAACATATTTAATTTTATAGTTTTATATTGAGAAAAAAACCTTTTTCACCTTTTTTGCTGTGTATAAAACTTGATATTCTTTATTGAATCTATGATTTTCATGTATAAGTAGAATTCTGCTTTTTATCTGTGTAACTGTTCCAGTGTTCGAGGATTCGCTTCTGGAAAGTAAGTTTGGTTTGACCTATATATACTTTTTGGCTACCCAAGTCAATTTATAAACTCCAGATTTTTTACCTTTCGAAGTTATATCTTCATTATTCATTGGTATTCTGCCTAACGTAGAGCTTGTTTTATATGATATTTTTAAATTTTAAACTACTTATTTCTAAAATATTTAGCTATGTTTTCTGAATATCCATTAATATATGTGAGTATTACATAATTGTTGCCCGATTTTTCTTTTGATTTTGGATAAACCAATTCTATTGCTTTTTTAATGATTTTAATTCCTTAATGTATTGTTTTTAGTAGAAGATTTTGGTAGCCATTATTTATTATTTGTTTTATTATGTTAATTTCTCTATAAAAATTATCTTCATTGAGGAGAATGTTTATTAACCTATTTATCATGCTATTATATGCTGCTAGTTTATGTGAGATTGGATGATTAGATGTATTGTGTATAGTTATGTCCGTGTGTGTTGGTTTGTGGCATTTATTTACCATCATTATTTAGCAAAGCATTAAATTAATATAAAATTGTTATGTTAACTTTTTTCAGTCTGTATTTCTTTATTTTCTACATTAAAAAATTGTTTGAAGTTGCTTTTCTTATTTATCATTATCGAAAAAAAAGTCAATTTCGGACTATCTGCATCCCCTTTTAACTAAAATATCTCTTTAAAATTTGTCTAGCCACTGTTAACTTTATAAGATAAATAGTGACAGATGATTTTTAAAGAGAACTTTTAGTTAAAAGAGGATGTTGAATATGACTAAAAGTCTTCAGATGAATATGCATGATTTAAATTTTCCCGCCCCTAGCAGTTTGCTGCTACTAGCGCCTCTATGTACACCTTCAGCTTTGTTTGACAAAGATAACATGCGTTATAGAACAATATTTCACCATGGAGTTGCACGTCTCAGTGTTGTCTCTGAGTGAAGCAGACAATATTCTCAGTACAAATCCATTTCCATCAGATAATGAAAGTAATCATACCGGCGAAACTAGGCATACTGCTCGAGAAAATCCTGTGTTCAGTTTCCCTATTTCTGAACTATCTCTAAATGTCACACATTATCAAATAATATTAATATACAGTGATAAGAATGATATCGAGTACACCAAGCCTTTTGGTAAAAATCGATATTGCCTCAGAATCAGAAAAGGTACAGATGATAATATTCTAAGAAATATGCTCCATGAGATAATAGACCCCACCAAAACATATCATATATTTTCAACCGATGATTCATTAATTAATTTAGCCTCTCGAAAATGTTCTGAAATATTTGAACCGAATGTTAAAATAATCAAAGTCAATACTTTTCTCTAAGACATTCTATCAAAAGACGAACAAATTAGAATCATATCAGATTACAATTCAGAAACCCATAGTGGAATAACGGAAACCGTAAAACATCTCCAATTAATTTATTACTTCCCGAAAATGCAAACATTAGTCACTAATCATATTAATAAATGTGAATTGTGTCTAATTTCAAAATATGACAGAAACCCTAGAAGATTCCCCTTTTCAGGCCCCTTAATTGCCAAAAAACCATTTGAAATTTTGCATATTGATATATTCTATATAGAAAATAAAAGATACTTAACCATCCTAGAATTATTTACTAGATATCTGCAAGCCGAACTCTCTTATACGAATTCAATCACTATCCTAAATAAATTACGTCATTACTTCTCACATCACAATTTTCCATCTCAAGTAACTTGCGATAACGCAAAAGAATTCTCAAGTGATACATTCAAAGAATTCATGTCAATGTTTCAAATCAATATACATTATACAACACCCCAATCGCAAACTGGTAACTCACCAATAGAGCGAGCTCATTCAACCCTCATTGAAAAACTTACTCCGACAAAAATCTAAAGAGAGTACGACAGAATTGGTTACAACAGCTCTAATTATATACAATCAAAGTGTTCACTCTGTGACAAATTTCACCCCATTTCCTCTTCTTTACGGACCCTACGAAAATCTGATCCTAATAAACAAATTTTCCAAGATTATAACCAACACAGAAAACAGGAAATTATTCCGTTCTTTAACGATCTCTATCAGAAACAAATTGATAAGAGAACCAATCAATTAGAAAAAACTAATTCAAATCGTAATGATGAAATTCCCAAAACAGATATTGTCTATGTCAATATGGAACCCAGAAATAAAATCAAACCCGAATATAGAAAAACCTTCCTTGATCCAAATAAATGTGACAGTTTAAAATTAGTTTCAAAGAAAGGAAATAAAATCGGCAGACATATGATCAAAAATACAAACTCTTTTCAGGTTGACAATGACGACCTTCAGCCAGACACTCCAGTTGAAGAAAATTGAATATCCTGGATACATACTAGATAACCTAGGCTTAACTAAATATAAAATAAACTACCATAAGATATATTTCACGATTAGTATTGAAGATATTGAAAACTCATATTCCAAATTATCTATCAAACAAGTTCATATTAATAATAAAATAAATCATGGCGATTTAACATTAGCAAGTATCTACAAGATATCGATCTACTCATCGAAGATATCAACAAGTTAAGAATTTATACTCATCCAGATAAAATTAATAAGAGAGCTTTAATCAATGGTTTGGGAGCAATAGTCAGATACATTTCTGGAAATCTAGATCAAACCGATTTCACAGAAATTGAAAATAATTTCGACAAGATTGATTCAAATGAAAAGAAATTAATGACCAAAATCAGAAAATTTCATACAATAGCTGGACAAATTACTCAAAGATGGCAATCCGATTTACAAAAAATACAATCTAATGCAGAAGAAGTCTATAGAGAAGTGGTTAACTTGAATGATAAATTGAACACAGAAATTATCATTCATATACAATTAGAACAAATCAGAAATCTTAGAAACTATATCCAAACATTATTGAGAACAGTTTCATTTAGTAATAATAAATAAATAAAATAATAAATATTAAACGATGAATTAATCAAACAACAAGAGCTTCAAGAAATCTTCAATTATTTACATAAAGTTCATTCACATACAGAAATTGCTACAGATATTCCAACTTTGTTAGAAATAACTGAAGTTAGTCTTATGTTCACAACCAAAACATTATATTGTACACTAAAAGTGCCTATATTAACCGATGAATTATACCATCTTTCCAAAGTCATTCCTATACCAAGCAGTGAAAATAATATTCTCTTGCCACCCTACACCTACGCACTGAATTCAAAAGGTTCAACCAAATGGACTAACGAAGAATGTACAAAAACCTTCTCGTTTTGGTACTGCCAACAACTACCTCATGAAGATTCCTGCGGCTTTAAAGATCTATCAAAATGCAATTATGCCAGAGTCAACAACAACTTTTCTTTATTCACTCAATTAACAAATGGGAACACTATAATTTGTTCTAAATACTCTGAGGATATTAATGAAGACTGTTTAAAAATATTCAAAAGTATATAAAGGCAAGGAAATGTAATGTAATTCTGCATCTATTCATTCCAAAAACATACTTGGACGGGTTCCAATCGATCATTCACTCAAGAATGGCCCAACCTTCAAGAACCATTGAGAGTACCTCATAAAGTCAATATAAAACCTTTTCATCTAGAAGACCCTTCGAAAATAATTCCAGTATACCAAGAACCAGAATTATTACTAATCGAGTTCCACAATGGACATCTCGCCATCTCTATTATGTTATCAATAATCATAATTTCTGTCTTATGCTATAGGTATATTTAGGCAAAAGATTATGAACTCAATAAGAAAGAAATCCAGCATCACAACACCAAAAGAGGTCCCATTGGAAGAAATCAATCTACCAACATCATTCCTGCAACCCAGGGGAGGAGTTATATAGCTCTAACATAGCAACATCCACCATCATGGGTCCCAAGGTCAATAAAGCCCTTATTCAGCATATAATAACTATAAAAGCTTAAACAAATGGTAAATTCAGTTCAGTTATATTTTACTTGTATACTTTGTACCATACCTATTGTGAAATAAAATCCTTTTTAAAAAGTCAATCAGTGATTTCATAAATTTAACTCGCGTGAATTGTAGGCAACACGTCAAGTATGAGCACTGGCGTCCGCATGGTAACAAAGGGAACTTCCAAGAAAATAATTGGTTTTGCTGATGTTTTGCTTTTCTGCTGGCTATAAGGAAGAAAAATCACAAAAAAGTCACAGCGTTTATTATTATCATAATTTAGAGTACCTACAATCTTATAATATACATTTTATATAGGTATAGGATGCTTACAAAATAACTTACTTCCTAAATCACAAAAAAAGGAAACACATGATTGTACAACACATTAATGTCCTTTAAACAACTTATTAATGTCCTTTAAACAACATATTAATGTCCTTAAAACAAAACTAACTTATTATAAAACTGCCCCCTAGTTTCAGATATATCTATAACATTTTTTGCAATAAAATGAAATTTTACAAAAATAAATGTTTATCTAAAGGAGGTTGATTGAAAACATGGTCATTGAGGGTTTGAAAAATATTGCAAAACCATATTGGCCTTATATTGTCTTTCCACCACTTTTGCCAAGGCCAGACGTATGAACTTCTCACTTATAAAGCAGATTTTAAGTACATCAGCGGAAGGATAAATCAAACCACCTCTATTTTTCACTACTATGGAGGGTAAAGGAGGAGTGCAGTGTTGATAAAATGGGAACAATTTTGCTGTACCTATAGGCGCTGCAGTATAGAATGTACTCAGTTAGGTAGGGGGTAGCTGGAAAATTTAAAATATTGATGTTCAAAATAATATCCATTGTATGTTGTTTTTATTTACGTTTGAGCATTTGCATACTCACCGTGCTCTGACTTTGATTATCGAGTATGTTCTTCCCTTCAAAAATGCCTTGCAAATAGTGTAGAAGTTTTTTCCAAAACTTGAAATACTTTTTTGCTAGAAATAAGATTACGATTCCAGTATATTCTTTACTTTCAGGATTATTTCCGGAATACTCTGAAATATTTGTGTAATCTCGATAAATATATTTATTACCATAGGATCAATAGTTTTGGATTTAGAATCTTATGATATAATAAATAATACAGGAAAAATTATCCTTTACACAACTTCGAAAGTTTTAATCTTGTGACTTAAAAATTTTCTCATTTGTGCGATATACTATGTATATGAAAATCCTTCTCAAAAATTGATAAACGAATTAGACTTTTTGTGTAGTTTAAACCGGCTTCGAAACTTTTTTCATTCGATAGAGGAGTGCTAAGTAAACAAATTAATAATCACTCCTCTCTCAAGCATAGAAACATAAAACATACGTAAAATCCAGAGAACACTATAAAATCTATTATAAATACCATAGACATGTATCCAATTTGCAGATCTGTACCATTTCTTCCTTTCGTTGTTCTAGTACACTATCAATAATCAGCGCTATGCGGATCTTTTAGGAACCCTTGTTAGTCCACAATTTTGGTACGCTCTTTTCAGCACATTTGCCCATTGAAGATTGCAATCCTCTTCTACAGTCCATATTCCATATGAGGGAAATTGGAGGTAGGTGTTCTCTGGAGGGAAAGTGCAGCATGCATTCGCGCTTATGATGTACATACTTCGCAGGTTGCCTATACTCCAGGTAGAGCGCTGTGTAGATGAGTATAGACCATAGAATTAATACTCCTTGTAGGCTAGTATCCATGTATTAGAAAGAAATGATAGGGTTTAGAGACTATTGCGCATGTGTCAAAGAATGATTATAGGACGGCAACTCAAACGGTACCTACAGGGGTCAATAAAAAAGTTTTGTTTTCACACTGAAATATTATTTTTTTAAACGATAAAACATTTCCATTGTGTTAAATAATCGTTATATGCTCCAACATAATAAAACAAATCGCTACTTTTGTATTATTACCTGTTAGATAAACATTACTAAATATATATGTATATATTATTTATATAAATAAATCAGGGACCCTTACTGGATCGTTTTACTACCGATACTGAATGTTTTTATGGGGTTTAAGCCAGTTTATTAAAAAATAAATTCTTTTGTTATATTGGTTTAGAAAATAAAGATATTTCCAATATATTTAAGCTAATATTTAAATTTTCTCAAGTCAATTTAGATAGAGTTGAACTAAAGTACTAAATTTTAACCTCCATAGATTATTTCTTTATTAATATTAGGTAAATTTCTTTTAAAAATGTACCTATTGCGATCGTTCACAAAAAAAATCAACAGCATGTTGTTATAAATCTATAACTAGGCCCTGTAACGTGGATAGGTAGTCATGTACTTACGGTTGTTATTCGTTTTTATTGAAGCAAAAGTTATCTTGGCAACACTGTTAAGTAGTTCAAATGTACCGTAACTACTGTAAGGTCGGCCATTGTATCGTTGTTTTTGTTCTACTTGCATCTCGAATCTTTCAATCTGTAGTTGAATATCTGTGACTATTAAAGACAGATAATATAGAGTACTAAGTACAAGTGTCCTCATTAATCAACCAATTACCTCAACAGTTTTATTATTAGTTATTTATTTCACTACCTTGTTTGCTATAGTTGTTTCATGTTATAGTTCATTATTCACTTCTAGAGTTGATATAGTTATTCTCGATCCTTCTACATGTGAGGTACAATATGCCATACTATTGTCAATTTGACAAGGCTCTAGAACATTATTATGTGCATCTAGATATTCATAGAACATTCTCGATGAATGTCATGTCATGATTCAGGTATATAAAGCCGTGACGATCACGTGACAGAGTTCCATTTATTGTATCAGTCAATTGGAGATATAAGTCGAAAGTAGTTAAAACGCGATAGTCAAAGTGACAGTTGTGACAGTTGTACTACAACAGAAGATCGTGTACAGAGTGTTTGAAAATAAACCATTGGAAGCAATCTGCGAATTTTGAGTCTTACGCAAGTGAACTCACCCCACAACTTTTAGCACAGGGTTAAATGTTACAGCCCAATAACGAACTCGGTCGAGATATTTAAGATATTGATTTTCGTACCAAATTTGAACTTGATACTTCCAAAACTGCGACCTCAATCGTGTTAACAAATTTCGTAATATCTCATATATCTATATACATATATAAACAAAAAGTTTTTTAGACCTACTTATAGATATACAGCAATATGTTAATGATTTTTTTTCAAAATTCAAAAGTGAGAACGATCACAACAGATACATTTCTATAAGAAATTTACCTAAAAATAACATTAACACCAAAAATAATAATTATTTTTCGTCGTGTTTGGTGCTTATCCATGGTATATTATATGTTATATGAAACTTAACGTATAATCGATGGCATCTTCCATGAATTTTATTTTACCACAGGAAACAATTTATATCACAACACCGGTATAAAAATAATCATCAATGACGTCCTACAATAAGATTGGCATGGCATTGTTGTCTAGTCTAAGGTACAAATTACAAAATGTTTTAGTATAGGCACTCTTAATTAAAAAAAATATGTTTTTTTTTTAATATTCATTTAAAGCATGATAAATTTTAAGTTTTTGATATTATATAAATCAAAAAATAATACTTAAAGGTAGGTATTTACTTTCTCTTTTCTATTTCAAAATCTTCCAAAATTTCTTCAAGTTTGACAACACTGTTCTTAAGAAAAGTACATAAAGGAATATATAAGATAGATTTTCGCGCAAACGTATATCATCAGAAACCCTATTACTGTTTCTCTTTCTTCGTGAGGGACTTCTCACTCTATCAGCCTCGTAGGAGTACTAATTCTATGGGAGCTAAGCTTGGTGCTGTGCATGCTCCGTGTAAGAAAATGACATCGCGTGCACGGTTGGTTGCTTGAACTCGTGCATGATTTGATGATAGAACCAGTGCTATTTTCGGTGATTGTTTCCACGCATCGTGCCTTGTCGGAGCACTCGGAACTAGTCGAGTCGTACTCAAAAGTTATTTTGCACATGATAACATGTTATTTTTGATTGTTTGGACATTTTCTCTGTTGTAACAATGATTAGAAATAGAGCTTGATTAGTGTTAAGGCTTACTATATTCATGTATAATTGGCAACCGCGCACAGCGCGGCGAGATAGCAGTTAAGATCTAGTAAGCGAGGGAGAAAGACGTCTAGGTCAATCTCTTCAAATTATTTAATAAATATTACAAAAACAAATCAAGTCTAGTGCGTTAAACCAACCCAAACAGCTCTCTGTTCCCGAATTAGTGCGAGCAAATACAATTAGAATGTTAAAATTTTTTTTATCATTTCTCACAGTCATATTTCTCTGTACTGTCATTTTACATAAATGATGACCTCATCGTGTGAAGCCAACGTAAGCAAGGGAGTCATCAACACACCATGCGCGGCAACATTTATCGGACGGTGCAGCAAAACAAGCAAGCAATCATGCTGCAAAACATACTCCGTCTGCAGCAGGCTTTAGTTAATTATGTCGGCAATTTGAAAAAAATCTCGAGATGTGTCAACAATGTCAGAAAAATATTCATGTCTTATCGCCAGTATCGCCGATCGGTCCGCGTTAGGGGTATGAAACTCGCATTATTCTATATGTAGCTGAAATTTTGCGCCATCTATCAGATAATGCAAAAAGGAGAGTGAATTTCAGATGGATTCACATAATTCTATATACCTATAATTTGATCCTTGAATTTTTTTGTGAAGCTCACTATGAGGATTGCGAGTTTAGTACGCATGCTTGAAAGGGGAAGTTGGGGGAGGTGGCTTGGAGTCACATATGTATGCTATGTCATATATGGTATCCATGGTAACAAAATAGGGACATGTCCCTTTTCTTACCAAAAAGTTCATGACGCATGCGCATATCGCCAGCTATCAGGTCTTTGGCTTCATTTTTGCGTAATTTTTTCCACAATGCTAGCGGTATAGAAGTAAGTTTAAGTATATGGATGGATTGCTACAAAGCTGGCCTAGATATTTCAGGCTTGCTCAAGAGATGGGCCCACTATCATTAATTGTCATGATATCGCATGACATTCGTGACTGAAAATTAGCGGTTCTTGTAAAATTTGAAATTTGACTTGCCGTAAGTAATATCAAAAGAAGCTGAAATGAGTTCTATATTATCGAAAAAATCATTGTGCCTGATTGTCAATGAGTAGTATATTACAAATAATTGTTCACATGATAGAGCAAGGGAAAACATAAAAAGTTATAGAATTTCTTTGAAATGTTCCGTAAATGCTACCTGCCTGGATGTACTAGTGAAGATTCACGAAGGTAAGATTAAACTGATTTGAAAATGCTGGCTATATACTATATTCTTATAAATTGCAGATATACGTATGTTCCGTTCTTCTACGGACTTTTATTGAGAATGAGATTGGTGAATTGGAATATCGGCAGCCGACCTAGAAGCGAAGTCGAATTTTGTTAGTGGGATATATTTTAAGGGCAATTGTACAGCATATATCAGTGAACGAGTGTCTTTGCCAACGTTATACTTGCCCCGTAAGTAAGCAGATTACCAAGGATCAAGAAAAAGTTGTTTCCAAAATATTTCCCCTGCGTCAAAGAATGCCTAATGCCAGAAAATTTGAGACGTAAGCAAAAATATAGTATTAATATCGTTTGACCTCAAGAAATTCTATTTCAGAAACAATAGCAAAAATTCCGCAGTATTCTAGTCAGGAGCAGAAGGAAATTAAAAATTACCCCTCAAAGAATTAGTCATCCTCGTGTATACTGATCTTGTGCTCCGCAGAGGACAAGTCCTTGAAAATGGGAAGATTTACACCTGACTTGGACTTGCACACACCATCTAAGTCTTCTAGTGACGAATCTAGCGTAAGTGAAATAATTATACTGATACTATTATATAGATATTTTATGTGAAAGCAAATTAACGTCCATGCAATCCATTGAGCTATTAACATTAACCCTGTATCACTCGCGCCTCAAAATAAATATGATACCTAGGGCTTGCCTAGAAGATTTTCTATCACGCTTGAAATTTTGTGTTTTATTGTTGTTTGATTCTATTTTTATGTAACTATTGGTTAGTTTAATAGGCTAATAATTATAAACGTCAGAGATCCTTTAGAAAAGAAAAACAAAACACAAAATCCTGAAAAGAATACCGTAGTGTAAAAATTCAGATAGATTATAGAAACACCTATCAATTAAAAAGGAGTTCAACCTTTTTTAAATGAAAATTTGCTATGGTAGTTCTTTATTTCGCTACTCAATTTATTAAAGACCCTCATCCCCAAATATATAGGCGATTGAAATCATTATTATTATCATCAGTTTTTACAGAATGATCTCTTATAATATGGCCAATTCCAATATGAAAATTGACTACTAGTCTACAACACTCTCTGTTTAATGCCAGCCAGACATCTTATCACCTTCTTCTGACTTACAAAAACAGCTTTAACATCGGAAACGGTACTTCAAAAGGCTACAACATATCTTAATAGGGACGTTACCAGCTCATGGTATAATTGAATTAACTGTTCCAGATTCAAATCGTTCTTCTATATATATTACATAAGAATTGCTCACTCTATCGTAATATTTTAAAATATAATGCATAAAATCCAGATGAAGCAACAGTCTGTTGAATCAATCTATCTATTTTACATTTTCAGGAGCAACATTGGAATATGAGTCTGGGATAAACTACAAAACAAAAATATATTCCGTCTCAAGGAATTCCATAATTAAAAGGACGAAGTATAAAGCGCTACCAATAATAGTCTAGAAGAAAGAAAACAGATTTCAAAGAGCCCTTCGAATTCCGAGAAATTCCAGAAGTTGTTATGTTGAATTGTTTGTTGCATATCAACCAATTTATATTGTTAATTTATCTAGTAAGGGAATGATTTAAAGCCAATATCTAAATCAATATGAAAAACAATTTCAGAAATTGGTCGAGTAATTTATACCCTACTGATTAAGCCTTAAAAACGCAAACTTTAATAAATTTTTATATTATGTAGTTTGATATTTACTATATCCAATTAATACCTATGGTTCAATAAATATTGACAAAATTATTTGTTTTATTTTGCAACTATTACTGTCATGTTATTAATCAGTTCCTTGGATTTTCTCAAAAGATAACTATCAAAATTTGATTTGTAAACCAAGTCGATTGACATATAATTTGTAACAAATTTCCGTTGGCGCTAAACCGAACCTTAGCTAAATCTGATGCTGTGCCAGAACTACATCTTTTTCAGCCCAATGACGAACATGAAAATGAAGAAAAATGTGATATTAGTGATAAGTCAAGACCGCAAAGCAAACTTGCTGCTGAAGTTAACGAAGCACAAACTCCAATGGATATACTCAACGATAATCTACTACTCTCTACTATATATCTGTATCTTGATTCTAGACTCTAGATTCAGTAAATTGTCCTGTGAGAAATATAGAGATATTCCATTTATATGTGGGCTCACAAATCTACTATAAAGAAGAAATCATATAACTGTCCTAGCAAGTGAAACATGTGACCATGTGTGATCTTTTTGATGTGAATGATATATTTGCGTTTTGCGTGGAAAACTTATGCACTCACTTGCGTTTATTTATTCGTTTTGACATCTATTTGACTAGAATAGATACCTGTTATAAACTTATAAGAACATTGAAATAAATTTAAATAATTATAAATGATGATTAAAAAATCTTGAAACCACAATATTTATTAAACAAAAGTAATAAATTGAATTACATTTGAGGTAATCTTTCGTCAGGGTCCACCCTGAGAATTTTATCCGCTAGAACTAATTTGTTAATAACTTCAGGCTGTGAAGCACCTCCTCCAAGTTTTGCTAGATGAAAACCTTTCCGCAACAAGTCTTTGCTATTCTTTGGCAGATAAATTGGAAAGTCTATTTTAAACCTTATTATTAAATTGCCACGTTCTGGATACTCATCCAAGATAGGCATACCTTCGTTCTCGAGTACCTTCTCGTAATCAGGACTAGAAATTTAGTTTGAATAGATAAGACATAGAACGGTCCATAATCAGAATTTAAAAAATCTTACTGAATTACATCCGTTATTGGAACACGCACAGTTCGATGATCTATTGTGTGAACAGTTACCGTGGTACCCAATAGTGCATCTTCCAATGTAACGTTGATTTTCATAGATAAGTCATCACCTTCTCTCAGAAATGTCTCATGAGATCTGTCCTCGGTAACAAAGATTATATCCGCTGGAATAAATACAATACAAAGGCTTAGAAAATGTATTAAATGCACAGGTACAAACATTTCACCAGGTATTTGAGTGGGATTTTGATCGCCCTCTTCGGAAAAAACAATCTCTGTGTTTGGTCGTATGCCTGGTTTGATTGGAATTGACAAGATTTTCTCCTTAACTTCAGTTCGCGAATTCTCATCGTTGAGAAAAACCAGTCGATGTATTTTCATTTTTTTTACACCACCAAAAAATATTTCATGTAACGTTAAGGCTAAGGGATGCCTTATAGGGGGCTGTTTCTTCTTTATCCCAATATCTTCGTTACCCAAATTATAAAGCAATGGTGGATTTTTCAATACGTCCAGTAAATCTGCATAGGGCGATGCTGTTCCAAAGAAATCTCTGAAGATGTCATATGTTTATTTACAAGAAAAAAAACTTGATCAGCATACTTGTATGTTTGTTCAGGATCTCCATGATAATGATATGCGGAAATATAGTTATCTGAAGTAGGTACACCTCTTTTAAGACCTTCCTCTCCATACTGATCAAATATTGCCCTTCTGAGAGGATTACTCAGTACGTCGTAGGCTTCTCCTATAAGAGCAAATACTTCTTTAGCGCTTTTGTTAACCAAGATTTCCTTATTGAATTCCAGAGCTAAACTCCTATATCTGCAATATGATTTTTATCTCCTTTATCAATTTAGAAAAGCCAAACATACGCCTTTTTGATTTCCAGATCTGTGCTGTTCTTAGCAATTTGTAAAATGCCGTAATAATCAAGACCCATTTCAGAAGGATTATTTTCTCAAACAACTTTTGACTTGCTTGTTAAATGTCATTCAGACAGTTTACAATAAGAAATAGGTCAAGTTGAGGTAATTTGGAGTATCTACGTACTAGATTACAAAAAATATAAATGTTACTTGACCATTGTTAATTGTCTTGACATGCTGAAAAAAATGAATGGTAGCACTATTTGACCAGAAGATTTTTACTTTACTACCGCTGTTATCGTCGCTATGTAGGTAAGGAAAGTATTGTAATAGTGTAATTTTTTTTTCATTTGGGGATGCACTTCGTTCCAGGGATAGTCTATTTGATTTGTTCTCATATCTTGGCTTGTTGTGCGCTAAGTTTATTAAGGTATTTAGTTATGTTTATATTGTACTGAAAATTAAGGGTTCTATTCAATAAGATTGAATAGTTAATTAGGAAAAACAAAAATTCATCTATTTACATTGACAACAAAAAGCAAGAGAAGGAATTTCACTTGGAATGAGAATGGAATGCCAAGGATCGGTCCAGATGAAACCCATGTGTTACACAGTGTGAAGAATAGCTAAATGCACTATGCACTTCAAATGGGTGGAAAAGGATCAGGATGGATCAATCTAGTTTCCTATATAAACTGCAAATTTTATACGACGAATAGTTCATTTCTCCTAGAGACCTCGTAGAACGAAAATCAGTGAGAGTCGAAATCATATTATTCCCAGCTGAATCATCAAGGAAGAAGAAGAAGACATCTGCAACCAGACCAGCCTGCACGTGGCAATGATAAATTCGCTATCAAATAATATTACCAGTGGCGTGCCATAAAAATTGTATCTTGGGTGAAATAAAATTATTAACCCACAAAATCGTAGTTTCTTGTTATTTTGGCGAAGCGGAGAGGATCCCGAACTGCAATTCAGTTTAATTGGTGTCAGAAGTGGGATTTCTAGTCAAATAACCAGAACAGAAGATGTCCACAAGGAAGGCCGACATGGAATCCATTATGGCAACCCTTGCCGAACTGATGAAACAACAAACAGAGCAAGCAAAACAACAAGCAGAACAAGCGAAACAACATGCTGCGCAGTTTAGCAGCATCGAAACCAGAGCAGAGCAGTCCAGCAACCTCGAAGCCAAATTAGCAGAACAGGCCAAAACACTAGCAGAGCAGTCCAGCAACATCGAAACCAAGTTAGCAGAGCAGTCCAGCAACATCGAAGCCAAATTAGCAAGCTGAGCAAACCCTGGGATTAGAGGAGCGTAACCTGCAGGGTATGGAAGAGCGGTTGAAAGTGGAGCAAGCCAAACATCTGGGAGAGATGCGAGAACAGGTCGATCGCCTTCATGATCAGTTGACAGAGCAGAAGGACCCATGGAGCAGTATGGACGCCCTGACCTACAAAATAGAAGAGTTTAACGATAGGATGAACGCCGCCGTGACAACAGCTGAAGAGGCCAAGGAAAAAACGGAGCAGCTGCAGATCAAAGTGGAGAGCATCCAATGCAATGTTGTGGAGCGGCTCAACTCCTTAGAAAATCGCACACAAGACAATCCACAAGAGCTGAGAGTAAAATCCAAGCCCCTACCTACGATGGCAGCACCTCTTGGACAACCTATCTGAGGCAGTTCGAGGCAGCCGCTAGCGCTAATCATTGAATCCCAATGGAGAAGGCGACGGCACTGTTATTGGCACTCCGCGGTGCTGAGATCGTTTCCCGATGGCCAATCATGGAGTTTCTAGCAGTTGGTTGTGGCCATGGAACTGTAATTTGGAGAGAGACATCAGGCCGCCATCTTCAACGCCCAATTGAAACATTGAAGTCAACGCTCCAATGAATCGTTGCAGGAGTTGGCAGCGGATGTTGAAAGGTTGGCGCATCTGGCTTATCCGGAGGGAGTCACTAGTGAAGTACGGGCACGCCTTGGAGTGTCAGCGTTCATTGATGCTATTAAAGATGGTGAGGACGTACGGATGCAGCGTCCGAAGATGATTAGTGAGGCCCGAATCCATGCAACTTGAACTGGAAGCTGCTAAGAGGGTGGCCAAGCCAACTGTGAGAGTCAGAGAGGTTGGCGACATAGAGGAAGAAGGCCCGTCAGTGCCAAGATGCTGGAGATGCGGTTAACAGGAATATCTCATGGCCCGTTGTCCTAGGCGACGCAGGCCTTCACCTGCTCCGATGCATTCCGAAAACTAGGAAAGGCCAGTCCGGAGGGGAGACGAATGACCTTCAATCCCTCATCCCCATCAACGAAGCCTACAACCGATGGAACACGATTGCCGAGATGTCCTAGGTGCCAAAGGTTTGGACATGGGAAAGGTCGGTGTACTCTAAATGAGACCGAGCGACTGAAAAGGATTCAATCAGCTGCCGTCATCGTTAGTAAAGTCGGGACCCAAAGACTAAGCTTGACGGTTGATGGAGAAATTGAGGGCATCAGTTGCCCTCTTGAGAGACACTGAGGTCAGAGTTCGAATGGGTTCTAGAGAATATCAAACTGTGATCTTGATAGCTAACATCAGGGACGAAGCTAGATTGAAATCTTGATAGATCCAAAAGGGCGAAGGCTGAAGACCAAGAGTGAAGAGATCTTCTTAGACGATGGGTATAATACAGCTGCCGTTCTCCGAGTTTTCATTGAAGAGGACGCCAGGGTTCAGGCACGAAGAGAAAATGTGTTAATAGCTGCTGTCACTGGTGATACTGGTAGATAGATAGATAGATAGATAGATAGATAGATACTTTATTAATCATGCTATGTACACAAAATACATTTATGACAGGTCGCAGTTACAAAAATAGTAAAATTAATAAAATTGTAGTTCACAAGTATTAAAAAAGTTTTTGTTAGAATATATGTAAACAATAAATAAAATAAAATGAATAGAATATATACATTAATATGTTATTCCAGACATAATGGACATCACATACAAGAGTTATTTAAAATAATTTAGAAGTTATTGACAAGTCATGATTCCCGAGCATAGTTACACCTTGCTTTACACATATAACATATTCCTCAAGAGAGTAGAAGGGATTATCGAGCAAAAATAATTTTATTGTTTTATTGAAAGCAAATGTTCCTAATTCTCTAACTTCCCCTGGAAGAATGTTGTAGAGGTTCAGATTCAGTGAATTATTTAGTGATTTACTGAGCCTATGTCTAAGTCCTCTTATATTATCTGCACCTCTGTTGTTGTGTTGGTGATTGTCTGATTGTGCTATTAATGTGGGAATTCTTTTGTGAATTTCTACCAAAGTATTTCAAATGTAAATGGAAGGAAGAGTCATGATTTTTAAATTTTTAAACAGTGGTCGGCAGGTTTCTCTATATTTTGCATTGCACAGAATTCTAATAGATTTTTTTTGTTGTCGGAAAACGCTAGAAACTGCTGATGAGTTTCCCCAAACTACAATTCCATAATTAAGATGAGAATGGAATAAAGAAAAATAAACTGATCTCAGGGTGTTTATATTTGTGCAATATCTGAGTTGTCGAATACAGAAAAGAGAGCTCGACAGTTTCAAATTCAGTTGCCTGATGTGCTCGGTCCAGTTTAGCTTATCGTCCAAAATGAATCCTAGTAGCTTCACATTTTTATCCTCTGAGATGGGTTTCCTGGTAGAGATTATCAAGTTTTGTGATTTATTGTTGTTTAAATTCAGCTTGTTAGCTATGAACCACTGTTCAGCTTTCTCTTCAATTTCTTCCGATACGGTTTCTAGGGAATTATATTCCTCATGAGAATAAATTAGAGTAGTGTCATCTGCATATAGAAAACTTTCGTTTGGGGCCAAGAAGGAAGTAAGATCATTAATATAAATTACAAACAACAGTGGGCCCAGGACCGAACTCTGTGAGACACCAATTTAACGTCTCTAAAACTGGACAATTCGTTATTGAAAAATACAGCTTGGAAACGATTTGTCAAATACGATTCAATAAGTGTGAGAGTGATACCTCTGATTCCGTAGTAGCTGAGTTTCTCAAGAAGGATTTCATGGGAAACACAATCAAAAGCTAGAGAGTAATACCCACATGATTTCCCTGTTCAAGACCCGCAACTATTTGCTCAACCACCCTCATTGTTGCACTAGTTGTTGAGTGATTTTTTCGAAAGCCAAATTGTTCATTACAAAAAAACTTGCTGTCTTCGAAATACTTGGATAATCTTTGCTTTAAGATAATTTCAATCAGTTTCGAAAAAATACAGATGATATAAATGGGTCTATAATTGTCTGTTTTATCCCTATCCCCTTTTTTGAAAAGAGGAATGATTTTGGAGTATTTGAAAATGTCTGGAAATTTACCAGTTTCGAAAATTTGATTTATTAGTTTTGTTAGGGGCTCTGCAATTGTGTCAATAGTTCCTTTTAAGATTCTGCTACTAAGTTCATGGATATCTAGGCATCTTGAGTTTTTCAGAGATAAGATAGCTTCTCTGACATCAGAAATTGTTACAGGCCGCATGAAAAATGAGGAAGATGGAGCGAGAAAATTTTTGTAATTCTGGAATGTTGTGGTGGGTAAATGTGGTAAAGATTTGATTATATCTTCGGCCACGTTTGAAAAAAAATTACTGAAATCCTCGGACGATAGTTTGTCCGTTGAAGTGTCGCATTTACACTTGTACAATTGTTCCTTTCAAAATTTATCAAGCTTGCTTTCGATTTATTTTCAGCATCTGAGAGATACTTATCATAAGCTGTTTTTTTAGTTAAAATTAACTGTGTTTCATAGTGTTTTTTGTAACACTTAAATATGTTGATGTCTCGTGGGTTTTTGGTGGAATCACATACAGTTTTTAAACTCATCAGTGTGTTTCTTTGTGATCTCAGATCGTTGTTGAACCAAGGCACCAGCTGTCTGTTTTTATTAAATTTGTTCTTTTTTAGTGGAAATATTTTCTCTATTAGCCCATGAAAACATGAAATCAAAAAGGAAGCTGCAAAGTCAACATCAGAATCTAATTTCATATCACTCCAATTTATCTGAGATAATTCATCATTGAATAATTTGAATCCAGAATTTGTAATATTCCTACTGTAAGTGTGATTGACTGAAATATTGGGTATTACGGCAATTATTATATATTGACCAGTATGATCTGAGAGGCAGGGTTCCAAGACCCCAGATTTGTAAAGGCTTGAGCTCAAATTTGTGAGAATATTGTCTAAACAGCTCGATTTTTGAATGGAAATTCTAGTATATTCTTCAATTGTAAGTGCTAATCCATACGAATATACAAGACATAAATAACTCATTTGTAGGTAATGAGTTAATTTTGAAGTCAATATTAAAATCGCCTAGTAATATGATTTTGCTGTCAAGATGAACAAATCTGTCTAACTACAACTCTAAATTTTTCATGAAAATATCAACAATTGAGCCACTGGGTCTGTATAGGGTTATGATAAATAATTTTGAATCTACTAATTCGATACCACAAAATTCAGCATGGTAGACTGTAGACCAGAGAGAACATTTATTTTTATTGTATGTTCTCTCTGCTGTAGACGCAGTTTGTGGGCGTGGTAAAACCCCAAAAGCAGAATGGACAGCTACTGGTGGGACGCACCTTGAACGTAGTACAAGATGGTCGAATTCCAGTCAGAATCATGAATATGAGCGACCAGGAGGTGGTCCCGAAATCTGGGACGAAATTAGGGACGTGCCATCCAGTAAAACAAGTGATGCACTTGGGCAAAGAACGAGGCACCAATAAGAGTAGGTTACCCTCAACTTTAAAGATGTTGACATCCGACGCCAGAATCCTGTCCGGTGGTGAGCGACGACAAGCTGAGGCACTGCTACGAAAGAATCAGGACGTTTTCTCCTAGCATGACGATGATCTGGGTCAGACTAATCTGGCGCAGCACTCGATATTCACCGGAAATGCCGCTCCGATTAGACAGGCAGCCCGACGGCTACCGCTCGCCAAAAAGGTTCAGCAACTGCTGGCTGATGTGCAGGAGCGGAACGTTATATAACCATCCACCAGCCCCTGGGCGTCGTCGATAGTTCTGGTGCGAAAGAAAGATGCTCCACCAGATTCTGCGTCGACTATCGCCGCCTCAACGACGTTACAAGAAAGTATTCTTATCCTCTGCCTCGGATCGACGACACCATCGACACACTGACAGGTACTGAATGGTTCTCTACCTTGGATCTTCGCAGTGGTTACTGGTAAGTTGGCATTCAAGAACAATATAAGATAATCACGCTTTACGGACTCTGGCAATTCAATGTTTGCCGTTTGGGTTGTGTAACGCTCCTGCCACCTTTGAGCGATTGATGGATACAGTTCTAAAAGGATTGTCTGGTTTATTTGGATGATGTGATAGTCATGGGTAAGACATTTGGCCAACACCTGCGTAATCTGGAAGGAACTTCAAAGTTTGAGAGGAGCCAAGTTGAAGTTGAACCCGGATAAATGCGAACTCTTCCGGAAAGAAGTACGATACCTCGCTCACGTAGTATCTCCACAAGGAGTCCGACCAGACCCAGCCAAGCTAGCAGCGGTTCAAGATTAGCCTCGTCCAAGGAATGTCTCAGAGCTTCGCAGCTTTCTTAGGTTATGTACCTATTACCGCCGATTCATCAAGGACTTCTGCAACCTGGCTAAGCCCTGTACATCGGCTGACAGAAAAAGACCAACCATTCGAGTGGAAGCCAGATTGCGAAGAGGCTCTTCAGAAGTTGAAGGAATCCTTGTGTACAGCACCCATACTGACTTACCCACAACCAGGTCGCCGATTTTATGTGGATACAGAAGAGCGCAATTACTGCACCACAAGACGAGAATTGCTTGCTGTTGTCAAAACTCTTAGGCATTTCCACAAATACCTGTATAGGCCGGAATTTACTATTCGTACAGATCATGCATCACTGCGCTGGTTGATGAGATTTAGAGAACCGGAAGGCGCTAGTACCCGTGGATGATGAATGCTCCAACGAGTCGTGAACAAAAGGCTGATCCAGACCTGGCGCCAATAATGAGATGGAAAACGCAGTCAGACCAATGCCCAAACTAGCATGGAGTAGCTGAAATTGGTTCTATCACCAAAGCATATTGGAGTCTTTGGGACAGCCTGAAACTGGAAGACGGTGTGCTACGATACTAATGAGAGCATCCAGACGGGGTAACATCCACCTCGCTAATAGTAATTCCCAGAGTCAGGGTGTCTCGTGTACTTCGGGAAACTCACGATGGGCTAGCTGGAGCACATTTTGATGTTAACAAGACATTGGAGAAAACGCGAGCTCGGTTTTATTGGGTACGATGTCGAGAAGACGTGGAAGAATAGTGCCGACGATGTAATGTGTGTGGCAGCGCCCGCGGACCGCATAGACGCACCGGAGGAAGACTTCAGCAATACACTGTAGGCGCACCATTTGAGAGGATAGCCATCGACATAGCAGGGTCGTTTCCTACGACTGGATTATTTTACGAAATGGCCGGAGGCATACGCTCTACTCAATCAAGAGGCTGCCACGGTGACGCAGGCTCTGGTTGACACCCTATGCCGTTTCGGCATTCCCATAGAATTACATTCAGACCAAGGTCGGAATTTTGAAAGCCGCTTGTTCTTAGGGGTCTGCGAGATAATTGGCATAAGAAAGACCCGAAAACACCCGTGCATCCGCAGTCCGATGGCATGGTCGAGAAGTTCAACCATATTCTCGAGCAGACGTTAAATTCAATACATTCCATTTGGAGGTCAAATTTTCTAACCAATCAGCGTTGTTTCATTATATATCAAGTGGCGCGCAATTCAAATTTGACAGAATATCAAAACAGGATGTGAGTTCATTTGATTATTAGTTACGTTGTGATGGAATTGATTTAAATAATGCCATTCAACTTATTTTATGTTTCTTAGTGTCACAAATAATGTACAAGAGAGATAATACGCTTATTCATGATAGAAAATCAGTCATATATAACAATGATTTTTATTACTATAACGTGATCTCAAATTTCAAAAGTATATGTCTTTCAAGAACTTTTGGAAAGATCAGATAAATAAATCACTCCAGACTCTAATGGAGCAAGTTTATAATTTCTTGAAGGCTTGATCTTCAATCATTCTTATTGTTGGTGCCAGAAGAACGATATGTTCTTCTTATTATTTTTTTTAGAATACCCTGTGAGGTATATTTTTCACGAGGTAAAAAAAGAGAAGAACAAATTTGGTATTTTTGTCAAGTTCAGATTTGTATTGTCAAGTTGATAATAAAAAAGTAGAAATACAGTTGAAAAGGCTATAATTTAGTAAAAATAGCTATTACACTTATTTCAACAATTCTTAGGAAATAAAACATTGATTTTTCATTCTCACAAAAACTTAATAAAAACTATTGTAACGTTTAACCCTGTGCTAAACGTTGTGGGGTGAGTTCACTTGCGTAATACTCAAAATTCGCAGATTGCTTCCAATGATTTATTTTCAAACACACTGTACACGGCTTTCTGTTGGAGTACAACTGTCACTATTTGTCACTTTGACTATCGCGTTCCAACTACTATCGAATTATGTCTCCAATTGACTGATACAATAAACTGACTTTATAAGACTCACTGCCTTCATAAGACTGACTCTGTGCCGTGATCGACACGGCTTTATATACCTGAATCATGACATGACATTCATCGAGAATGTTCTATGATTATCTAGATGCATATAATTAATGTTCTAGATCCTTGTCAAACTGACAATAGTATGACAAATTGTACCTCACATATAGTTGCTGGAAGGATCCAGAATAAATCTTCTATAATTCTAGAACTACATAAGGAAATATACATGCAATAACTACTGTAAGCAACGTAGTAGCATAAATAACTAATAAACGAATATTAACCGTAAGTACATGAATACCTATCCACGTTACACTATATTTGTCTATAGAATTCGAGATTTAAAAAGAAAGTTTTATAAAAATCGTATTTTCCATATTGATTACAATTCTGTTTTATATAATGTGATTTAATGCCAAGTAAGAATTACTTGGCTGTGGAAAATATCGGATTAGTGTGTTAGGTGAAAGAGCTACGGCTATCAATCTTACACAAAAGCATTGTCCATTTGATTCAGGTGTCAGAAACCGTAGAAAACTTGCCCACGATGCCAGTATATTCTAAATAATCTAATGTAGGAACTATGGTGATGGTCCGAGGCTGGTGTTGGCGTCTGCCTCTACAGTAGAAAAAAGATATCATGTGTTATATAGACATACCAATAAATTTTATAATATTACCGCAAAATTTTCGTCCGACATCAGGTCCCCCGATTAGAACTCTTGAGAATTTTTTCTTCATCTTCCGTTCCATTTTTTGGATTAGTTGGTAGGTACCTGGAAGGTTAGTCCTATCTGGTCTATTAAATGTTGAACTGTTTTTTGGTCATAAATTATTAATTAATATTACTAAATAGTACTACCTTAACGAAATTATTTTTTTGTTGTTGGATAATACGTCTGCTTCTCAATTTTCCTCCTTTTGCAAATTGGATCTTGATCCTCTTCTCTTAAAATTTTATATTTTATTTTGTTGAGACAGTCCCATAATACATTGAAATATTCTTGGCTCATATTTATACCCATATTCATCATCTTTGAAAAGCAAATCTGAGAATTTTAATTACATAATATGCTATGAAAAAGACTGACAAATGTTCATTATATATGTACATCACGATTCTCAGAACTATTCAATGTTTCTTGGTCCTGGGCATTCGATTTCTGTTCAATGAAATGGTGTACGTCCTTCTGATAATTTAACCTACTGCTTGATGATTCTTGTAAAATCAACTCAGCACTCTCATTTGCACCCGCAGCCGAAGCATCTAAAACAAAATCGCCTCTCTTCTCGAACCAAGCTACTGCATGGATATGCTTACATATATTAACAATAATATATGGACAATCGCATTTGTATCTATGAAAGCAAATCTTGCATTCATGACAATAACCTAACATACAATCATAAATGCATAATTCATTTTAAACAACATTATAATACTTATCTTGTTCATAGGAAGATGAAACATCCGAATCCTGTTATTTCTACACTATCTATCAAATTTTCTGCCTTCTTATGAGTTTCTCTTTTAATTTTATGCTGATAACTTTTCAAATCTGGCCGCTTTGTCTGGATGATATTCTTCCACATCTTATCGTCAACAGTTTCTTCTAATAAGTCTAACAGTTTCTTAACCCTACAGAGAAACATTACAATGCTACTTGAAGAAATATTTTGATTAGACATATATTTACCGGATATTACACTGCCCATTCATTTTATTGTATTTGAGGAATCTATTCAAGCTTTCAACGGCCATATTTGTATTAATTCCTGCATTGACTCGGTAGCAGTGAGCCCACATCATTACTCTTTCTTCACTTTGTAAATAATATCTAGAAAAGAAATATTATATTTATATAATTTTTCAACATTTATTCATGCTCATGTTCACGATTTTCTTCTAAAACTCCTAGATGTTTATCCCTATATTCCATAAACTTCTCTATATTTGTGAGTTTCAGTATTTTACGCATTTCGTTCTTCATTTCTTTCCGATTCTCTTCGTTTTTGATTTTTGCTCTTCCTTGAATATTCCAATTTTTGATTACGTGCCACGTACATAGTAGTCTTCTTGGTTTTGGTACAGAATCCATAACTTTTGTCCACGCATTATAATATTTTGGATCAAATTAGTTTCTAGCTGGTCATCCTAGATTGAGAGTGAAATAGGTTTTGCGGGTAAAATAACTTACCCTTTCACTTCCATCTTTCCGTCAAAATGTTATCAAATTATAATTAACACAGTAGAAGTAAAAACTGTTGACATAATATCAAGAAGGATTTGTTAATAAAACTTTTTCAATGCGTTGCGAATCTAAATCTTGCTTTTTATTTGTCGCTAAGATCATAAAATTTAATTGCTCAATCAAGGATCAAAACAGAAATGCCGCCGAGAAAACCTGCGCAGCAGAACACATGACGATATGACGATTTTAAACGATTCATGCCAATTTGAGTCTCGGATACTCGGATTGATTGACATCATACATTTGAAATTCTGTCAAATTTATATCGCGCGCTCTCCGCTGATTCGTTGGAGCTGGTGACCTCCAAATGGAATATAATGAATTTAACGGTTCCTATACTCTCCTCAGCTTTCTGAAGAAGTTCACGTCTGACAATCAACGTGACTGAATGTGACTGAGACCGATATATTCCTTTGGCCCTAATGGTATATCGTGCCGCGGTGCACGATATTACTAGAGAGACCCCAGCTTGCACGATGTTCGGGAGAGAGTTAAGGTTACCCTGCGATTTGCTCTTTCGAAGACCCATTCCATCAATGGAAGCCACGGACGAGTTCACTAGTCGGCTGCAAGAACGACTAGGAGGAGTTCATGAACAAGCCAGAAAACATATCCGTATGGCTGGCGACCGCATAAAAACCCGATACGATCGACGCGCCATTTCCGAGGGTTATCAGGTGAAAGATCGGGTTTGGCTCTTCAATCCAAAAAGAACAATTGGCCGTTCTCCCAAACTGCAATCCGATTGAGAAGGACCTTACACCAAACAGGCACGACTCAACGATGTCGTTTATCGCATTCAACGAATACCACGGGGAAAGATGAAAGTGGTACATCTGGATCGACTCGCTCCATATCGAGGAACCAACGGTGAAGAAGAAGTTGCTCCACCGAATCATGCATGAGTCGGGATTTCGTTCGGGACGAACGAAACTTAAGGAAGAGGCAGTGTACTGAAAAATAAGGGTTCTATTCAATAAGATTGAAAAATGAAAATTCCCCTATTTACATCAACAACAAAAAGCAAGAGAAGGAATTTTACTTGGAATGAAAATGGAATGCCAAGGATCTGTCCAGATAAAACCCATGTGTTACGGAGTGTAGAAAAAGGATGGATCAATCTAGTTTCCTATATAAACTGTAAATTTCATACGACGAGCGGTTCATTTCTCCTAGAGACCTCGTAGAACAAAAATCAGTGAGAGTCGAAATCAGATTATTCCCAGCTGAATCATCAAGGAAGAAGAAGAAGACATCTGCAATTTTGCCAGTGGCGTGTCATAATAATTGTATCTTGGACAAAATAAAATTATTAACCCACAAAATCGTAGTTTCTTGTTATTTTGGCGAAGCAGAGAAGATGCCAAAGTGCAATTCAGTTCAATATTGTATTTGGAGCGCGTAGCTGCGGGTTAAAACTGACCGACTTCAGTCATCGAAGTTAAGCAGCGCAATACGATGGAAACGGCTTGGACAAGTGACCGTTGATGCGGGCGCGCTTTCGAGTCTCTGTCACTTTGCATTCTCCTCCTCTCGCGAGGCAACGGGAAAATGGTGAGAGTATATATTCCCTAGTACAGCTCTCTGGAAGGGTGTGCCCTCAAGATTTATCTTGGGACACATCGTTGGTTCGGAATCCACGTTAAACTGTAGGTCCCCTTGTCTGTAGTAACATTTTCAAGGCAGAGAAGCCGCCAACGCTCAAATACGAGTACGGCACTCAAAGAAGAAGAAGATTGTATTTGACCACAGTCATACAGAAAGGTCTTGAAACGAGTGTGGAAATAGTAGTTCGGTGTGCTCTAGTTCGGTTAGCGTCCAGCACAGAATACTAATAAATTTTTTTTCAGCTTCCAATTTCTGCCGCTTGGTTCGCATTTGAAGGGGGGCGTTGTTTAAAAAATAAAAATACCAATTCAAAGGATAATGCAAAGTTGTATGATGGTTCAAATGGTATTAACATATTTCCATCTTGATAGGTCTTTATATTGTAACGTTTAACCCTGTGCTAAACGTTGTGGGGTGAGTTCACTTGCGTATTACTCAAAGTTCGCAGATTGCTTCCAATGGTTTATTTTCAAACACTCAGTACACGAGCTTCTATTATGGTACAACTGTCACCACTTGTCACCTTGACAATCTACACTGTAACTGTCTTCACCGACAGAACTACTATTAACCTCTGTTTCCACAGACTGGCTGTTATCAACTGACTTGACTCAATGACTTCACAAGACTGACTCTGTCCCGTGATCGACACGGCTTTATATACCTGAATCATGACATGACATTCATCGAGAATGTTCTATGATTATCTAGATGCGCATAATTCATGTTCTAGATCTTTGTCAAACTGACAATAGTATGACAAATTTGTACCTCACATATAGTTTCTGGAAGGATCCAGAATAAATATTCTATAATTCTAGAACTACATAAAGAAATATACATGCAATAACTACTATAAGCAATATAGTAGCATAAATAACTAATAAACGAATATCAACCGTAAGTACATGAATACGTATCCACGTTACACTGCCCCCTTCTTAGATTTGATCGTCCCGATCAAACATCATCCCAATACATTCTAAAATCTCATCTGGGGGAGCTCCTTGCATCCTCTGGTCCCAATGCTGGCTCTCGCTACCAGAGGAAGACAGGTTACTCGGTGGTACTTTTGATCCTCTTTTTCGGTCATCTAAATGACTCACCGGAGTATGACTACTTTCTCCTGTAGGTGAAAATCTTCGAACAGGTGGTCTGCAACTACACAAGCTAATACGATTCTTGGTGGCCATACAACCTTCACCACTCAATTTACGACGGAATATTTCATCACATCCAGTATTGCGTCGACGGCAGAGACTGTGCCTGCAGATTCGTCTGCGGCGATTACACTTGCTCCTTTCTCGCAAACTGCTGCGCCTCGTGCCTCGGTCCTTGCGTAGGCTCATGCGGCTTCTTCTATTGCGGCCGTAGCACCTTCTACTTCCTGGACCTCTCAGTGGAGTACCGCAAGGTAAAATGTATTTCATACGACCGCTGCTGCCTACACATTGCCTGATGCGTCTTCGAGTTCTGGATGTACTGCATCTTTTAAAAGGACTTTTTCTTCTACTGTTCGAACTCTCTCCATAGATATTTCTCTCCTTCGACTTGGGGACGGCATCTTCCCTCTTAACATCAGGTTCGCTATTTAAGCTGTCTTTGTTGGAGCAATAATGATGTTTCTGTTGGTCGCTGTTTACTATCTCATATTGTTGTCTAATTCTAGCCTGATCTTCTTTATATTCTCGTTTAATTCTTGCCAGGTCTTCTTTATATTTTTGTCTAATTCTTGTGTGTTCGTCTTTATATTCTTGTGTAATTCTTGTCTGTTCTTCTTTATATTCTTGTCTAATTCTATCCTGCTCTTGTTCATCTTGTCTAATTTTGATCCGTTCTTCTTTATATTGTAGCATAATTCTTGCATGTTTTTCCTTACTTTCTAGTCTTATTCTTGCCCATTCTTCTTTTTCTTGTTGTCTTTTTCTTGCATATTCTTCATTTTCTTGTTTTCTTTTTCTTGCCCATTCTTTTTTCTCTTGTTGTCTTTTTCTTGCATCTTCTTCTTTTTCTTGTTGTCTTTTTCTTTCCAGTTCTACGAGGAACTTCAACACATCTGAAGCAGTTACCATTTCTTTGTAATCTTTCGATCTGGTCTTTACCATATTTTCTCAGCAAAATGCGAAGATCCCACTTCTGACACCAATTGTAACGTTTAACCCTGTGCTAAACGTTGTGGGGTGAGTTCACTTGCGTATTACTCAAAGTTCGCAGATTGCTTCCAATGGTTTATTTTCAAACACTCAGTACACGAGCTTCTATTATGGTACAACTGTCACCACTTGTCACCTTGACAATCTACACTGTCACTGTCTTCACCGACAGAACTACTATTAACCTCTGTTTCCACAGACTGGCTGTTATCAACTGACTTGACTCAATGACTTCACAAGACTGACTCTGTCCCGTGATCGACACGGCTTTATATACCTGAATCATGACATGACATTCATCGAGAATGTTCTATGATTATCTAGATGCGCATAATTCATGTTTTAGATCTTTGTCAAACTGACAATAGTATGACAAATTTGTACCTCACATATAGTTTCTGGAAGGATCCAGAATAAATATTCTATAATTCTAGAACTACATAAAGAAATATACATGCAATAACTACTATAAGCAATATAGTAGCATAAATAACTAATAAACGAATATCAACCGTAAGTACATGAATACCTATCCACGTTACACTATTGTATTCGGCGCTCATAATTTCATAACTTTTCAATAAGATTAAGCTATTTTATCTTCTAAGTAACATCCCCTTTTCTCAATTTCGCAGTGCTATCGTTAACTTTGACATTTGAACAAGACGCTGAGCGACCCACTTGCTACCTATGTAATTCGACCTTCAATTCCAGACCTGTGATTCTACGACCGTGTATTTGACCGTAAATATTTGACAGAAAGGCAGAGAACATACTCTCAAGACTTTTTCCTAAAAACGTAACGTCAAATGTCAAGGACAGAAGTAGTCTCAATGTCCTAGCTTAATCATGCATCGGCGACGGTGGCGATCAATAGATATAATTTGTGTACGGAACGTCCTGACTTTCTTTACTCATTCATAGCAAGAAGACTGGAAACAAGGAGTTTAAACTCGCCCTAAAAATCGTGTAAGATTTTATACGAATATGTAAATGCGTATTTGCGCACCATGCCTTGCGCAACAAGCGGCTCTCTCAAAAAAGACAACAGATCATGATCACGGAGATAAATAAAGAGAACAAATATTTAAGGTCGTTCGTCAATATTCGTCATACACGAGGCCGCGCTATATGATATGCAACTCCTATAATCATGTGGCTACGTAGAGAAGCATAGGAAGTTAACTCTCCTTGTTTCTAATCTTCTTGCTCCTTGTATCAAGTCTTCTTGAGACCCAAGATTTTTAGATGAGTAGGTTGCATGGTTACCATGGACTGATCAGCGTCAGCTATTCAAACGCGGGAAATACGTCACCCGGGGAGCCTATTTGAACTAGAAGGAAGCAAGCAGTATGGTTTGACGGTATTTCCATTAGTTTAAATGAGTATATCGAGGCCTAGATTTTACCAAATTGTCCTCAATTATCCACTTAATGAAATACATAGATTGAATTGGTATATACGTATATACTTTACATGATTTATTTATATTTAAAATATCATGTGACAGTAAAGGTTAGTTAGACTTTCTGGTAGATTAAAAAACTAATTGCATCAAGTATATATTCAATTATTTCATTTTGTTATACTATTTTTGATTTCGAAATTTATTTTTCAATTTCATATTCGCAATAATACAAAATGGCAGTCATTTTCGCGACACACATAACCGAGAATAACCTTCGAGTTAATTTTAAGGTGAGGGTATAACCGCTCTATTACCGATAGCAGATCACCAGGAACTCGCGAAAAAATAGTCATCCAGTAAAAACAATAGAGTCGCAGGTAGCGTCAACATCGCTTCTCGCTGAGCAGATGGATTGAGGATGACGTCATGCTGGCAGGATCCAATGAAATGTTCTCACCAAATATTAAAATAAATTCTACTTTATATAAGATTATTAATTATTACTGAATTATCAACATAACAAATATTACAACGACATTCTTCGGTGATATCAGTCAGCTGTTGTGATAAGAGGTTGAATGAATGCTATTCCCCGAAGACCACCCAGCGCGAATTGTTTCCAAAGTTACTCAGCTGCTTGTATGATTCAACATAAAGACCATCTTTCATGATTGTAGACAATGGTAGAAGAAGCTGCTCTGTCTTTTATAATCATAAAATTTATACAGCATAATAATTATTTCTACAGAATCAACATTATACTTTATTTATATGGTACATAAGGTTCATATATTTCTTATCATTTGTTCATCACACATGTTGTAATAATGAATTAATTTTATAATATCAGTATACAAGATGTGTCGGCATTGATTTAAATTAAAATGTATATTTCTCATGACTAAAACTGTGAAAAAAGGTACAAATATCAAGAAAAATGATACAAGTAACTACAAAATAGCTATGTGAGATGTGAAAAATGACAGAAAGAAATGCAAAATACATGAAATGAGAGAAAAATGGTACAAATATCAAGCAAAATGAGGCAAGTAACTCTAGAAAAATAGTACAACAACATCCACGAAAGTTGTGATATTGCAAAATGTTCAAAAGAACATGAGGATCCTTTTTGGAAGGAGACAGCAGACTTTATCGAGCTGGTGAACGATTGGTTTGACGTTTGCAACGCAAGCCACAAATATGGTAGCCATCCAGGACTTCACGCGTATGGACTCGACATCGAGAAGCAAAATGATGTCCTGGACAGGATGACCACCATGATGTCGACTATGCGCGTGATGTCAAAGAATACGATAAAACGATCGCTGGTACCCTTTCAAAAGAGGGTCATCTTGAACAACATGGCCCTGAAGGAACTACTGTCCTATTTCAAGTCAAAATATAATACGAATTCAAATTGAATATATTTTGACGAGGAAATTGAATCAGGACATTATGGAGCAAGCCTTTTCCACTCTGAGAGCCATGGGCAGATTCGATGATAATCCATCAGCATTGGGAATGAAATATAGAATTAGAAATTACATCCTCGGTAGGCATGCCGCGACGATTCTAGCAGCAAACACTAAGGAATTTTCTTCTGAAGACGACGACGGAAAGGACATCATGCTTACACATGACATCTCGTCACCTCCTGGACTCGACATGTTGCAGCAAGAAGTTATAGAAAATTCTGAAGACAATGTCGACGACAGTATCGAGGAATGGAACGACACCAGTCACATCAACGCAGATGGCAATGAGATATCACAGTTTTGCGTTTTCGAGAACGTAGTGAAGAACGAGGAAAACAATTGTGACGACTGTTTGGACAATGTAATGTAAAATTCCAAAAATGAAAGGAAAATTCAACTTTGAAATATTATATGGATGAGACTTAAAAATTTCAATTAGCATTAACTCTGGGGTATCAGATTTACTATTACCTTTTCTGAAAAAAATAATAAAAAGTATAACTTTAATTTGATGAAAACTAATAACTGAAGGTTAATATTATATGTCAATTTATTTTTCAGGAATTTTATACAATTTACATATTTAACATTTTCTTTTACTATCTATAAGATCGCTTTTATGTTTATACCAGTTCTGATAAATAATTTTTTGAAATTTTTTTTGCTGCTAACAATCAGTTAATTTATTTCAATCCAGTCCCAAAATTCCCCAGAGATATATATATTTGTCTTTATCTGGTATCAGTCTTTTGATCGTGTGATAATATCAATAAATCTTTCTTCTGATTTGAGAAGAAATGGGTTAGCGATCAAATAGATTTTTATTTTAATTTATAAATTTATTTGATCGCTAACCCATCTCTTCTCAAATCAGAAGAAAGATTTATTGATATATATATATATATATATATATATATATATATATATATATATATATATATATACATATTTATACTTTTTATCTTATCAATTCATAGGATATTGGAAGTATAAGTTTATCTACTTTCCACACACAGCAAGAGCAAGACTTGCTCTTGCAATTTGAAAAAGCCACGGTAGAGCAAAGTCTTTTCGATGAAGCATTGAAATTCGTTTGCGGCTACGTGGCCCATAGATACAGAGATAAATATTCTTCGTTGGTGTCCAACGACGTTACTCTTGACGAGAGTGAGGAGTTGAATCAAACCTGCAATTGGATTTCTCTGTTATCCAGAGGAAAACTCACGCAGCCTTCAATTGAACTCGTCACAGTCGGGAGAGTAATGGCAGATGAATTTAATAAAATGCATGGCCTCGATTTCGACAGAGAACCCAAAGTTTTCCAGAGATTGAAAACGCAGACTATCGCAGCAATGGGGACTAATGTCGAAATAGCTGAAGAAGTCATTTTATGCATGGCTAGGTGCATGACGTGGTTCAGAATTCGACGGTTTAACGATAATTTAAAAAATGAAATCTACGTTCGCAAACAAAACAAAAAAATTGGAAAAAGTCGGTATAAAAAAAGTCATCACCTCATAATTACTTATCTCATCTACATTTATTAAATAAATATTTTATGATTACATCTAAATGTGTGATTTTATTTCTTATTCACAGAATAAACATCTCAACGTATAATTTAATTTTACACATTGATTTTCGAATAGGTTATGTTGCATAATTAATAAATCTAAATAATCAAACGAATTTATTGAATCTCTAGTATTGAAATAATAATAATAACCAATAAATAATGAGCTTTTTGATGAATCTAGTACGTAAGAAGATTCATAACATCAATTTATATGATCAGTTGTCCAACAATTTTCAATAAAAAGAATAAAGTATTTCCCTACTACTCTGAAGAGGAATAACCTGTCAATTGAATTCAAGGAACATTTATTTATTATTATTTATTCATTTTTTGGTTGGTTTTATAGGATAGTAAAGAAAAGGTTCCGATTAGACAAACAAAATTATAATATTCCCAAGAATCGGTACAAGATAAATATTTAATATCTTCTTGCACATTTGAATCAAGGCGGGATAAAACTAAGATGGATGCTTTCAGGCAACCTGCGCCAACCGAACGAAAACTCGTCCGTCTAGGGAACATACCTTGTCTATTTGTACCATGGAGAATACGGCTTTGTAGCGGTGTAGGACATACAGAGAAAACATACCTCCAATGGACATAGGAGAAAGACTTGTGACGTGAGTTAGCGTTTTCGTTTAGGAACGGGCTCACATCGTCTGAGTTCGAGAATAAGGCCCCAGATGAGAATCGCTAAAACGTCCATTCGGTACGTAACGTCCCGAGTTCGTGAGTCAGAGTCCCACTAGATTGTGACTGGATAGTGTTCTCTGGTTCCAATTCAGTTCGGGAGCTACCGAATGCCTAGAGATGAGAATCGCTTAAAATGTCGACTCGGGAAGTGACGTTCTGAGTGCGTGAATGAGAATCCCACTGCTCTGGCCAGCTTAAGTTATGTCAGCAGTCAATGTTATATTTCTATATTGGTCCCATATATCTGCCCATTTTCGACGGCTATTTTAACCACAGTCATATAATATAAGGTATTGCAACATCATGGAGTTTGGGCAGGCCAAATTGTCATGGATATTGAAGAAATTTTTAGTTTGCATTATAGCCATTTTGGTTGTGGCGCTAGTCACTAGTGTCAATGTGTCAGTAGCTGGTATCTGTTTAAAATTAATCTCAGAGATAATCATTCGTTTAATCGCTTTTATTATATAATAAATGATTCGCTTACCGTTTCAGAAATTAATTTGAATTCAGTACAGTACAAATCAAGAATCTTATTTAAGAAATTAACCTATAGTTCTGAGACTTATGCAAATGTACAGAATATGCCAACAGCTTAGACAACGTACCTAGTCTAACGCCTACAGTAGGCGCATTATGTACATTTGCGTTAGTCTCAGAACTAAAAGTTGAAAGCCACAATATAACTAAACTTGTTGAATTTTGATGTATTCTGACCTTCAACTTTCAGTTCTGAGAATTACTTAAATACGCAAATGTACTTAATACGACTACAGGCCAATGTTTTGAATTTTGGAACAGCCAGCATAAAAATCTTATTCACTTATTCTTCACATCATGTGAGCTATTTTAAGTCCCATGCTGTGCTCTCGCTGTGTTCGGGGAGTCACTATCTGCACTATCTCGCACTATCAGCTGGGGTTCTGCTACCTATTTATTAGTATTCTGTGCCTATACCACTCAGTTGACAGTCAGGACACACAATGGCGGTCGGCGTTAAAACTCATCTGCAATAAAGCGCTCTATAGTCTCTAGTAATACAAACGCTATTGTGACGTCTATAATTTTTGTGTCACGTCAAGTTAATGCTATCAACGCTATTTCTTCCGTGGTAGTGCAGGCACAGATTATTCTGTGGTGTAGGGTGTAGGTTTATATTCTCTGATGCAGAGACAACCATCTCTATGATAGGGGTAGTCATGATACAATAATATACCATGGGGCATGGGGGTAGTGTTCTCTGCTCTATGCTCTATCATAACCATAAGGAACGTTTATCTATATTCAGTTTATAAACTTTGATATTGTAAAAAAAGTTATTTGCGTCAACTGAAATTCTAAAACATTAAGGGATACAAAATACGTCCTCTAAAACTAAAAAAAAAATAATAAATTTGTTTCTTTCGGAAATGAAAATATGGTTACAAAAATCTCTACATTGTTCTTGACACACACAATAAAAACTGTTCGATGCAGCTTTGCTGAAACTCGTCAAAATGTACCATTGATAAAAAAGGTTAAACATGATTTTCCAGTTTATGTGAAAAAAGATGATCACTTTAAATTCAGTAAAGTGAAGACAGTAGAGAAGCTGGCAGAACTGCTAAATTTACGAAGAGCCAAGGCTTTGGACATTGTGAATACATATGAAAAAGAGTTTCGCAGTTTGCCTACATATAGTGTTGGCGAAAATTACTTTCTATGTATAAGCAACGGTTTGGAAAAAGATGTATTGATCGAAAATCCGTCAATTTTAACATCATCGTTCATACAGGAGAAGATAAAGTTGTTAAGGAAACTTCATTATGACCTCAGTGTAACAGCTCCTCTTCTTATTCTGTGTAATAAATTTTTAGAGAATGTAATTTATCGAGAAATAAGCCCTAGAATTCCAGCGTTAAGCGAACTTTTCGAGGTAAAAATGATATAGGATGCGAGGCAGACGATCAATTACAACTACATTTCAGGTACCTGAAAAAACAATTTGCAAATTGATGTCCTTGAGAACATTTCTAATAACTGTCAACTATGCAAACATCGAAACTAATTTCAAACTACTAATAGGTATATCCTCAAGAGCAAATACGGCGGTAATATTCAAACGATTAATTCTCTTATTACAGCAGCTGGTTGTTCTAAAGAAGATATAATGGTGGATCTTTGGGTGCTCCGTTACAGTCCAGAACAAATTAGAAAAAGGATTTGCTTTGTTCAAGAAAATAATATTGATAAATTTAGAACATGGATGGTAAGAGCATCAGATTTAATAATGGACAGGTATAATTTCAAAAACTTGAGAGATTGAGCTCTGTTCAAATATATTTATTTCTAGGTATGTAAGAAGAAGATCTGATGCCAAGGAGATTTTGGGTGAAAACTCACTTATACAGTACCTTTCAGAAAAGATGCAATGTAGCGAAAGTTGGGTTGAATGCATTATAGAAAAACACCCTGCATTACAAAACAAGTGCTTACGAAAATTGAACGAAATGATCGATTTTCTTACATTATGTGGTTTTACTCCGCTTCAGATATGTAGATCGCCAAAAATTCTAACGCACAGTATAGATACCGTTAAAGAGAGGCTCAAACAACTAGATAGCTATGGTAAAAAGCTTGATTCATTGCATGTCCTTACAAAGAGCAAGAAACAGTTCGACCAATATTGTGAGCAATTCAAGCCTTTAAAGAATAAAAGATAGATTAATGATTGTTGTTTTCTTATCCTTTATCTGCGATAGTATATTACAGAAACAGAAAATTCTGATACATTCATTTAAACATTGGTTAAAACTTAACTAATATAATTCATCCTACAGATTTTGATTGTAAATGACTTGATTGTGTATTGAAATACACAAACAATACTACAGCTGATAGTCGGGCCTGTAAATCTTGCTGATTGAGATCATGAGCCCATTCCACTCTTCCCCAATGCCCTGTTTGATATTCTTCTTCTAGTCTACTAAGCAGAACTGCTTTCTCTGGAGTTATAAATCTTTCGGTACAGGCTATCGTTAGTATCACAGATTTTAATGTATCAACACCGTACATAAACCCTGAAATTTGAAAACTTCATTCATTTAGTTAATACATGTCAAGATTTCGGAAATGTTTACTTCTCTTCATATCAAACAATGATGAAACATCATCTGCTCATATTTGATCAAGTCAAAAATTCACCTTCGAATAGTTTCAATGATATTAATTTATTTTCCCGACAATTTAAGTTAATTATCTACTCAATAAAGGATTACCATTAACGGCAGCAAAATTGAACGATAACAGATGCTTAGTTAGGTTGTCTTTATCTTGGTCGCTGACAATAGGGACATCCATTTGTACTGATTTTTTCAAATGTAAGTTAAATCTATCATTAAACCATTCTATAATGGGATCCCATTCCCTCACTTGGAAATCTAGGAGCTTATCATCTTCCTAAAATAGAAAAGAGCTAAAACACGAAAGATATAATTATCACAGCAATCATACGTTAGCTTGGAAAAGTATGGTGTCTGTATCTAGATAATTTACGATATAGCTAACTATGTCATACTTCGTGAGATTATTAGGATTGTCGAGGACTGTATTACATAATGTCGTCTGAAATACAGAAGATGATAATTTGATTTTTTTACTTAGGCTTCCAATATCTTACAAAATGCATTTTACTCTGTACAATTTTCTCTTTCTGAGCATCCCACTCTGTGGCCACTGCAATAGCCAGCGGTTCACTGTCTATCGCAAATATATTTCCATTGGGGGTCTTCAATTTTCTTTGGTCTAATGTGATTTCAAACTTACCATCACTGCGTAATATGTTTGTAGATTTGTAGAAACGTTTTGGAGGCAATGCTGTTGGATTTGAGAAGAACTTCATGTATAATGTATAATATTTATCAGTTTTAGGTTAGGTCCAAATTACCATAATGACGAATGTTTTGTCTTGTTTTGTAAAGTTGTTCATTTACTAATAATTTATCAATTTGCCGAATCAGATAGATGCTTTTTCTGCCAAAGTACTTCTCCATATTATAAATAAATAATAATACAAAATTTCAGTTCTTATTTAGAATACTAGTATTTGTATTACTATTCGAACCACAGAATACAAATAAATAATTCAAACCAATCATAAAATATGTATACGGAGAACGGGGATTCAAACCAAAGAACACACTACATCCTACAACAACCACGGTCATATAGACAGCAGAAAGGCATAGAAAGTAGAAAGGTCTCAAAACGAGAATACAAAAAGTGGTTCGCTTAGCGTCCGGTCTTTTCAGCTTCCAATTTTCGCCGCGTGGATCGCAGTTGACGGGGAATGTTGCTTAAAACATAAAAATACCAATGACCTATTAACAGAGAAAGACAGAACACTTCATTGATAAAATACGTTTTGTTTGTTGACAACATCTTTGTTGGCCACGGTGGCGAGCTGTGGGAGCGGTCAGGGGGGGGACAGAACGGTTTTAACTAAACCCCGCCTCACTGTACTCGTCATTTCGCATAGAGAATATGACACCAGTGACGTCTCGTTCTTTTAGGTTTTATTTGCTATACGTCGAAATAATTAATACCACAAATTAAATCTTAAGCTTGGTAAAAAAAGTCAATATCCGAAAGTTGTATGTTTCAGCAAATAAACTTGCTAAATTTCTTGTGTTCATATAATAATCGCAAGGAAGATTTCTATCCATGCTCCACACGTGTTATAGCTTTTGACATATATACCTATTATATACATACTGGCTTAAGTATATAGAATTATGTGATTATGTGCATCTAGATATTCATAGAACATTCTCTATGAACATCATGTCATGATTCAGATATATAAAGCCGTGACGATCACGGGACAGGGTCAGTCTTATATATTAAGTCAGTTAATAACAGTAATGGTGTTTTCGAGATGAAAACACGGCGCGTTTTGATAACCAAATGTCAAAGTTCTGATACCTGATTGGTGCGTTTGAAAGTACGGCATGTTTCGATTGGTTTCGCTAAACACAACACTAGTTGAGTTTTGTATCTCGAAATCACCATCAGTCTATGGAATCAAATGTTATTAGTTATTCAGTCGGTAAAGACAGTGACCGTTTAGATTGTCAAGGTGACAAGTGTGACAGTTGTTCGAAATAAACCATTGGAACCAATCTGCGAAATTTTGAGTCTTACACAAGTGAACTCACCCCACAACGTTTAGCACAAGGTTAAATGTTAAAATATATTATAAAGGGAGGATGACTTATTCTGTATCCTGTTCTATAAGTAGCAGTGGCTGAAATAACGTCCTGTTAGAGAATAAACGTCTCTGTTCTGGTCCTGTGATAAGTTGTCAATTTGGGGTGTTGCGCAGAATTTCACTGAATGTCTATTGTTGGTTTCAAGCATAGAATTATGACCTCAAGCAAGGTTTCTAGATGAATTAGGGTTAGGTGGTAATTTTTTGTGAGGGGGGATGACGCGTGATCGGGGCCAGAGAATACTGGGTTGCCGCGTGCCGTCATTCTTCTTTGTTTACACGGTGGTTACGAGTTCTTTTACACTGTTGTTGAGCTGTTTTATTTGACTATTTTCTTCTAAAAACTGTTTAAATTTGTTGTGATTCGCTTAGCTGTGATTATTTCATGTACTTAGAAGCTGAAAGCTTCCCAAAATACATTTATTTTGTCTTATACCTTTGTGAGCTAGTGTTATATTATATACGTTTTAACAAGGTAAGTTTGAGGTTTCGATGTCTAAAACGGATGTTTGAAAAAATTTTTGTTCATCGATTCAACTTTCTGTCACTTGTTATTGAGATTTTGAGATTTTCATTAATAGAACAAGAAATACTTTATTTGCGGAACGGTCATAGGATCATTATATTGCAGAATGTTCTTATAGATTTTATAAATATTATGATCAAGAACGTACAGTTTGTTTCACGAATGTTGGCGTCTGCCTTGAAAACACGATAAATGGATCAATCCAACTGACGGAAGTAAATCAAGTGCGTTACGATTTCGAGCTAAGATATGGCATTTAAGGAAGTTCATATAGTTAGAGAAAAAAATATCGATTGATTAAATAAGCAAACATGATATGAAAGATTTATTATGTCGTGGGGAAAACAATCTGTCTGTTCCAAAACTCAAAACATTAGCCTGGCCAGGGTTAAAATGGCCGTCGAAAATTGATAGATATATGTACTCAATATAGGAATATGACATTGACTGATGACATAATTTAAGCCTGGCCAGGCTAATGTTTTGTATTTAGGAACACAAATTTTCAAGAAAATGAAAGATAATTTGTCGGTTTCTTTTGATTCTAACGTGGATTCCAAGTTGTATCACTGCGGTGAATTGTTATCATGGATCACTTGAAATAATCTTAGACTTTCTCGGTAGAGATATGTGTAAATTGAATATCAAACAATCATTTGACTGATGTACAGGTTAATATTATAAATTATTTTCTGATAGTTATGAAAAAACGTACTTTGAGTATCTTTTCTATAGTTTATCGCAAACATAATGTAGCTGTTTGTTCAGGTTTTAATTTTTTTTGAATCGCGTATCAAGATATCGCATTGTTTTAATACGACACCGGTGAAAATTGTCAACTTGATGATTGTAGCAGTCAAGAACCTAAAGGTTCTTGGTAGCAGTGATGCATACAAGATTGACAATCATATAGGTATTAATGTTTCGCTGATATAAAGATTTATATTACATATCAATTGTAGATTATAATAAAAAATGTACGTTGAATATCATTTTTTTCTAATTTATTGTTGCAATAATATAACATTTTGAGCGAATTAGAACTTTTTTAAAGCAGGTACAATATTTCATAAGTTGAAAATAGCATGAAATATAATATAACAATATTAAATGAAATATTGTAACGGGGATTTATATTAAAACTGGGTTCGATTTATTTTCACTTATTTATTTACACCAATTCAATTCATTTCAAACACATTTATTTTGTTTTGGTAACTTTTACAATTGTTTGTGTATGTATATTTATTTCATTTCTTCTTGTCTGATAGGGGGCTTTCCCCCTTGTCAGACTGACATTTATACCAATAACTACACGACTATATACACATTTATATTCACACTTATTTCTCGTACTATATACGACTTTTCTACTGCCTATGATCTATAACCGACTGACTATCTATCACTAACTAACTATATCCGTGGTCCGTGTGTTTATATCCACTTAACCTCCTGTCTCGAAGCTTCTCGTCCTTTCTAATATATGGTTCTGGAAGTATTTCCCAATATATTCCTTCGAGAGTAATCGAGGTGCTTCCGGGGCTCCAGAGTGTTCTTCCATTTTTCGGGATGTTTGTGACATTTGTGAGTGTGTGTTGGTGTCTTTATTCGGGTAAGTCTTCACGTTACACTGCCCCCTCCTTAGCATATGATCGTCCCGATCAGAATCACCCTTCACAATAAGTGAAGTTTTACTTTCTACTGCAAATGTTGACGTGTTGGATAGGTACAATAGGAAGCAAACAATTAGAGTTCTTCTTGATAGTGGATCACAGTCAAGCTTTATTACTGATCAAGCATGTAACAAATTAGGTATAGAAAAATAAAAAGTTGAGATTCTTCTTAATGGCATAAATAGTTCAGTTTCGACGATAAACTATAGATGCAATACAAAAATTTATTCAAAAAATAATGGGTTTCCAACATCAATTTCTTGTTTTATTATCCCGAACATTACTGGCAGTTTGCCCATATCCCGAAAGATTATAAGCTCGCGGATCCTTGTTTTTTCCAGCCACAATCGATAGATATGTTGATTGGCGCTGATTTGGTTTGGAATCTTATTTGTGAAGAAAAGGTTTCATTAGGCTACAGAAATCCAATTTTTCAAAAAAAACCATTTAGGGTGGATTGTCACTGGTCCTTTGTATAATAAGGGTAAACATAGGGTATCGTTTAGCAATGTTAGTCTTACGATAGAGCAAGAAATTCAATATGATTTAAAGAAATTTTGGGAATTGGAAAATTGTGATGCAGTAAATAAATGTTTATCAGAAGAAGAACTTGTTTGTGAAAATCACTTTATAAAAAATACTAAGCGCAATGAAAATGGTGCATTTATCGTTAAATTACCATTAAAAATGAATATTTCGAACGTAGGTAGCTCTTTTAACGAAGCAAAAAAGAGATTTTGTAATTTGGAGCGAAAAATTAACTCTAATGAAGAATACAAAATCATGCGTTCATGAGAGAATACATTCAGTTAGGTCATATGTCCAAAATAAACGTTGATGAAAGTGATATGGTATCAGGGTATTACATGAGCCATCATGGGGTTTATCGGGAAGATTCTATTACTACGTCATTAAGAGTAGTATTTGATGCTTCATTGCCAAGTTGCACAGGTTACTCGTTGAATAATATTTTAATGGTTGGTCCAACTATTCAACAAGATTTGTTCTCTATTTTAACTCACTTTAGGCAGCATAACATTGTTGTTACTGCTGATTGCACAAAAATGTATAGGTCAGTCTCAGTAGCAGCCGAAGATAGGACGCTTCAAAAAATATTTTGGCGTTTCAATAGTGGAAGTCCCTTAGATACTTATCAGTTAAATACGTTGACATATGGAACGGGTCCGGCTTCTTTCCTTGCAATCAGGTGTTTAGTTCAATTAGCTGAGAATGTCAAATCTGTCTATCCCGTTATTTCAGATATTATAAAAAATGACTTCTACGTGGATTGTGGATGATATGTTGACAGGTGCAGAGTCAGCTCAAGAAGCAAAACGTATAACTCAGTTGCTGTTTAATGTGTTGAAAGAAGGCTGTTTAATACTTAGAAAATTTTCTTCAAATGTTCTGAGGATTTTAGATTGTATTCCTGATAATGACAATTTGTCTAAAATTGTTGAATTTGGTGAAAATGAAAGAAAAAAGACACTTGGTCTAATTTGGTCGCCATTTTAGGATCTGTTAATTTTTAAGGTTAAACCTATGTCAGAGAGTAAATGTATAACTAAACGTCTAATCTTATCGAATAGTTCAAAGATTTTTGATCCCCTAGGTTTGATTAGTCCTTGTACTATAGTAATCAAAATGTTACTTCAAAATCTGTGGATTGAAAAATTGTCAGGTTCCTCAACATATTGTATCTTTTCGGTTAGAGTTTGTATCTGAGGTGACTGATTTAAATAATTTGAAAGTAGAACGTCATGTGTTGTGTAAAAATTCTAGAAATATTGAAATGCATTGTTATGCTGACAGTTCTGAAAAGGCGTATGGTGCATGTGTTTATTTAAGATCGTTTGACGAGTATGGCTATGTCACTGTTAATTTGATGGCTTCTAAAGCAAAGGTTGCGCCATTGGAACTGTGTGGCGCACTTGTGGCTGCCCGATTTTTCGGCTTCAAAGGCTTTAAGACTTGAAGTGGCAAAAAGATATTTCTGGTCGGATTCCACTATTGTATTGGGTTGGGTGAAAACACCTCCTGATAAGTTGAAGACATTTGTAGGAAATAGGGTGTCTGAAATCCAAAATCTTACTAGCAATGATGTTTGGAGACATGTTCGAAGTGAACATAATCCTGCAGATTATTTATCACGTGGTGTAAAATGTTCGGAAATAAGGGATATGGAGATGTGGTGGCATGGACCAGCTTTTTTGCATTTGAATGAATCCTTCTGGCCAAAAATTCCGAATAAAAATGTTTGTTTACCAGACGTGAAACAAAATAAAATAAATTGCAACGCAAGTATATCAATAGATAAAAATAATAATGATATTATTGAGCGATTCTCAGATCTTGTGAGGCTGAAAAGAATTGTTGCATTAATGAGCAGATTTGCGTATAGTTGTAAAAATCCTACAGTGCGAAAGGTGGGACCGTTATTACAAGGTGACATTGAGTATTCATTCAATTAACTTTTGAAACATATTCAGCATGAATATTTTCAAGTCGAAATAAGTCAAATAAAAACCAAAAAATTGAAGTCATGCAAAATACTTAGCTTAAGTCCATTTCTAGATCATAATGAGTTTATGAGAGTTGGTGGAAGATTATCGAATGCTAGATTTCAATTTGAGAAAAAGCATCCAATAATTTTGCCTTCTAGCCATCCTCTCACAGAATTAATTTTAAGACATGAACATATCAAAATGCACCATTGTGGGCCGCAACACTTACTTTCATCTATTCGCGAGAAATATTGGCCGATTTCTGGCAGAGTGTTATGTAAAAAAATAGTAAGTAATTGTGTTAAATGTAGAAGATAAAACCCAAAGGTTTTGACTCCTATAATGGGTAACCTACCCGAGCAACGGCTTATTCCAAAACATCCTTTTTATGTAAAAAATCGTATAGGCAGAGGTGCTAAGTTATCAAAGGCATATGTCGCTCTTTATATTTGCTTTTTAGTTAAGGCAGTGCACTTGGAATTAGTGACTGATCTTACAACAGAAGCTTTTATTTTATCATTAAGACGGTTTTCTTCTCGTAGAGGTAAGCCGTCCACTATTTTTTCTGATAATGGATGTAATTTTGTAGGCGCTTGTTCAGAATTAAAAGAATTAGGCCGTTTTATTAGTGATAATGAGGAATCCATTGTTAGCAGGATTTGCAAGGAAGAAATTGATTGGCATTTTATACCACCTCAGTCGCCACATTTTGGGGGCCTCTGGGAGGCTGGGGTTAAAACTATGAAACATCATCTGAAGCGCGTTGTCAGTAATACTCCGCTTACCTTTGAACAATTATATACCCTTCTTTCGGAAATAGAAGCGATAATGAATTCTCGCCCTATATCTACCCTATCCTCTAATCCTGATGATCTCACACCATTGACACCGGCACATTTTTTGATTGGTCGTCAATTGAGTCCTGTACCTAGTGCAGAAGTAAGTAGTTTACCATGTAATCGCTTGTCAGTGTATCAGCATTTACAGAAGATGAAGCAACATATATGGGTTCGTTGGAGCAAAGAATACATTTCAGAGTTGCAGCAGCGAAACAAGTGGAGACAAAATCATGACACTTTGAAGGAAGGTGCGATAGTCCTAATCAAAGATGACAATGCGTCACCCATGAAGTGGAAAATGGGAAGAGTCCTGAGTGTGTTTGTTGGAAAGGACAGTGTTGCGCGAGTGGCACTTATAAAAACTGAATAAGGTGTAATAAAACGAAGTTTCTCAAAGATATGTCCACTGCCTGTAAATTGATAAAATGTTTTATTTATTGTATATAGGTTATTTGTTTATTGTTATTTGTTTTTGTATTTCTTATGTTTCAGAGCCATATTGTAATTATTTTCATGACTTTGTAATAAGATGTCGTTGAAAGACTAGTCTTTCAAGGTGGGCGGCATGTTTAGTATTCTTATTTTGTAAGTGGTTTTTTTATATTTTTATTTTGTGAGAATGGCAACAGCGCTGCATCTGCACAGGAAGTATTGTCTGTCTGTGATGCGTGCGCCGAGCCACACAGTCAAGAGAAGCTAGATTGAAGTAGAAGTGAGAGATTGCTGTTTGATATTGATGTATAAAGATCTGAGACGCACGTGCTTGTTGAAACGTTTATTTGAATAAACTAATCTGTTATATTCTGAAATATGAGTTATCAATTGGAAACTTGAATAAAAATTACTTTGAAAGAGTAATTAACAGACACCAACACACACTCACAAATGTCACAAACATCCCGAAACATGGAAGAACACTCTGGAGCCCCGGAAGCACCTCGATTACTCTCGAAGGAATATATTGGGAAATACTTCCAGAACCATATATTAGAAAGGACGAGAAGGTTCGAGACAGGAGGTTAAGTGGATATAAACACACGGACCACGGATATATTTAGTTAGTGATAGATAGTCAGTCGGTCATAGATCATAGGCAGTAGAAAAGTCGTATGTAGTCCGAGAAATAAGTGTGAATATAAATGTGTATATAGTCGTGTAGCTATTGGTATAAATGTCAGTCTGACAAGAGGGAGAGCCCCCTATCAGACAAGAAGAAATGAAATAAATATACATACACAAACAATTGTAAAAATTACCAAAACAAAATAAATGTGTTTGAATTGAATTGAATTGGTGTAAATAAATAAGTGAAAATAAATCGAACCCAGTTTTAATATAAATCCCCGTTACAATATTTTATTTAATATTGTTATATTATATTTCATGCTATTTTCAACTTATGAAATATTGTACCTGCTTTAAAAAAGTTCTAATTCGCTCAAAAAGTTATATTATTGCAACAATAAATTAGAAAAAAATGATATTCAAAGTACATTTTTTATTATAATCTACAATTCATATGTAATATAAATCTTTATATCAGCGAAACATTAATACCTATATGATTGTCAATCTTGTATGCATCACTGCTACCAAGAACCTTTAGGTTCTTGACTGCTACAATCATCAAGTTGACAATTTTCACCGGTGTCGTATTAAAACAATGCGATATATTGATACGCGATTCAAAAAAAATTAAAACCTGCACAAACAGCTACATTATGTTTGCGATAAACTATAGAAAAGATACTCAAAGTACGTTTTTTCATAACTATCAGAAAATAATTTATAATATTAACCTGTACATCAGTCAAATGATTGTTTGATGTTCAATTTACACATATCTCTACCGAGAAAGTCTAAGATTATTTCAAGTGGTCCATGATAACAATTCACGACGTCGTTGGGGATTATACAGCCAAACCAGGTCTCCCACGTCGAAGACTCCATCAGCTGAGCGAATATTGCAGTGGTGCTTCATTCGATCACTGGCAAGCTGGATGTTTTGTCTGGCTAGCTCGTGGACTTTATCCATTCTGACTCTCAATTGGTCGATGTATCCTTCTCCTGTGACATAATTCTCTGTAGGTCTGCCCCAACATTAAACTAGCAGGAGTCTGACCAGTTGTTTCATTCACAGCCGCCCGATAGGCCATCAGGAACATATGGATGTACTGATCCCAATCTCTCTGATGTTCTGAGACAACCTTAGAGAGGTTCCCATGGTTCGGTTCATCTTCTCTACCGTTCCGTCCGATTGAGGATGCAAAGGGGTCGTTCTGGTCTTGTTCGCAACTATTAGTCTGCACACATCTTGGAACAGGGCTGACTCGAAATTTCTTCCTTGGTCCGAATGGATTTCAAGAGGAACGCCAAAACGTGAAAAGAATTCCTTCACCAACACCACGGCGACGGTCGATGCTTCTTGGTTAGGGATTGCGTACGCATCTGTCCACTTTGTGAAGTAATCCATGGCTACCAGGATATACTTATTCCCATTGTCCGTTTCAGGAAATGGCCCCGCAATATCCACTCTCCATGGGACTCCCAACATTATACTGCCTCATAGGTGCCCGCTTTCTGCCAAGTGGTCCATTGCTGGCTGCACACACTTCACACTTACGGCACCACTGTCTCACATCTTCTTTGCAATTCACCCAATAGAATCGCTTTCGAACCTTCTGCAGAGTCTTGGTGATTCCAAAATGTCCACCCGAGGCTCCGTCATGTAGCTGACGTAGTATCCCCGGCACTTTGCTTCTTGGCACAACTAGTTGTAATCTGGATTCAGTGCCAACTTCAGACTCAAAGGTTCTATACAACAGATCAGCTCTTAACCCAAGACAGTCCCATTGGCTCCAGTATGATTTCACTTCTGGGCTTCGCAAACTTATATCCCGCCAAGACGGCCTCTACTTACGGCGCATCCACTCCAAGACCACTCTCAAACATGGGTCGTTCTCTTGGGCCAGTTTCATTTGTTCGGGCTGCCACTCCTCATTCTCTACGGTTGTTCCTCGTATAGGGCAAACCTTGTCTTCCATCTTGACATATTCTAGTTTTTCCGACGGTGCCGCCTTCTTCTTACAACTGCGGCGTACGTGTCCTAGCTCACCACGGTTCCAAAACCTTGGCTCTCTCTTCTTTGATTGCGCTTCCGTAACTAGCTTCCTTATCATTTCTAACAGGGACACTCTGTTGGACTGATCTTCCTCGATGGCTCTTAAACGGTGACCTCGGGAAGTTTGGCTTGCGGCTTCATGCTCCAAAGCAATAGCTAGTTCTTCTTCTAGCAATTTTGGTCTGGCCAGCTTCAACGCCTTCTGCAGCTCGCTCTCCCTCAATCCATTTACAAATGTGTCCACCGCGATTTCATCAAGGAAGCTATCGGCAGCTGTAGGATATGCTAGTCGCACAATACGGGCTACCTCTCCGTCAAACTCTTGCAGACTCTCATTTGCATGTTGCACCCGAGATCGTAATTGGGCTTTGTATACTTGCTGAAGATGACTGTCTCCATACCGATTCTCCAATTTAGAAAGCAAGATATGGTAGTTTGCTTGGCCAGCTGGAATAGACCTAAGGATGTCTGCTGCATCACCTCGTGAAGCAGCATTCTGTTTTTCGGTCCACTGGTTAGCCATTGCCACTGCTTCAAATTGCCTTCGATAGGTTGACCAAGAGCACTTTTCATCAAAGTTTGGTAGCTTAACTCTCATACTTCCCGCGGCTAAGTCCCCTATATTTTCGCCTTTGAAGGTCTGGCTCGCATTTTCATCTTTTTGTACACTGCAGTTACCATTCTCAACTGTCATTTCCAATGTCTTGATTTTCTGTTGCAGTTCTTTTCTGTAGTGACAAATTTTTCGTCAACTGCTCTTGAAATTTCTTCAAGTCTTTTATCAGTTTTACTGGAAACATCTTTAATTTCATCTTGAGGAGTTCTAGAAACTTCTTCAAACTTTTTCGAGACTTCATCGAATTTCACCCCAAATGTCCTGGTTACTTCCTCGAATCTATCGTTATTATTTCTAGAAATTTCTTCGAATTTTTCATTATTATTTCTAGAAATTTCTTCAAACTTTTTCGAAAACAGTTCTTCCGGAGTGTGGAACTCGAACTTATCAGGATATTCTCCATTATCAATTAGAATGTCCCTTAACCGTTACTGGAGGATCGCTTTATTACCGAAATCATCACAATCCCGCTCCACCAATTGTTCTTTGAGTTGTTTCACTGTTCACTGCACTAATTTTATTTTGAATTGTCTTTATTAACAAAGTCAATTAATCAATACAGTTTTTAAAGTCTTTAACACGAAAACGAACAAAAAGTCTTCACACGAAACCGAACAAAAAGTCTTCACACGAAGAACGAACTAAAGAGTCTTCAAACTAACACAAAAACGAACAAAAGTCTTTACACCAACACGAAAACGAACAAAAGAGTCTTAAACTTAAACTTAAATCTAACAAAAAGTCACGAAAATACTCAACTCTACACGAAACCACAGTCTCTTAAAGTCTGTCCAATTTTACAGTCACTCACTGACTGATTCCACACTGACACCAATGTAACGGGGATTTATATTAAAACTGGGTTCGATTTATTTTCACTTGTTTATTTATACCAATAACTACACGACTATATACACATTTAAATTCACACTTATTTCTCGGACTATATACGACTTTTCTACTGTCTATGATCTATGACCGACTGACTATCTATCACTAACTAACTACATCCGTGGTCCGTGTGTTTATATCCACTTAACCTCCTGTTACAATACCCTTTTCCTATTGTTCCAAACTTTATTGCAGAATATGACATGGTATGATGCAAGAAATTGAAAATCAACCTACTGTTGCGTGAGAAGGTTTGTTAAAGGTAGTACCTCCACAGAAGTGTTGAACTAAGAAATGGTTGAAACTCCACATATATGTTATTCAATACATTATCCATACAATTGTGTAATTTAAATTAGTTTGACCATCCCAAACCTGAGATATTTACACTTGAAGTTGGCTTGATTTACACGTAACAGATACGTTATTATGGCCAAACAATACGTTGTTTAATTCTACCGTCAAAACTAAAACTAAGAAGTTGATAAAAAACTAGTATAAGTTTGAATAGGATATCACAACTATTCTACAAAAAAAATAGAATGAGTGACCATCTAGTTTCCAAGATAAAGCCATTACAAGCCCTCATAATTATGACCGTATAGCATATATCCTACAAGGCCAGAAAGCCGGCAACAGTGCGCTCTGGCCAGGCGCTTAATTTTATTAATTTTAGTACCTTATGCTCCATTTTCTATTATTAGGTTCGGGACGTTTATGTTCTCAGGATCAGCTATCAGCGCGACGTTTCCACGATCGTTTCTTCTCACACGCACACGGAGCATAGAAGAATGCGTTATCAGGAGATACAATATATTTCGTGTACTGAGGCCAAATCTGTAGTCACAACGAAAATTACATTGACAATGGTCGATCAAAAATAAAATATAGAATATATTTTATGGCAATAGATGATAGCCATCGTTTTACCTATTAGTACTAAGTCAATATTGCGTAGTTTTTAATATTAATTACTACTTATTAAACTAATTGTCAATCAATCAAATATGAACACGGTAGAGCACTGTATAGATGAGTATTATCGCTGCCTGCCATTGTGTGTTCTGGCTGTCACGTCAGTGGTATTATTATTACTCTATGGGTATGGTAGAGCACTTGTTTACGTATCTTTACGTGTATAACCTATTAACCTATACCACTGACGTGACACAATGGCGGGCAGCAATAATACTCATCTATACAGCGCTCTAAACACGGTATGTAAACTTTTGTTTAAGGTTGTCGCGAAGGAACTACCTTAATACATCAAACTTTAAATTTTTTGGTGTCGAATTCGGTGTTTGTTGAAAGTAATCTTTTATGTAATACACACACATGCGACATCGTAAAACGTAATGAACAGTAACAAAAATTAATAAATTAAATGTCAACACGGTTGTAACCAAAACACCGCCACGCTACTGAACGAGTAATGCAAGAACTTGCTTGCTTGCTTGTTTATGGCGCTGCTACTAGGCAATTGCCAGCTCATTTCGGGATGTGGCCTCGGTGTTGACTGGCTCTAGACCATACCGGAAACCACGAACTTGTGCTTAAGTAATTACATATACTATATATAAATAAATATTCTTCAATGCACGTGTCAAGGTGAGTCCAACCTCTTTTCGAATGCACACCCCGAAACACACTCGATTATCACGGCCGTGACTTCCCTATCCACCTCGGAGGCCCAGCACTCACGTCCTCTACCAGCGTGTACTTTCCGTACGGAAATTTATGATTCCTTCAGACCCGAAGTGAACTCTACCGAGGTTGACACGGAAGTGAAAGTGAATGCAAGAACTTATTTAAATACGTTCTTGGAGTAGTGAGAAGAACAGAGACAGCGCTAGATGGCAGTAGCCGTTTGCGCGAGCCCAATCTCCAGTCTCTTGCTTCCATCAGGTGCCTAAATTCCCGAGCTGATCTGTCAAATCTACTCGGGACCTAATGATGTACCGAGTTGATAAAAAGTAGGGTTACAGTAATCTTTCTTACATACTTACTACATCTCTTTTAAGTTATTGAGTAAGGACATGGTTAAGAGTAAGGACCATAGACATAATACGCTATGTCTATGGTAAGGACGAATGGTGTGATTGAAATATTTTTGTATTTTCATTTCACATATAATTATTTGGTGTTTGACGTCGTCGTGTATACTGTTTTTTTTATTTTAGGGCTTATTTTATAATGTTTTAATTATTTGTTTATTTGACCTGATTTTTCTGTACTCGATAATTATACAATCAAATGTACAACTCTGTTTATAAGCAACTGTCATCTTACAATAACTTACTAGATAACATTAATTATTTGAAATTAAAGATACAACATTTTATCAGCAATAATGTCTTCTAAAATTAACGACAAAGATTTAAATACTGTATAATGCACAATCTTCTCCGATCACCCTCTGATTTGAACCTGTAGCATAAAAATTTAATGCCACTAGTATTTTCATTTCAACAGAAATGCCCGAACGATAGATATTTTTATTATGCTGTCAAGAACGGACATAAACGTACAAACATCATTTTATTGATTCTAAACAATTCTATAAAACGTGCGCTAGATAAATCTGCCTAATTAAACTGAATTCTTATTTATATTCGCATTTGTATTTATGTATGCATTCTATTTTATTTCTTATTTTACATGAATGAACTTTATTATTATTATTGATCACCTTCTTGGAAATGTTATATTTTCGCGACGTATCTCTTCGTGACACAACATTTGATAGAAAACAGTTGATATGTTAAGTATTTAACAATATCAATAAACGAAACTGAAAAAAAGAGAAGTATGTCAAATATGCGTGAAAAACCTAAATATAGTTCTCAGTTGTAGTTGTTATTATCTTCAAAAGATTCGTAGCCAATCGGTACTACGTACTACGACTCGGGAGAGAGAAACAATTTCATCTCATTTATACCGAGTTGGCTACAGATCTATTCGGGACGTACCGTCCCGGGTAATTAGAATATTCATGCTGGTAGTATGTTCAGTATTTAACGATATCAATATATGAAACAAAAAACAAAAATTAGGGTTCAGAAATATGTCACATATGCGCGAAAAATTTAAATATAGTTTTGTATTTGTCATTAAACTTCAAAGAATCATAGCAAATCGGTACTACGACTCGCGAAATGTTCAGAATCATTTTATCTCGGTACTGAGTTAGCTACCGAACGGTATATACCTAGTCGGGACGTAACGTCCCGAGTAATGAGAATCCCCATGCAGTGTAATGTTTTGTATTTAGGAACACACTGATGGTTTACTAAATTGTAAGAGCCGTTTCACACGATAAAGAACCTCAGTGAAATTATTACACATAACACACACATATATAAGGGAAACTTATATTGTCACTTTTGTTTGTTTTCTAGGCAACTAACAATACTTATTTCTAAGTTTATAAACACGAACGCGTGATGGCCCCAGGACTGGGTTAGCTTTTTAGAGTGATATTGCGCTATTGGAAAAATCGCTGAACCAAATACAAGACCCGGTTCTAAATGAGAAAACCCATCAACAAATAATTCGCAATCATTGTAGTGTTCTAATTACATTTTCAGGAGTCCGATAAGCTGCTAGGAAGGATAAGAGGTTTGCGAAGAACTGCTCACCCGAATCTGCTTCTGCCTCAAGCTCTGTCTGTACAGGAATCGGGTAAATAAATACTATAATTATTCCTAAGCAAGATCGTAAGAGTTTGTGCTGGCGGTCACAATTAAAAATAAGCTTAAAATAATGTTTCAAAATTGTCACAAGTGTAGAGAACTTAACTGAAATACAAATGCTTTTAGATACCAGGGATGAGAAAGATAGTGCTGAACATACACTTGCACAATGCATGAAGCTGAAAGTAAATGACATATTGAATGAATGGTCTTCAAGATCAGCACAACAATGTAAGTATTTATACCCAAACACGGTAATAGTCTAGTTTAGTGGCTTTTGCTATAAAAGCCCTAAAAATCAAATGTTAGTAAAAATACATATATGGTAACATAACTTTTAATAAAATTGAGGCGGAAGACGCTATTTTTGATGATTTGTTACTAATAAAAGCACAAAATGGTGTTTTTGGTACTTACGACTTTTAACAGAAATTTTCGATTTGGAAATTTCTTTTCAATCCCAAATAGTATATAACCATTCTTGTATTCTATTGAATACTAAAATTTTTCAAATTAAGCAAAAATATGCGTGAAAATAGTAAATTAAGTTCACAAAAAACGGATTGATGGTTGATTTATGTAGTATGTTTGACAAAACGACTTGACGTTGACAGCATTGACATACGACAATTCCAACGTTGCCAAAACTAATGTTTATGATATTGAACATCTTTAAAAATATTCGATAACGAAAGCATAAACTAAGTAGTAAGATTTTAAATGTCTAAAGGTTGAGTTCTATCTTTAAAATTTACTAAAAACTAATTTTTCACAAATACTTGCTTTAGAGCAAAAATACGATACATATTATGGCAACTTTTGATGCTGAAGGTAACGAGTTTTGTCTTCAGGCTTTTGAAAATATAAATTCATTGATTGCTTTACAAGAATATTGAGAAAGAAAATAGAGAAAGAAGAGCTCAATACTTGTCATTTTAGAAAACGTTAAACTGTACAAATTGTATAATATACTAAATTCTATTGTTATTGTTCTTAATTTTTTCTAAAGCAAGTATCCTTGGAAATAAAATTCAATTCATAGAATAAAGATTTGTAAAATAATTTCATAGAATGAAAGTTATACTGACAGAGTTGGCAACATTGATATCAGGATATACTACATAAATCAACCGTCAATTCGTTTGTCCTCCAGAGACAACACTGAGACGTGCAACTCCATGGTGAAATATTGTTCTATAACGCATGTTATCTTTGTCAAACAAAGCTGAAGGTGTACATAGAGGCGCTAGTAGCAGCAAACTGCGAGGAGCGGGAAAATTTAAATCATGCATATTCATCTGAAGACTTTTAGTCATATTCAACATCCTCTTTTAACTAAAAGTTCTCTTTAAAAATCATCTGTCACTATTTATCTTATAAAGTTAACAGTGGCTAGACAAATTGTAAAGAGATATTTTAGTTAAAAGGGGATGCAGATAATTAGTCCGAAATTGACTTTTTTTTCGATAATGATAAATAAGAAAAGCAACTTCAAACAAGTTTTTAATGTAGAAAATAAAGAAATACAGACTGAAAATAGTTAACATAACAATTTTATATTAATTTAATGCTTTGCTAAATAATGATGGTAAATAAATGCCACAAACCAACACACACGGACATAACTATACACAATACATCTAATCATCCAATCTCACATAAACTAGCAGCATATAATAGCAGGATAAATTCACACAAACCAGAAGAAAACAAACAAGCCAAACCGTAGCACAAAGCACAATGGCGGTTATAGGTTAATTTTAATTACGAAACCAAAATGTCACTAATGTCAGATTTCCTCTGCAACAGCAGCGCTATCTACGTTCACCTCTAGCTTTGCTGGACAAAGGACGGTATTTGAGACAACATGTTATTAGATAGAGATAGCAGTTTACAGGACAGAGCGAACAAATTTTGTATAGGAGTTGCATGTCTCAGTGTTTTCTCTGCTGTCCTCACTTTTGTGTGAATGTTAATGTTTAATAGAATACAAGGATGGTTATATACTATTTGGGATTGAAAATAAACTTCCAAATCGAAAATTTCTGCTAATAGTCGTAAGTATCAAAAACACCATTTTTTGCTTTTTTAACTAACAAATCATTAAAAATAGCGTCTTCCGTCTCAATTTTATTAAAAGTTACTATATATGTGTTTTTACCAACATTTGATTGCTTCAAGGTTTTTATAGCAAAAGCCGTTAAATTAGACTATACCCGAGTTCGTAAATTGTAGGCAGTGACGTCAACAGCGCAAAAAACGAAAACATTGTTACCGGGTTGTAATGCTAGTTTTAACAAAAAATATACATAATACAACATATAGTTAAGAGTATACAGGTTATATTTGCTGGGAGTGTCCTTCTGCTAATAAAATGTATTCGGTAAAATCAAAATATATTTAATAAATAATAACAGGATTCCTGATTGTAAGAGTCACATGACAACGATGCGTTTCATTGACACTTAGAAAAGAATAATAGAGAAAAGTTCAGATCGCGTTCAACCTCGCTTGCGAAAAGAGCTCGAAAATTCAAACTGTGCTTGTGCTTGCCCAGCGGAAAAAAGGTCTTGTCTTCCTGATTAACATTGGTAGTGCTTGCCCTTTCTGAACGTAAGTTGAGCATCACTAACACAAGGCTTTTATTACAACTGGCCTATGCTTATATTTATTATATTATTTGGAAGATATTTAAATTTGCCATAAATTTAATTCCCCATAAACAATGATCAACAATGGGGGGACGGAGCCCCCCTAAACTCTTTATTATTCAAGGAAAATAATGATAACAGCTATGATATTATCGAAAAATCTAAAAATATTGATTCAAATAATGTAATTCTTGAAGAAAATATTTCCAGGTCACTATCACCACATTCCCAGGAAAATAACAAAATAATTTTTTATTCAAATAACGACTTTGGCCCGTTCGTGGTCTACTTAGAATCGACAGAACAAGTTGGTTTCAATATCGGCAAATTCAATAACATAAAAATTGCAAGAGATATTTTTAATTTAAATTTGACAGATATTAAAAAAATTAATAATAAAGGATTGAATAGAATTTCAATTGAATTCCTTAATTTCCATGCAGCGAATAGCTTCATCAAAAATAAAGCCTTACTAGATAAAGGATACAAAATTTTTATACCATACAATTTCGTGACTTGCAAAGGCATTGTGAGACAAATCGACCCAGACATTCCAGAGGAGGAATTGCTGAAATGTTGCCGGGCAAATGTGGAAATTCTTAACGCTAAGAGATTAAATAGCAAAATTATCAGAGATAAAGAGACAAAATATGAACCAACTGGTACTATTCTTTTCACATTTAAGGGTGTGTTATTGCCAAAATCTATAAGCTTATACAGACTCGAGCGCCCTGTAACGGTTTATGTCCCGCCGGTAACGAAGTGCTACAGATGTCTTCGTTATGGACACACTAAACACAATTGTAAGGGCAAGGAAAAATGTTTTAATTGTGGTATGGACGGAAAACATACGGAAGACGGGGATACATTTTCATGTAATACTCAATGTTTCTATTGTAAAGAATCTCATAAATCAATATCAAAAAAATGTCCCGAATATTTGAGACAAAGAAATATAAAAGAACTCATGGCTTTCGAAAACTTTACTTTCTTCGACGCAAATGAAGCTTGCCAAAAGAACTACGTCACTAAAGGAGAATTTGTCTATAATCCAAGCGATTTCCCGAAAACTCTTAATAAACAAAATAATCAACAGACACTACATACTACCCCATCTCAAAGGCGAACACAATACATGAATAACAATCCAACTAAAAGGACATATTCACAGGTTGCAATCAACAATAACAATAAAAAAAGAATAATACAAATGGGATACGATAGAAAAAAACATGAAGATACTCTTTTCTTCCCCAATTCGAGACCGGATAGGTCAAATACGCGCACCCCTTCACCAAATGAAGTCCAATCACAACCTCGTATGGCACCCATCCCGGGCCTAGTAGTGCACATCATAGCTTCGATATTCCCAAGCCTTTAGAGCAATGCATCCAATTTATTATGAGTACAACAAATGACGACTTCAACACAATTAAAAAAGCGATTCTACCACGACTAGATCCACAGTTTGAAATGGATCCAACTGACTCAGACTAATACAAATAACGACAACCCCACAATTACAAACAACTACTACAATATAACAATTCATGATCTCCCTCAACCATAATAACCCAAAACACATTCAATCATTTACAACCTAAAAATAATACAATGGAATATTCGCAGTATCAACTCAAATAGAGATAACTTAGTAGCCCTAATACATAGGGAGTCTCCGGATATATTATTACTAAATGAAACTTGGCTAAAAGCAAAACTATACTTTAATTTATCTGCATACAACATAATCAGACAAGATCGAAATGATGGTTACGGGGGGGTAGCAACATGTATTAAAAAGAATATTATATTTAACAGCCTAAAAAACTTCAATTCTGATTCTACACAATATATTATCATCCAAATAGGTAACATATGCTTAATAAATATCTATGTTAACTCAAACAAAAGTATCACAATTAATCTCTTACAAGAACTTATATACGATATAAATATAGATAAAATTATAATTATGGGAGATCTTAATTCGCATCATCCGCTGTGGGATAACGCCCCCATCAATAAGGGGGGAAAAATAATTTCAGATTTTATCATGAACAATGAGTTGGTGCTCGTAAACGATGGTTCGGGTACTTTGGTACAGTGCCCAAATGCCAATTTGAGTGCTCTTGACCTCTGCATAGTAAGTTCTTCCTTAGCAGCCAACAGCTACTGGAGAGTAATTCATGACTGCGCCAATAGTAATCACTAATCACTATCCAACCTGCTTAGAGCTAAATATTCCAAACAACCTTAATTCAAAAAAGATTTTCGCTGGAACCTATAAAACAAGGACTTTAATAAAGCAAACTGGCAACTGTATCAAGACTGCATAATTTCACAATTGAATTCAAGAGAACAATACGTAGACTATAAAGACCTAATGGATATTATGGATGAGGCTGCGGATACTGCAATCCCACTAAAGGACTGTGGCGTATTCAGAAGAACGGGTAATCCTTGGTGGGACCAAGAATGTTCTGAGTGGATCAAGGAAAGGAAAAGGGTAATCAGGAGATTTAATGATCACCTTTCACTAGAAAACTATATACAAGTTAAAAAATGCATAGCAACCACAAAGAAAAAGCTCAAGATAAAGAAAAAACAAAAATTCAAACTCTTCTGTCAATCTCTGAATAGAGACTCAGAGATTAGCTACGTCTGGAACAAAATCAAAAAATTCTCAAACAATAATAGCAAACTACCCAATTACAATATCTCAGACGAAATCAAAAAAGATATTCTCAAGAAAATGTCAAGTATACATATTGATCCGGATTTCAATATCCTACAAACAAACAATGATAATGATATCCAGCTTTTTAGCATTAATGAACTCACCAATACCAAACCAAAGAAAAAACTATCCGCACCTGGAATGGATGACAAAGCATACCCTATGTATAAAAATCTACCAATCAGAGCAAAACTAATATTACTCAATTTTTATAACAAATGTCTTCTAGGGGGAAAAATACCAGATTCATGGAAAAAATTCAATATTATCAGTATCCTTAAACCAAATAAAGATCCTACGATTCCAGGCAGCTATAGACTTATAGTGTTGTCAACATGTGGCTGCAAAATACTTGAAACTTTGATCAAAAATCGCATAGAATGGTACCTAGAGAACAAAAACATTCTACCGAACGAACAATCAGGCTTCAGAAAAGGTAGGGGTATATACGATAACGTAGCATACCTTTCTAGTTTTGTCTCCGAAGCCTTTGGCCAGTCAGAGTCAGTTTTAGCAGTATTTTTAGACATCAAAGCGGCATATGATAATGTAAATTTATATAAACTATATCATAAATTACACAGCTTGGGGATTCATATAAAAATAATTAACCTAATCTTTAGCATCATATCCAATAGACTTCTGTTCAGCAGAAGAAGTGATGGAAAATTTATGGGACCATACATGGCAACTAAAGGGCTCCCTCAGGGCTCTCCTCTGAGTACAATACTATTTAATGTATATATACTAGAACTATTTGGCACTAATTTAGATTCTGCGAAAATAATTGGGTACGCGGATGACTTAGTAATCTTTATAAAGGGCCACAACATAAATGTAATGACTAAGAAAATAAATAGAGCTTTAGAGATAGCTAACAATATGCTCCTAAACAACGACCTTTCTCTGTCCATAGAAAAATGTGAGGCCATTTGGTTCACAAGAGGTAAACGTAAAATACAACCCCCACCAATGTTTGTCGGAAACACAATCATCAACTACAAACGTCATGTCAAATATTTAGGACACATCTTCCAAGAACATCTAAAATGGAATTTACATATCGAACACACAACTAATAAGGCAATAAAAGCATTGAACATCCTAAAGACCGTTTGTAGGGTATGGTGGGGCGCAGACCCTAGCACACTTTTGATTATATTTAACGCACTGGTTAGATCGCACCTAGACTTCGGAGCTATTATTTTAAAACCAGTAAATCAAAAATGCCTAAACAATATGGATATTATCTTCTACGAGGGTATAAGAATCTGTCTAGGATGTATGAAATCGACTCCAAGAGCAGCGTTATTAGCGGAAGCAGCGACAATTGACTTGGATCAGAGGAGAAAAATTTTAGCTAATAAATTCATAGCAAAAATAATCACAATAGTCAACCACCCCATATTGGAGATTTTACTAAGTATGAGAAGGAAAATGATTTCAACACCTGCGTTTATTAACTCCAGCAAAATCCCATACTTAATAATGGCTATACAAAATTTCTTACCATATTTAAACAAAATAAAGAAAGGGACCAACTTTCCTTGTTATAATGTAGAGTGAAACTGTCTGAATGACGCCATAAAAACTGTAGATCTTAAAATAAAAAAGAATGACATCATGATTAAGCACCTCTTTTACACAGCTACGAAAAATATGAAAAACTCACATACATTTATTTACACAGACGCTTCAAAAAAAAATAAAAGAACAGGGTACGAAATATACATCCCAGACATTGAATATAGATTTTCCTCTCGACTCCCCGATTCCATAAGTATATGTAAGGCGGAAACAGTGGCTATTCACGAGGCAGTAGAACTGGCGGTTAAAAAACAGCTCAAAAAAGTGGTCATTTTATCGGATTCTAAGAGTGCCATAGAAAAGATTAATAAATACGGACTAAGTGCCTCAGCAGATCATTGGGCGCTAAAAACAAAACGACTGATTTCCCACGCAAATATGAATGATTTTGACATAAGGATGGCTTGGATTCCAGGACACTCAGGAATCCCAGGTAACAAGGTAGTAGACCTACCAGCTAAGATAGGTAAAGATTTAAATCTCTCTAAAGCCATACCATTAGATTCTATCGAAATATTCAATATAATCAAAATGCAGTTGTACAAAGAGTTTAAAAATAACTGGAAAACGTTAGTTTGTAGAAAAAAATATCAATACTATAAAATCCAAGGTAAATTTCCAAATAATACGTGGTTTTCAAATTTTCCATTCAAAGACCGTAAACACATCTCAATCACAATTAGGCTTCGAACGGGCCACTGTATGAGTAAAGAACATTTATACAAAATAAAAATTAAAGACAACCCATATTGTGAATGTGGTGCATTAGAGAATTTGAATCACATATTTTTAGAATGCCCAATTAATTTCATTCCAAATCTCAACCTCTATGATGAATTAATAGCCTTGAATTACCCCCCTCCTATATCAATTTTCTCAGTCTTATCTGAACCAAAGGAGGAGTCAATAAAGTTGATAATGAATTTTCTTAACATAAATAGAATCCAATTGTAATCTGTAATCCTTACTAGAAAACATACTTCATACTGTTTAGATATTGTGATGCTCAACTACATATTCTATGTTTTGTGTTTCATACTCCCAGAATCCCTGTGATCGATCTGTGATGTTTATGCCTGATACACCTATATGTTGTGTTGTACTCTAATTAGACCTACTCGAAGTAGAAGTATCAAGAAAAGCTAAACATTTCAAGCAATAGGCAGGCACTTTGATCCTGCATAGACAAGTCAGTGGTCCCGGTATGGTTTAGAGCCAGTCAACACCGAGATCACACACAAATTGAGCTGGCAATTGCCTCGTAGCAGTGCCATAAAACAAGCAAGCAAGCAAGAGAAAAGTTGTCGTAAGGTATAAAGAGACATAGCACTACCTGTCAGCTCAGCCGAAAATTCAGTAGCGTATCATTCCCGTTATAGTAAGCGGGCTACTTTTTAATGGAATGGGTGAAGTATGGACCGTATACATGTTGAAGTGATTAAAATGTTCATATATTATAAGGAATGATAACATATTTACTGTTTCAGGGCATTGTGAATATTATTTTTGATAAAATAATAAAATACAAGTCTTGTGTGGCAACCTAACGAAAATTTTGAAAACGGCGTCGTTTACTTTGACTAGGTTGTCTTGTCTTCCATATTTCTCACAAACAAAACAAACAAAAATCATTTTTTAATAAAAATAAGTTGTTAACTTAAAATATGGTATGCATTTTGTTCGGATATAAATATATGAAAAAATGACAATACAACCACATTTACTTACACTCACGTGCAATCTGGTAGGCATTAGCTCAAGTATGGGTTCAAACGGATGATGGAGAAAAATGATATGTTTCTGTTTGTTATAAATGTGTTTCTGAATTAATTAATTAACAACCTTTTTCTTTTCACTGAACCTGTATCTGCCTTAATATTTTTAATTTGAATGTAGGTATGAATAGTTCAAATCAGTAACAAACACAAAGATCATTCATATAAGATCTTTTCTAACAACTTCAATCTAAACACTTTCAACTCTAGATATGCCATTACCATGACATTAAAAATAACTAATGACATTTCTCATTGATGGTTATGAAATCTTTCCTGTTTGTGGTTAAATTAATCTAAATTCACGAATGTAAAATGATGAATTATTTAAGAGGAATCGTATACGACGGTAGTCAAATTATAAAGGGTTTGAAATGATATCGTGTGAATATGGGTTAAGTTTCTTGCTATTGCTAGCTGTCGCTGTCACATATACCGCAAATTTGCTCCGCTAGCAGGTGTCTGTTGTAGACAGGGTCAATTCCATTTCAGATAATTCAAGTAAACGACATGCCATCCCACTTTCAAAGGCCTACTTAGGAAAAATATTATTTTTGATCGCTCGATACATATTTTTTTAATAAACAGTAAGTAGCCTTGCTTCATCCTCATCTAAAGTTTTCCGTACGCCACTGGAAGTCCTAGATGATGACTGAAACGTCATCACCATTACCAAGAATTTAGTGCCTACAATTTACCAACTCGAGTATATTACCCCCAAACACTCTCATTTCTAAGTACGAATTTCCTCTTTCTTCACATTTTTTTTACCTTTTTGTTTTATGCCAATGTTAGTAGATATACCTATGTAACAAAAACAAAAAACTTTTCAGATGCTTCCAGAAAGATCCCAGAACCGGGGACCATAATGGATATCCATATAAGATAATTATATAATAATATATAAGAAAATTTTTATCGTTTATTATTTCAAGAAATAAAAATTTTACTAGAGTGCTGAGTCCTTTGTATAGTTTTTGAATAAAACCACTGTAAAAGTTGGTAGCACGAACTAGAGATGGCGCCACATGCAACGCCAAAACTCTCCGTCAGGTTTATACATTGTAGTCTCCCTTCTTATATGTGTGTATGTTATGTAAATTATTATCAATAATCTGTGCAAGAATTTGTACAAAAAACTTTACCATTAAAAATTACCCTGTCTGTTTTACACGGGGATCTATTTTCATCAAGAATATAGCAGAAAATATGTCCATGCGCTTGTACGCAATCAGAAAATATCATAAATATTACCACAGACTATACTTTTTCAGTTCTTTAGTTGCATTTTGCTTTAATGTTTGCCACTTTAGTTTTGATTTCTGCAATACTGACATCCAGTTCGAGCGAAGTATGTATAAGCTGTAAGTGCTCTTGTTCGCAAATTGCGAACTCCATATTCGCTAATTTTGGTTTATATAAACACGGCCACTTCTGGTATTGCTCTATCACCTCCTTTGTCCAGACAGACATGATTATTATGGAAGATTTTGAACAAACTCTCGACGAAAGTTTAAAAGAGATGTTTTCTGTAAATCTTCGCGGGGACCTTGTACACAACGCGCATTTTCTCTGTCTATTACGAAAATATAGAACATGTTCCTGACGGCCTATAGCCACTGGAAAGGTAAATTTCTCAATATTCATTGAATTGAAATTTGAACTACCTTTTCCAACATTTTCATTGGTATACCTACATGTCATTACATTTCAATTGCCTATTTCTAACCCCATAACCCCATATATATATATATATATATATATATATATATATATATATATATATATATATATATATATATATATATATATATATATATATATATATATATATAAATATAATTAAATAAATGAAGAGCTATCCGTACCAGATGACCACATTAGAATATGAAAAATAGTTTCATGCCTAGCTGGTAAATTGAACCTACATTTAGAATAGAATAGAATAGATGGGAGACTGATGCTATGTTTGGTAATCAATCTGATTGAGCAGTATAGTGGAAAAACGCATACAAACGCAATATGTCGATGACAAACCTCGTTCTTATTGCGGCACCCTACGATATGTAGGTTCAATTTACCGGCTAGGCATGAAACTATTTTTCATATTCTTATATATATATATATCTGATCATGTCTATGGCCAAAACTCCTTGGTAGGTCTATGATCCCAATCTATTCTTCACTGCAAATTCAAAATTTCAAAATAACCGTCTTTTTCCATATTCAGCTCCATCTCTCTCTCGATGACCTCTTTCTCTTTCGTTGCTGCAAACCAAGGATCTTATAAGAAGGATTAGCGACTCGGGGTATCCGACTGTGTTGGGAAAAATGTTTTATATTGTCGAGAAGGGGAGTGTGGCCAAACAGCTTAGCACTGCAACTGACTAATTATATTGACTATCGACATCTTTTCTCTTTCCTATCTCTCTCTAGTTTTATTACAGTTTGTTTCACGAATCATGGCTATTGTGTGTAATCATTCACGAGCTACGTACATATCGCTATATGTCTCATTGCATCTCATTATCATGAAATTCTCTTCTACGTTTGTCGATCTAAGCTACGACATCAGTATGTCAAGCTTATGTCCTTTAAAATTATAGGGCACTGCACGTATGTCCGAAGTAAGAAGCTCTGTAGTCAGGAGATTCAAATGTCTATACAAAACCATGCGACGCGCTGACTCCACAAACGACGGCAGGGTCGTGGCCTAGTAAAATCGGGTATGCGCGCTACGTTAGTGCGCACGTGTCATTTGCCTTTGATATATTTTTAAATTCAAATTCATGTCAAGGCAAATCTTATTGTTTGACGTTTCGGTGTTTATTAGTTTTCAACTTTATATCACTATTTTTGTTTATTGTAATGAATAGTTAATAGTTACCTGCACAATTCTCAAAAATATCTTACGTGGTTTGATGCTGTCGGTCATCATTTCGAACATATCAAAAAAGGTAGAGCGGCTAAGAAAAAAATATTTATTTGAGATCTGCATAACAAGGACAGATGCTTTGATCCAAATAATTCTGTAACAATATTGAGAGACGGTGTTGAAGAGAAAGAGATTAAGGGCAAATTGAGCGAGAACTACAATACTAGTTTAGAACCTGTTATGAAATGCGCAATAAATACATTTGGATCGTTTTTTTAAAATTCGGAATCCCATAAAGACAAGAAACACTACTTAAATATACCTACTTATTCAATATCCTATCCAACGAAACTACTTTCATGAGAATAGATAATTAAAGCAGATGTTATATCTATAACAATTTTTGTCATAAGCGTTATTCTATCCAAACGATTTTCACATATTATAATACAAGAAGGTCATTTGCAATCTGTTCATATTCCGCTCTAACCTATTTACTCTATGTATTCCGCATAATCACCGCTGTAGCACATTTCAAGTCACTCCATATACAAAAAAGTCGCTCACTTTTCAATGATACTTTTAAAAGTTTTCGGGAGCCTGTTCAAATATAGCAAGCAATCATCAATAGACAATGAGGAATGTAATTTCCTAAAAGCTTATGTTGATCTTCACGCATTCTAAAAGCTCAATTATCTAACCTTATTTGAATTTCACTATTTCACTTCACAGAGAGAGGAGACAGAGAACATAGATAAAATATATAGATGCGGAGACAGAGAAGACACATGGAGGTGCGCACTTTCGTTATGCGCAAAGCCCATTTTTAGGCCACGACCCTGCCGTCGTTCACAGCGTCACCCCCTCCTCAGGTGTTATATCTCCTGTCTATAGAGCTTCTTAGTCCGAAGGCAACGCAGTCTTTATTTCATAGGCGTCAAAAAGTCATTGTGACATTTCAGATAATTCAGGGGCATAAATTTATATTTCATAACTCAAGCAATAAATTTGTATTTTGTGTGTCTGCATTATTGTTGATAATAAATCTTTCATATTATGTTTGCTTATTTAATCAATCGATATTTTTTCCTCTAATTATATGAACTTCCTTAGATGCCATTTCTTAGCTCGAAATCGTCACGCCACTGATTTACTCCCGTCAGTTGGATTGATCCGTTAATCGTGTTTTCATGGCAGACGCCAACATTCGTGAAACAAACTGTAGTTGACCCGCCCACCAACTCAACAATATAGAGCATGCTTTCTCAAACCGTAGTTGATTATCCTTCTTATAACATCCTTGCTGCAAATCTCTTAGACTAGGCAAACCTATTTACTCAATGGCTGCAAATTGTTCCGTGGTTGTGAAGCATGCACATTTTATTTTCGGTTTCAAAATGCGCATGCCTTTGACGGTTTGAGTTTTGTTTGAATTGTAAGTGTAGCTTGCAGCACGATTTGATTGGATGATTTTGTATTCAGTCTGAATTGGAGAATGTCAGAGATTCTCATGGTGTTCTCTGGTTTACAAAGTCACTTGGAATGAGGAAGGACACACCAGATTTTTTTTGCTTTTGTCATGTTATCCATGATTCATTTAAATCGAATTAAATAAATGTATATAAATTTTTGTAAATACATTTTTTCTGGTTAGGAAAATTCTAGAGAATTTTTCATTCCACAAATTGGGGATTTTCTTAAACAAGGCAGTAATTTGAAATTTTCAAACAAGGCGCTCGTTTTGTACATTGCTGATTGGTAGACACATGCGTGAATTATTTACGCCAGAGACAGAGACGCGCATCCTTGGGCGAGCTGACTAGCTGACTGACTAACTGCAACTGGTCACCATCTTCATTACCAGTTACCACCACAGTTTATGTTCATTATTTTCAAAGACAAACATATTACTTCATTCTCTTTGTTATTAAATGTTTAGCATTTTTATCAAGTTACTTATTTGAAAGGTAAGAACAAAATGTATCTGATGTATCCGTCTAGAGGCGGTGGTATAACTAATAAATTATTGATTTTTAGATTTCTTACAAATTGACAACGATTGTATTTTTACTTGACAGATTTGGCAGTAATGGATTTTGATCCAAGCAAGGAAAATATTCAACCCCTTCGAGGAGGAAGGAATGTACAACAATTGGGTATAGCTCTAGAGGCACAACATAGTTCAGAACTCCAGATGCAACTGAAACAGCAGCATGAGTGAGTTTTCTTGAATCGATTATTTGTTTTGTTTACATTTTTTATGTGGTTACATCCTTCTTCTAAATTTAAATTGAATTACAGAGAGTTTGAAAAGGAAATTTCAACATATATTGGGGATGACCCCTTAGAAAACTGGTACAATTACATTTCTTGGGTTGAGCAGAGCTACCCAAAACATGGTCGTGAGGGTAACTTGGACTCTCTTCTCGAACATTGCCTAATGATGTTTGAGAATGACAAAAGATATATAAATGATCGAAGATTCTGCAAATTGTGGATAAAATACGTGAGATAGAGAAAGAAACATATTATCTCATTTTTCCTATAAAATATTTTCTTTACAGATTGATCTTCAACAGAAACCACTGGAACTTTATCATATGATGAAAACAAAAGGTATTTGTAAGGGATGTGCTGATTTTTATAAAGCCTGGGCATACTATTACGAAGCAATAGGAGATTTTCAATCAGCAAACAAAGTATTTGAAGAGGGTAAACTGCAATTGGCCCAACCATATGAAGAACTTGATATTGCACATAAAAATTTGATATTGGCTGCTGGTCAACATGTGAGTACTATTTAATTTAATAGGCTGTATTTCTTCAAATCGTGTAAAAAATCCTCGGGAACTTCACGTCTATATTTTCTTCCGGAACCCGTGAGTTATCGACATAATAATATTCGAATATAAAATTTAGCTCATGCTACGTCTATTATGTTTTTGAATAAACACCTATAAACATTTCAGATAGAACTGCCCAAGAATACTGTATAGATTATTGCTCAAGGCATAATGTAACTTCATGGAAACTTTAAAATAAGATTGTTTTGTTGGATAACGATATGACATGTACCGCCAGAGGCACTTACAAATGTTCAAACATTGTAAAAATGGTTGATTCGGATTTCTTTCATTCATATATACTTTTTTTCTTGAATAGAGGTGACGTCGACGATTTGATTATAAAAATTACATTTTCAGCAGAATGATGCAGAATATAGTCTAGATATGTTGGCTTTTAAAACTTAATATTATCTCTTGTCCTTACAGACCGTATTTGGTCCAGATGAAAATCGACTAATCGCTAAACGACATGCTCTGACCTCTTTGCAAACGTATAAATCAGGTCGTGTACCTAGTGTTCGCGTTCCAAGTTACAATGGACCAAGAACAGTTCCAGCTGCAGAGGGGGTATCTTCAGATCACAGATCGAACGCTATGGTTTTTGTCCATGAGGATAGGGTGAGCTATTTCATATTTAGATTCTCGATACTATTTTAATGGCTTATTTAATCTATTAGGGTATGGATGTGGTACCAGTTGGAGAAGTGGTTGCGCCTGTTAGCATAATCACAGCTACAAGACTACAGGAGGCGCCAAAGGAAAATCAGATGAAACCAGGACCTTGGACTACAATGCCAATGAAGAAAATAAAATCTAATAGCACACATACTGGACCAAACTTTACGGGTAGATATATATTTAATTCTATGCACAATGAATCAATCCACGAAAGTAAAAAAATCCAAATCGTTCTAAGTTTGATGATTCCAAGCTATTATTTCAGTTTGTTTAACGACAAGGATGGTAAATGAATGTCCCTATATTTTCAGTCCATGAAGATACCGACATCACCACAGGTGGCATTCGTCTTCCTCTAAATACACCGAAAATATGCTTGGAAGATTATTCTGGTTGGAATGTTATGTTAACTTACCCTGAGCCTCCAAATCCGGCCAGTATACCAATGTATCCAAAAGAACGTGTTTATAATAATCCCAACACAGAATACAGCCCTGAAGAATTAAGAGCGGTTTGTTACTTGAAACGTCTAATCGGTATTCCTAGAATTGAACAGGCCATTTTGGATGGTGTGGAATACATGCAGGAATCTCTTGATGAAGTAAGTGATGTAATGTTTTATTGAACATTATCCATGGACTTTTATGTAACTTTTTTTCTATACAAAACATTGAACATTTTGAATATGCTGGCAACTTATGCCATTTACACAGTGTCGATGAAGTGTAACCTTCACTTTTTGATAGAGTGAGCATTATTCTGTCTTGAAACCATATCCCACTCTCAAAAATAGTCATTTTTATAGCGTAAGTAAATACGTGACGGAAAGCAGCCAGTCTCGAGCTCCAATCTGAGTATAATCGTCTCTGTCAGGACTTCGGGTTTATCAACGTGGTACTTTTATCGTTACGAGGCCACGGAACCATAAAATCTAGTAGAAATCAAACTCTTCTCGGGCCCTTTACTCAAGCATCCTACCAACGTGTGCTACCTAACCTATACGAACAAAAATTCTTCCGACAAGATGTGAACTCGATCTAGGTTGCAACGGAAGTCCAGCCTGTTGGGTTATATTCAGAAAACGCTTTGTATAGCTTATTTCTAAATTTGATCCCTTATACTGGTCAGTACGGGGTAACGTCATAGACTGACATCATACTGCTGGTCCGTTCCAAAATGAAACCATCTCTCTGCACAGGTGTTCGTTGATCAAACGCTGATTGTTTTTGAAATACATAGTCTCATTGTAGCATTAGCATAATATCGCGTCGGTTGATGACGTATTTCTTCACTGGTCGAATTTACGAATAGATGTCTAAGTAATGTAGACCAGTACACTGACCCGTGCTGAATTATGTCATGAGTCAATATTATATTCCAGCGGTGTGTCCATATATCTGTCAAGTTTTGACGGCCATTTTAACACTGACCAGAATACAGTTTTATATGTCGGAAAACGCAGTATATTTATTTGTGTCAAATATATTGAAAAACTAATTATGACAGCTAATCAGCTGTTATAATCGATGCAAATTGCAAATCTTGACAATGGTTGGCGATTTCCGGCATATTAACCCACCCGTAGTTCTAAGAGATTGATAGAGATAGGTGTCACAGTCAAAATAAGCTTCTTCGGGTCAAAGTATTTAATTGAAGAAAAAAATTATAACTAAGTTACACTCTATTATTAATCACACGTAATTGAAAGGCAAACACAGGAAATACAACATAAAAACGATTGTACCTAGAATTTTGCAATAAAAGAATATAATGTGAATTATATTAATAAGCATAAAGTATTTTGAAAGAAAATTATCATTTTATAATTGTAACACTATATAATCAATCCTAAATTCATTTTCAGCTTAAAAATGATATATATCAACGGACTACGAATAATCACCAGCAGCAAACAAAGGAAACAGTTACAAGAGCTGTCCAACCAGATCCCCCTCAAATGTTTCAATATGATATAAGACCAATTCATACATCATCGAGTGCTCAAATGGTAGTTCAGCAACAGGAACAACAAAGCTGTAGTCAGAACAACCTAGCATGGGCTTTTAACAACAGGAGCGAAACCCAACAACAACATGAGCGTATGTCATTTATTTGCAATGAAGAACAAGAAGATGCAACGTCCTCCCCAGATGTCAAGCCAGTCCAAAACTCATCTATTTCACAACTAACAGTTAGACAAGAACAGCAAAACAATAGCAGTCAGAACAACGTGACAAGATCGTTCAACACCACCAAGAACAAACCTCAACAACAAGTTGAGCGGATGTCGTTTATTAGTAGCGTCAGTCAAGGAGAAACGTCCTCAACATCTGTAGACAGGCCAGTACATATTTCACCTACTTCCCAACTAATAGTTAGACAAGAACAACAAAGTTGCAGCAGCAGTAGTAGTCAGAATGGCCTTGCAAGGTCTTTTAGCACCAAAAACGAATCTCTACAACAACATCGTGAGCTGATGTCCTTAATTTATAGGGACGAAGAAGAAGACGAAGAGTCGTCTCCAACCTCTACACTCAGACCAGTACCCCCAGTAAACTTTAGCGTCTTTGAGCAATCTTCGCAGGAATTGGTGCTGCCTCAAATACAACCAAAAGGTATATTAATCAACAACTGAACTATATGGAATAGGCACTGCCATGCCAATCCCATACCAGACAATGTGCTAGATATGGATACTTCTGAGGAGAATGTCTCCCATTCCTTCACAAAAAATCACGTGTTGTCATCTCTGGTAAATTATAAGTATGACAATGTCAGAGTCTCCACAAATCTTTATATCAATCGGCTAGCTTTGAATCGCTCAGTGTCTATTCGATATTATACAGTTCAGTGTTATCACTTAATATATATCATATATTTTTTTGTACAAGAGCCCTTTTTGCTGTATATATCTATATATACCGTGTCTTGTTAACCACATGAACATATATCTATAAAATCTATAAAACATTTTCAACCATTGGTCTGCCTGTCTGTGCCCTGTGCCAAGAGTATCTCGGTATGGAATGCGCTTGCCTGTGACACCGATTGGGAATTCTGTTCACACTTTTGTTGTTAGGCAAAGCTGAAAAACTTGTTTCGCTAGACTGGCGCGAAATTATTTATTCAAATTCTGGCTTAACGGTTCCTCCTACGTTAAAATTGAATATGACGATTGTTGTTTGTCTCGGCACGCTGAAAAAAATGAATGGTTACACAACCCGATCGGCAACTTGTATTCGATGGAATGAGGGCTATCGTGTTGACCACTGGCGAGTGTATGTATGTGACATTGGTCGTATTCACAGCAGTATCACATGTTTGATTCCCAATCGCTTAGTAATCACTAATGAAAAAGTTCACGTCTTTAATATGACAGCTGTCAGTAAACAGAGGTGTGACATCTATCTTTTGTTTCAGCTATTTCCCAATTCTATTATGGACATCTATCGTTCCGTTTTCCACATAATATTTTTCATTATAAATATATTGAACAGAAAATTGTGTTTCTTCCATTGTCAATTCCTCTAATATGTGTAATTATCGAATTAGATTATTTCAAATTTGTGACAAATGAGTTAAGCGATGCATCAGTAATCGTTTCGTGTCTACAAGATACTGATTACTGATTTTTGATTACTAAGCGATTGGTAATCAGACACTGCTGTGGACACGACTATTATCAACACCGGCCAGAATGTTGGTTTTTATTACACTTATATTTAATATTGTTTGTATGCTTTGACAAAGCCGTCAATTTTGACATCTGCCATTGTCAGAAAACATAACCAGGGGGCACTGATTCACGCCAAGGACACACCCACCCCTCTTCCCTCAAAATTTTAGTTTACCGCCTTTACTCAAACAAGGAAACTAGCCAATACGACAGCAATTATTCTATGAAATATGGAGTAGCTCAGGATTTCAGGAAGTGTATTTGTCATTTGTGGATTTGCCAGTGACCTACTGAAGATTCGATATTAGTTGAGTTCGCACAATTGCCTTCAACCAATAGTTCTGTGTAACTATTCAGATGCAGATATATAGGTATCTACGAGGGTGCCTTTTGTTGAACTGAGATTCTTAATTTTCATTGACCCACTTCCCAAAAGAAGGAGGTATGTTTGTTTTTAATCTACGTAACCTGGTTTTGCACAGTAAACGTGCATCGATTTTGATGATTCTTTTTTCATTTGAAAGAGGACAGTTGAGAGAGGGCCATATTCAAAGTTTCTGGGTTCGATCTAGCTTATCCCTTTCTCCCTTCGAATGCTAAAAAATATTTTGAAACAATTGGTATTTTCTTTAATAGATCTAGTAGAACATATGAATTATTTGTACTTGACAATTTCTTGAAAAATCTTCCGGTTTTGTAGTTAGAGCTCTGAGAAAGTCGAAAATGTATTTCAGTGATTTCAGAAGCATTTGTAAAGTTGTATATCAACGTAAAAAATATAGATCTGAGGTCTTCCCATTTATGATCAGATTTCAAGATAAAAGCACTTTTATATAATCACGATTCGTGTTTTATTTGATATTGAAGTCAAGAATATATTTCGAAAAATTTACAAACTCCATGACTCCGAGCATATGATTATGATTCGAAGGCTCAACAGACTGGATTCGAGCGATTAACTGAGCAATTTCTTCTTAAAATTTACTGTTCTTTGAGAGAGACACAGCTAGCTGTCTTTCTCATCACTTTCACACTCGTTTGGTCATTTTCCACTTAGGGTTCGAGCCCACCTTTTGCCACTTGCCCACGGTTGGGAGTCGAGCTCCTTACCAACTAAATCACCGGGGCGGAAATATTTATTCTTATGTGATTAACAGGACACTTTATTTATATAAGACGGTGAGGGGGGCTCAAGAGGTATTTGTTTATGTTTGACGTTTTCCCTTTATCAATCTCTCAGGGAGTGCTATGAAGTCGGCTTTAAAGGAATTGAATGCAGACGAATTAGCCGAGACTGGCTCTCGAGGTGGTATGGACGTAGCAGTTACAGCTCAGGCAAATGATTGTGCCAGTCAGAATAGGCAAGACATGGATTCCTCATGTACCACAACCATGTTCTTTAACGATCTTAATGCAATGCGTGTTAGTACACCGCAAAATAAAAGACCCATTGTAAGCACAATGGTAAGCGAGGATGAGTTAGGCAATACAAGGAAGCAATTGTTTACAGAAACAAAGGCAGTTGAAAAAGACAAAGCCCTGAGCACTATTTTAGAGGAGACAAAAAGCTACTTTGGGTAAGTAATACCTAATTAAAAAATCTTGTTGATCTTATTCATGCTAAAATAAGTCATCAAACAGTAAAGTTCTTCTCTATCTAGTGGTTCTTTAACCTTCTATGTTCTTAAAATATAAGTTTTTGTCGCGTTATATAATACATACTGACCTAATGTCACACATGATTCAATATTAGGCAAGAATTATTTTGAGGTAATGTTGAAGGAATATCTAAGATTTTTTCGTTGTTTTCATTGTTCGTTTGCTTTTGTACAAAACTTACTTGCTTACCAGTAGACATTTATGTATACTCTCGGTGCGTACAATTTTTTATGTTATATTAGTTCGTCATTGTATTGTGTGTATAAAGTGCATTTTAGAATTCAGAATTTTCTGAGAATAGATTCTCAATGGAATTTGTGTCGCATATTTTCAGTTCATCGGGTTCAAGCAATGGTACTACAAAATCTTCGATATCTACCGCAGGGCAACACAACAAACTGGAAGTCATACCTGATGAGCACAACAACTACCTACAACAAAATCTTTCAGTCAATGCTGCTTTACGTTCAAGCTTATTAAGTCAAATCATGAACTTTGATTCTTCTCCTGTGACAGTTCCAAAAGCAAGATCTACTATATGTTTCTCACCAATAGAAGACACAAGCTTTGTTATTCCAAAACCGGCAGTCGTCACACCATTTGATTCAGCACCCTCTGACCCGTTTAAACAACAACTTATCAACCAGTTGCTTGAAAGGGTCTGTTTTCCAGGACCTCATACTCAGGGTTATTTAGAAACTACAAATTTGCCTAAGTTAGTGGTGAAGAAAGAACCTGTTTACATTGGTACGATTGATGAGTGTATTTCTTGCTTGTTTCTTATTGCTCAAATATTGAATTTTCGTCTGAATATTTCTTCTAATTTTTTTAATAGGTTTCGATAAATATATAATTGAAAAGCAGCTTGGTAAAGGAACGTTTGGAGTTGTATTCAAAGCTGTCGATATTGAAAATCATCGAATCGTGGCATTAAAATACCAAAAGCCAGCAAATAAATGGGAATATTATATTTGCAGAGAAATTCGATCCAGATTGGCCAGTCATCCACTTGTTAGTAGATTTATGGATGTGTCAGTTGGGTATTTTAGTAAGTATATACTATTTTAATTTTGACTGATATTTTAGAATTTGTTGTACATAATATGCATATGCTCAGTTAAGATTATGCACTTTCTATGCCTTAGATTTTTTTATTGTGTTGTTTGTGAAAAGTGATATATAACTTGCATATAAACTGCTTGGCATTTGAAAGTTTCAAATCTCTATATTTGTCTTTACGATTGGTATGATTGTTATTGACAGATTAAGTCGGAAAACTAATTCTTGGCCTATGGTTAGTTGATTATCGATTGCTAAAAGGACCACATAACAGTTGTTATTTTCGCAACTCATTGATTGTCTCACAGAAATAAGTTATTCTATTACATGTCTGATTAAATCCTTTATCACTTTAAATATCATGAAATAAGAATATTGTATTTGTGTATATATATATATATATATATATATATATATATATATATATATATATATATATATATATATATATATATATATATATATATGAATAATAATTTCACGCCTAGCTGGTAAATTGAACCTACATTTCGTAGGGTGCCGCAATAAGAATTATTACGCTGCACGCTGTTTGGTTGTTTGCATCGCTTGTCGATGTAGAACCAGCAGTTTTCTGACTCTTTGGACACATCCCGAACCATATGTTCAGCTGATGAGATCCTAATAAGGTCGAAATCACAGTGATCCTGTTCTTGGTTCAAAAGTGATGTGTTCCATAGATAATGAAACAAAAAGGTGTTAGAAGTTACCGCAATTGGTATCGGGATAGATCTCGATCCTTTGCACCTGCCAGCGATGATATAATTCAATGCGGGATGGGGCTTTTGTCCACCGAGTAGTTGTTTTCATCGTTGGTAGTTTATGGCTATGTGTGATTATAAGCCATCTATCTACTGTAAAGACCGAAGTCATTTAGTACATATCATTCAGTAACGAAATCTTTACATCTTTTCATATATATATATATATATATATATATATATATATATATATATATATATATATATATATATATATATATATAGTATTATTTTTTACGTTCTGAGCTTTATTAAAAGTTTCCAGTTCAAGTAGTTTTAAAACCGTTTGCAAAGCTTTGTACCCAACAGAAAAACAATAGATAAGAAAATTAGCTAATATAAACATAGACTCAACTAGCCCGTTTAGGAATAACTCTCATTTTTATATGTATGTGTTTATCTTTTCAGATGATCAAGCTTCAATATTAGTGTCTGAATTTTTAACTGGTGGATCTTTGCTGGACTTGGCCAATACCTATAAGCGGAAAATGGGTAAAACTATGAAGGAATGTCTCGTCATATATTTCTGCATAGAAATGTTGAAGATGATTCAAGCATTACATGAAGTAAAAATAATACACGCTGATATTAAACCGGATAATTTTCTCGTATTCGTTGCACCCGATAACACTGTAGGATTACAATTGATCGATTTTGGTTGTAGCATAGATATGACGCTTTTCCCACCCAATTCATCGTTTACAAGACGAGTGACAACTGAAGACTTTGTTTGTTGCGAAATGTTGGATGGTAGACCATGGAATTACCACACAGACTTATTTTGTGTAGCAGCAACCGCACACGTTCTCCTTTTCGATAATTATATCAAAATGAAAAAGCAGGATGGCATGTGGTCGATAACGCAACGCTTTAATAGATATTTGAAGATAGATTTATGGAATATGTTCTTTAGTAGTTTATTGAATCAACAGACTGGCCCCGCCGATAGTGCGACTTTACAAATGTTGCTTCAAGAGAAACTAGAGATTTTAAATAAAGATTCGGGTACTGCATTACCAGCGCAAATGAGGAGCGTCATCAATATGCTGAAGAATCGATAGTATTTTTTTATGCTTATATAAAAGTGTTATGGATTTGAATATACAGTTGTATTTTATAGTTTAGGTATATTAAAATGAAGAGATTTGACCTGCATGCAGAAATGGTTATTTTTCCTCCATCTGAAGTTGATTGAACCTTGCTCGCTTTCCACATCTATTTTTATGATTAAGTTATATGTCTCATCTCAATATATCCATAAAATAATTTTATGTGGTTATTCTGCTCTGATAAATTTTAGTTTTTTGAGATTTGTATTTATTATTATTTTTAAAATTTTTTACTTAATAAAATTTCACACTGTGTTCTAGAAATATTAATTGTTAACTTCTAGCCCAAAAATACAACTACACTGAGACAAAAGAGAACTTAATTTATATATTTATACCTGAAGAGAATTCTTTGGACCCCATTTTAGGATGCAATGGGCAAAGAGGAAAATGATATTTGGTATAGTTAAAGTTGATATGACGAAGGAGTGCTCCAAGCTAAAATTGAAAATAGTATATTACGTTTATATTTTCCGATTTATTGGATCATGAAAATACATGCTCTGATGGTACGGTGATGACGTACTTGTCTTTCCTACAACTGACCAGCACGTTTATTATGTAAAAAGCAACCAGTTGCCATCGCGTTGTTGTAAACGTGTTAAAAATGTACTATTTTTGATACACAAGCACGACGCTTAAATTTTTAGTTCTTTAAAAAAATTGAATAAGTGAAAATAATAATAATGAATACCTATGATGAAAATGACATTTATTATTCATAAGTGCATGCAATCAACTTAGCTTTGATACTTTTTAGTCGAAAATGATACATTTTCCAGAGCATCAGTTTAAGATCATGATTGACTCTTCGGCAACACTACCATATCGTCGTTTTGACAGTAAAGATTGTATAATAGTCGCGTTGCACTTGTTGGTTACATGTCAAGCAGACCGTTTCTATTTTTGGTCACCGCGTTTTTTTTTATAATAAAAATTAAAAAAATATATATGCAATAATTATAGATTAGTATTTGACAGAAAAATTTCAATAGTGGTTCTCTTAAATTTTATGAATTACAGTCGAATTTCGATCCCTGGGTCATCTCGTCTAAATGAATTAATCGCATATGATGAAATAACAATTTTCAATAGCATTTAAAACAATCTAAAAAGCCGTTAATTTTAAAATACTCATAACGAGCTATTTCACGGATTTTTTTTTATTTTTATAATTTATTCCAGTTTAAAGGCTGTTACGGCAACAGCAGGTTTATTAATTAGACAAATTATTACGTGGCCTAAGTGGACGATAGATAATATCGAATGGCCTGACCTCTCTTTCTAGCTCACTGTCATTGTGAAACCCATTTTGCAAACATTTATTTCGGAATCTTTACAATGACTTTACAGAAAAAATCATGAGTAAATTTATTAGGAATTCAACCTAAAAAATATTGTAAGAATCGTCATTTTATTGAAGCCTTGAAGTTACTTACATTTTGCAGATCAATTATTAATTGACTTGAAGTATATATAATGATTTAGACATTTTTACCCGACTATGTAATCCGTTTTTAACTGAACTAAAAATTTCGTTCATAAATATTTTAAAAAAAAAATTGGATCAACTTTATCAGTGCAATGAAAAATACAAAATAATATTAATTCTATTGGTGCTGGTTCTTTTGGAGTTGGTGCCTACAACAACAAACTACAACGGCTCAACTTCAAAATTACCAGCACCGATAGGATTAATATTATTTTGTATTTTTCAATGCAACAACTGATGAAAGTCGGTATTTATTTCACATTTTTGAGTGTAATATTAGTCATGAAAATTGTTGAACGTTCACTAATACCCACAAAGTTATAGGTAAGTTTAGCTTGTACATACCGAAAATACGCATATCACATATTTCAGACTTTACCATTGCGAAACTCGGAAACCGTGACTCTTTTGAAAAAATGTTTTAATTTTCAAATCTCGAATTTTCGATTTTCGGAAAAATTTGCCTCTTCCACATAGCTGAAACACATATTTCAGACTGTAGCGCGGAAACGTATGATTATTTTCAAAAATGTCCAATTTAAACATTTCCTGAATTTCCATTAATTCTGTCGTCTCGGATTTTCAATTTTCGAGAAAAATTGCCCCCTCCGAGGGCGGTTTTTGGAGGGAAAGAGATGTTGGATTTCCCAACTCTCCTCTTTCAAATGAAACAAAAATCTTCTAAATCGGAGTACGCTTACTATGCAAAAGAACAGCCATAAAAAAAGCAATCTTACAATCGAATTGTATACCTTTTCCTTTTTTGAAGTCGGTCAAAAATATGTTTTTCTGTCGATTATTCGAAAGTTGTTTACTTGATTCTTGAACATAGAAAGAATATCTAAAATGTTATCCATGAAAAAATGAAATAGAAAATCTGACATAAGCAAAAGACCTGAAGTACTCAATTAGCTTTATTAGAAAAGAAAAGATATATTACAACAAAATGAAATAGAAAATAACCTAAATATACATACTGCTAACCACTTGGTGAATACAATATCTACAACTTAATTATATTGATCCTCTTGATTGATGGAATAAAATTCAAGAACCACGTGTTTGTCTTCAATAATAATAATTACTTTCGACTCGATGGTAAGAGTAGCTGTGTTGTTGTCATGGCATCAGGAAATAGCGAATGGTAATTTAACAAGGGAACATAGGCGGCTGTTATCACACGTCCAGCAAACCATCTACCATGCAATGTGTTGACCGAAGCGACGGCAGTTGCGATCGATGGGCATTTGACATATACATTACCTTGCGGTGATCCTTTGTCCACATAGACGTGCAATACCCCACCATGCTTATTACATTCTTCAATAACATCATCTCGTATTTCTACGTCCCAGTTTTTATTCGATTCCCTTCGGAAGAGAAACCAATATAAGCACAATAATAATAAATTATAATTAATAAAAGAAAATATTTTTGCTGGCTGGCTGGCGGCTATTAGAAGTAGAGAAAACCAAAGAGATAAGGAAAAATATAGATGCAGATGACTTACGTTGCTGGGTCAAACATGTTACTCAACATGAAACACTGTGTTGCTATTGGTGGTGTTGAATGGGTTTGCACTTGTGGTACGATCGGTTGTCCTGTAGCCATACTGAGAGCATTCGCGGCCGCAGGAGGTACTTGCATTCCAGCTCCTTCAGCCAATTTAAACATCAATTGCAATCTGCCTGTTGCACCCAAATCAATGCCCGATCGGTCCAACTCATCAGAATCTAATATCGATGGGCCTTGTTGCTGTAAATCCAATCGCTCTGTAACATTTCCAACCTTCATGGGTCTACCAGCCAGTTCGAAACCATTCAATTGTTCCAGAGCTTTCTTCGCATCATCACAGTTGTGGAACTAGAAAACAAAATAAATGTTTTATTTATTGTAAATTTAGAGAACACTATAAGCTCCCTATTAACTTACTGTTATAAACCCGTATCCTTTAGAGCGCCCTGTTTCAGGATCCTGTATTAGTTGTATGTTATCTATTTTGCCAAATGGTTCAAAAATTCCTCTCAACATGTCTTCCGTTATGTTGAAATGTAAAGATCCCACGTAGAGTCGCATGGGACCCGTCATTCCTTTAGGTAGCATGTTTGGCATAGAATTGCCCATTCTATTTTTCTCAGCCTGCGTGTGTTGAACTATAATTGGAATTCCCAGTAGTTTTTGACCAGACAATCCAAGAGCCTTGAATAAGATACAATGAATATTGACAATTGATGTTATCACCGTCACAATAATGATACATACCAGTGCAACACTTTCGGGATCTTTGAATTCAATGTAAGCAATGCCTTTAAATCGTCTCGTCTTATTACACACAATCATCCTAACATCGCGCACTTTGCCAACAGAGCTGAAGAAATCTTCTAAGTCTCTTGCACGTATTCGTTGAGATAGTTGCATAACAAACACAGTCCTAGCATCTCTTTCTTCAGGACTCAAGTCCTCCAAAGGCGACGTGCTGCGTATTCCGAGAGGGGAGCGTGTTCTATTTCTGACAAAAGGTGGTTTAGCCACTGGCGATAACGAGCGTTTCTTAATAGGAGGACTTCTTTTGCTTCGACTACGACTTCTACCATCTCGCTTTTTCCGTTCTCTCGATCTACTGCGTCGATCTTTAGATTTTGAATATCTGTCTCTAGATCTTGACTTGCGACGATCTTTAGATCGACGCCTTCTATCCGGAGTTCGACTACGTTTTCTGTCTCGTGATCGCCGGCGGTCTCGTGTTCTACTTGGACTTCTTCGTCTGCTAGAGCTCCTCCGTCGACTAGTGCTCCTGTGTCTGCTAGAACTTCTTCTTTTACTAGTACTCCTTCGTTTACTACTGCCTCGATGTTTACTAACACTTCTTTTCCTACTCGTACTTCTACGAGTGGCACTTCTGCGGCGACTATTACTCCTCCTTCTACTGGAACTGCGACCCCTACTGGAACTTCTCTTCTTCTTGCTGGATGAATACATCAATATATTATTGATATTTTAAAAGTTAATTGGATATAAGGTTGAAAATAATACTTACTCGGATGATTTGAATTTGTCGATATCCCCATTTTCTCGAGATCTGCCGTTTATCTCATCCTATGAACAGCAGAAAGTGAGGAGGACCCGCGGTGGGGGAAAAACACAAAAGAGCATTAATAGAATTCGAATCATACATAAGTTTCCTAACAGTTGCAATGTAATGCACAATATCGGTGCTGAATAAAAACATATTCACATAATTAAAATATTTTTTTAGAGAATAATCTCTTCGCCGGGTGGCTTTCGAAGGGATATAAGGCTGAAACGATAGCTCTGTCTAGCCGGAACTAGACTTACCATCTTGCTGACATTACAAACGTACACGAAGTGTGGTAAAACTTGATCCGGTTTTCAACTTCTGAAAAAATACACCGAATAAGACAACTGCAGATGTTGACACAAGCAATATGCTTTTTTATTTATAGGGTTTTGGCTCGACGTATGATATTATCCACTACAATCTCATAATACATATCAAGTATTTGCAAATATCTATCTTCCATTTATGTTCTGTTTAAGAACATAGCTTCAAAAAAACCAGTATGCAATTATTAATGAGTGATAAAGTGGGTATTTAAATTTCAATACAATCTTGTCTTTTTCTTCCACGATAAAAAAGAGGGCCTAAAATTGAAGGACCTATTAACTAAAAAAGATTTTTATAAAATCATACGCTAACTGCCCTTATTACAACTTACCAAACACTGTTATTTTCATCGACATATTATAAGATCAAATAAGGATATGTACTTATCTAAGTTGACTAATAATTTGAAATCACCATAGAAGCAATGTTTTAACCATTAAGTTCCCATCATAGAAAATAGCAGAAAATTAATTATGAACCCGACAGTCCTGTTATACTGCCTAATAATTTATCCGAAATTCTCATCTTAGGCTACATATATTTGAAACATTTATATATGAAAAAATAGATAAAACATAAACTAAAACCTTTTGACCATTGAAACGCCTATGAACTGCAATTATGGTATACTTCTTGACTGGAACAGTTACAATAACATCTATCATAATCAGCCATGACACTTCAACATGTTCCGTCAAAAATAATAGAACTGATAAATACCGTTGCAATTCAATAGTTATAAATATAATAGAAATTGTGAAATAGAGTTTCTAAAATTCCAGTTCAAGCCAGTGACTAAACATGATGATTTCCATTCTTATATAAGAGGAAGTACAACAGGACTCCTTATCTACAAGTATTTCAGTTATATTTGTCAACTGATTTTCGAAGCCAAAACCCTCTCTCCAACATTCTGATATATTTAAAATTGTTTTCAAAAACAAGTACTTTTTCGAGTCTTTTTACAATCCAAAAGTATCCACCTCATCTTAAATTTGTGCAGTAAACGACCAATCGGTTGATTGGTATGGGGGCTGTGATGTTGCGAACGGATGTCCCTTATCGCTGCAACCCTATGACGAGAAAGGACCCATGAGCAAAACGTTTATTTCAAATGTATAAGTATCCATAAAGTTAAGGTAGCTGAACAAAATGTAATATTGGTGTAATTACGATTAACCTAGTTTAAACAATGTTTTATATGTTTACTTATTATATGAGAACCCTACTTAATATTAGAAAACTTATACTAATGATGTATCTGTACCTGTATTTTGTAGGAGCCGATAGCCCGAAATAAACCTCATACGTCTAGAAGATAAAATTAGGTTGTGATGTAGAAGTTTTACAATACAATTCACTTTGATGCTATAATGCAAATAATAATATTACTTCCTAATTCCTAAAGATACTTTTCAGGACACTCAACAAGAAACAAAACCAAAGTTTGTAAGTGGAATAGTATTCAATTATGTCAACAGAATACCAAAATACCTATGTAGCAGAAATAGAGTACCATTACCAGTTGCATTATAGAATAACAATAATTTTTTACACAACTACGTGAAGAATTATGATTTGATTAAAAAATCCGAAATTATTACTTACGTCTTTCCTGTAAGGAGCCTCCAGCATTGCTTCGACGTCCAGATCCTCTGCCATTTCGCGTGCTAGAAAAAGTTTCCTTGTTCAGAGTGATCGTTCAGCCTATACACGAACAATTACCTGTATGCAAAACGGCAGGTGAAGTAATTTTAGACTAGATTAATTTGCAATCAAACCTAGTACGTCTCAAGAAATAGATATCGATTCGTGTAGATTAAAATAATTTGATATCAATAAAATAAAGATGGCCGACTTCTAGAATTTTTCTTGACAGAGACCGGAGCGACAGGTACAATGCTACCAACATATAAAGGTGCGATTTCGCCTAGCTAGCGGGTATTTTGAATTAATTGAATAAAAGTAGCTGCCATCAAAAATGATTATAATTATGTGTCTGCGAAAATGTATTGTATTGTAGGGAACTATTTTCATTGACAAAAGTGTACAAATTTAAAATAATGATATATTGATATATACTAAAATGCAATTGAATGGAATCAGATTCTTACAATAAATTAATTGAGAAAATAATATGTTATTTATTTGGTGTGTTTCCTACTACGATTACTGAGCGGAAAATTGAACAACTACATTCAATTTTTGATTTGATTTTTTTGTCATTTGTAGGTAGAATTAAACAAAAATATTTTTAATGACATTTACATCTTAGACAACATTTAAGACGTTAGAGGGTCGCCATTTTAAAACTACATCCGATTTTAAAAAACAAATCAACAGCAACTAATAAAAGACAGTCCAAAATGGAAATGGGTAATAGTCTAGTTTAGGGGCTTTTGCTATAAAAGTCCTAAAAAATCAAATGTTAGTAAAAATACATATATGGTAACATAACTTTTAATAAAATTGAGGCGGAAGACGCTATTTTTAATGATTTATTACAAAAAATAGCAAAATATGGTGGTTTTGGTACTTACGACTTTTAGCAGAAATTTTCGATTTGGAATTTTCTTTTCAATCCCAAATAGTATATAACCATCCTTGTATTCTATTTAATACTAAAATTGTTTAAAATAAGCAAAAATATGCGTGAAAATAGTAAATATAAGTTCACATAAAAAGGATTGACGGTTGATTTATGTAGTATGTTTGACGACACGACTTGACGTTAACAGCATTGATATACGACTATTCCAACGTTGCCAAAACTAATGTTTATGATATTGAACTATTGAACATCTTTAAAAATATTCGATAACGAAAGCATAAACTAATTAGTAAGATTTTAAATGTCTGAAGGTTTAGTTCTATGTTTAAAATTTACTAAAAATGAATTTTTCATAAATACTTGCTTTAGAGCAAAAATACGATACATATCATGGCAACTTTTGATGCTGAAGGTGACGAGTTTTGTCTTCAGGCTTTTGAAAATATGAATTCATTGATTGCTTTACGACAAGATATTGAGAAAGAAAGAAGAGCTCAGTACTTGTCATATTAGAAAACATTAAACTATACAAGACAAATTCGTATAATATACTAAAGTCTGTTGTTATTGTTGTTAACTTTTCTAAAGCAAATATTATTGGAAATGAAATTCAAATCATAGAATACATATTTATAAAATAATTTCATAGTACAAAAGTTATACTGACAGAGTATTTCATAGTACAAAAGTTATACTGACAGAGTTGGCAACATTGATATTAATAGAACTTGGTAGTTCAGGATGTACTACATAAGACAACCGTCAATTCGTTTTACTTCACTTTTTTGTGAACTAATATTTTATATTTTCACGCATATTCTTGCTTATTTTGAACTATTTTAGTATTAAATAGAATACAAGGATGGTTATATACTATTTGGGATTGAAAAGAAAATTCCAAATCGAAAATTTCTACTAAAAGTCGTAAGTACCAAAACCACCATATTTTGCTATTTTTTGTAATAAATCATTAAAAATATCGTCTTCCGCCTCAATTTTATTAAAAGTTATGTTACCATATATGTATTTTTACTAACATTTGATTTTTTAGGGCTTTTATAGCAAAAGCCCCTAAACTAGACTATTACCTGGAAATTTTCTGCGACGTAGAAATAATGTAACGGATAAATTTGTTAACTATGAATCATTTTTTGGATGAAAATTTAAGCGGTATAGCGATTTCACTTATTTGACGTTCTATACATTTTCATCTTGTTTTGTCATGTTTTCTAAGTTATGACGTCACCGATATTTTCTTACATCCCATTATATTCTTATTGATATTGTAGGTTCTTTTTATTATTTTTATATATATATATATATATATATATATATATATATATATATATATAATAGTATTTATATCCAACATGTGTTTCGCCAAGCAAGTTGACATCGCCATCGGTGAACTATTTCTATGTTTTTTTAGTAAAACACTCTGTTCTATGCGGCGGTACCATAATTTTTGTCAATGGTGAGGGTCCTTAAATATTGCCAGATAATGGTTTATTAGATATTAATTATTATTGTTATAATGGATGAAGTTGTGGTCACCTTTAAATAATAAATGATACGCCTATGTATAGTGGAGATTACTAGGCATGGACAAAGATTAAATACACCCTTATTTGGCCTTTATGTAGATAAGGCGTCGTTAGTAGTGTCGCTCGGATGTGATACTGGTTATAAAGAGTTGTGAAGATAAATCGAATATACTATTTCTTTAGATTAAGATATAGCTATCTATTTTTCTGCAACAGCTTGAAACCATCTCCGTCTACTGGACACTGCAAATGGTTTTCTGATTTTTTTTCTAAATTATAAACAGTCTATTATTTTGACAGTGTCAGCAATTATTTCATATTTTGTAATGTCTAAAGAACTAAATACGAAAATGCTTCAGTGTAATTTACCAACCATTTCAAGGGATAATATGCGAAAAACTCTTCACTGCAAAAAAGCTTACAGCCCTTCTACCAAAGTGGCGGGATGGGAAAGATACGGAAATACGTTGCCTATAGACAACGATCCTTATTGCCAGGAAGGATACAAACTGCATCTATCTCATTATAATAGACTTGGATGGCAAGACGACGTTGAATGGACTACTTCTACAAAAAAAGCTATGCAGAAACACTGGACTAGAACAGAAAATTATTTAAACCCTATAAAGACTTTGGTTAACCTGTATACTGATATAAAGTAGGTACTCCGAATTATATTTAGCTGATCTGCATTTTCAAATAAATACAATTCCAGCGATGACTGTTCTCTTACTGAAGGGTTATGCTCTGCAACACAAGAAATAGACTACTTGACTACGATGCAACAAAGCTATCAGCCGCCATATTCTTTCGAATTAAAGAGGGTATCGTAATTGTTCTACCGTTGATATTTCAGTTTAATTGCCTAATTCTAGTTATCTATGGCTGTCACTCCTTACTTCCAAAACAAATTTCTTACACAGAGCGGTGTTTGCAAATTTCAAGATGATGACTATGTGCTACAAACACAGAGATTACAAAATCACAAGAGTGCGAGATATGTTTCCTATAATCCTTGTACAAATATGTTTTCCGATGGTAGTTTGAATGTTATCAGAAAGCCCAAATGTACAGTTCTGAGATTTTGATATAATTGTGGTCTGAATTACTTGATCTTGGACAATGAATCTGATAATACATGTTACATTATTTATATTTATTACAGCAGTTTTTATTACCAACATTTTTATACCTACCTATTCAGTAGTGTCGTCATGTACCTCTTGTATAAAAAATCTTCATCTTTAGAAAGCTGCTCTCAGACCTGAGTATTTATCTATAACACCAACTTCGCCACAATATGCATCGATATTAGATTTTATAAGAAATTTTAAATATAGATTTAGTTGATAAATATGGCGTGTCATTAGTCACAAAAAAATTAAGTACTCTTATGACTTCAATTTTCGGCCTAACGTACTCAGATGTTATAATCAATTCTCTTCCAGGAAATTGTGAAAATACTGATTTTTTACCATTGCCCAGATGTTGTCATACGTCATTTATTTCTGATTTTACCGAGCGAAATCCATTAATCTATATAAGTTCAATAGTCTAATTAGCTCTGTAGCTTATTTGAAAGTAAAACATTCATTCTAGTTCGGGCTTTGTTAATAACGCTTCATTTAAAATTTTCTATATTCTATAGTCCAAATATTAATACACGATAGGAAGAAATAAATAAATTACAAAAAAAATATATATTAAAAAACATATAACTACAAAAAATACAAATGATTAAATTAAAGCCATAAAACTTATGAACTATGTTAATACATTTTTGAGCTTAATTTTTGAATTTTCAGTAGCAATCCTAAATCATCTACCAAATACAATATACACCAACGAACATTAGCTACTGAATGGAGTATATTTTTTTAAATCTAGTTCATTAACTTGCTACAACTAAAAGCAAAGTCTGTCTTAAATATATAGTTCGTCAATCTTTCTAAATTTTGTATAATATGATGGCTGCAGGAGAAATTTACGTATAGGCCAAATACTGTACTATGATCCGTATATTTGAGACAAACTAAATCATATCCATACATAAACAAAAATCTACTCTATACAATCTCTGTAGTCTCCAGATTTTGTATAAGCTTGCGTAAATATGTACTCAGAATTAACCGTAATTTGTCTTGAAAACAACAATCAAAAATTAACAAAAAATAAATAACTGCTAATGTTAACAACGTTTTTTGATTGTTGAATTGTGTAAACATAAACAAAGGTAACTTTTAACGTTATTTTCGTCTCTATTTTTTGTTGCATTTGTCTGTATAATTATCGTATTATTAATATATAATGACCGATTATGAGAAAACCAACTAGTATCCCCTCAGATTTCTGTATTTCATCAAATTTATTTCTAATATGACAGGAAAATACACTAACGTATTGAGACGGGTTACTTCCACATACACATTTAAATTCTTGATGTAATACAAGATATACGCAAGAGTACTCAGGTTCCTCATCCTTTAATCAGAACTATTTAGATAAACAACAGGCAGTGGTAACATCATTTTCTATTGAAAATTAGAAAAAACATTACGTACATCAGTTGATAAATGCTATGTGGAAATCATAGCAAGGGCAAACCATTCCGCAAGTGGGTATATTAAACTTTTAATAGAAACAGTTTTAAGCATTTGGATGCTTATATAAATAGAGAGAAAAAATTCCAAGCAGCATGCAGCAGCAATTTGTTTATAGAATCCCACTTACCGGAATGGAACCTCTGATATCTTAATCCACATAATTCGCCAGAATTTTTTCAACTACGGATTTATTTTATTAATATAGGTATCGGCTGTAAGGCTATATTTGTTTCCAAATGTACAGAGAAAATAGAAATAATTTCCTATATAACGTATAAAGTATTATTAACAGTTTCATAACATTATGTAAAAATATTTTCAGTCTGTATTATGACATCTACTAATAACAAAAAAACCCAAAATGATGAATTAATTATAACCAGAAAATGTTCAAAATGCAGGCCAAAAGTCTTTTATGTTTTCAAACATAAAACTAAAAGTCAAACAAAATCTTATATGCTATTGAAGAGATATATATTATAAATTTTGATTTTTTTATGAACTTACTCAACCAATTAAATTCTCAAAATCATAAGGTCACCGTAGGCAACTGGGGTTTCAAGCTCTTCAATTTCAAAGCGCAAAAATAGATATGTGCAAAATATTTTTTATAGATAAGCTGGATAACAAATAACATTTGGTTCTCAAGTAATCTATGATTAATGAACATTTGAATCGAGTATGTGATTACATTTATATTGTTAAGGAGCAAGTACGCTTTAGCCGAACAGGATAGTTTGAATTAATATTTTTTACAAAAAAATGGACCGACGTTATTAGTTGATGCACTGAAAAGTATAAAATAATATTAATTCTATTGGTGCTATTACTTTTGAAGTTGTGCAGTTGCAGTTAGATTGATAACTTTTGGCACCAACTTCACAAGTACCATCACCAATAGAATTAATATTCTTTTATACTTTTTAGTGCATCAACTAATAACGTCGGTCCAATTTTTTGTAAAAAATATTTATTTCATACTTTTGAGTGTACCTAACTTTAGTCACCAAAATCGTTGAACCAATGAAGATAGTACTTATCCTATTACCCATATATATTCTTTGCTTGTAGTTGTTATTATTGAGATCTCAACGCATCGCTGCGGAAATACGCTTGAGTATTTTATATGTTACCATTTTAACACCGATTTAACTCGAAAACCGTAACTCTAAGGAACAAATTTTTCGAGAAAATTTGCCCCAACCACCCCTTCGGGGGCGGTTTTCGGAGGGAAGGAGATTTCGGATTTGCGTTTTTATGAATATGGGACCATTTCTCAAGCCTCCCCTTTCAAATGAATCCAAAATCATCAAAATCGGAGCTCGTTTACTATGTAAAAGGCGCGCACGAACCAAAAAAAAAGCAGACACTCGAATTGTATACCTCCTCCGTTCGGGATTCGTCGGTCAATAAAATTAATAAGAGCCTATCTATACCAATATAAAGAGGTAAAATTTGTTTGTATGTAGGGAGTATTTGGGTAAGCTCCGGAACTAATGACGAATCTGATTCCAGTAATTTTGAATGATCTCTGCTGTCATTGATAACCTGGTATATGTACCTTATATTCGATCTTCTTCTCTGTCTCATTACTCCTGGGATTTCATTGCTTGTATTTTAAGATATTTTTTTAATGGCTTATCTACCTCAACCTCTATATTTTAATGAAAGTACATACAAGTATTTGCATGTTGATTTGAAATCCCATCTCACTTGCAGCTTTTTGGAGAAAAAAAAGGCTTGTAAAATATCTCGTTATTTTTTTGCCATGATGTCCACGTCCTCTACAAATGCTGATACATGCATGATATTTGCTTGTCATACAGCTTTCGCCAGCTACACGTAGATAAGTATTGTCTTTTTGTGATTTAATTTGTTCTTGTTCTTCCACACTTTTCTTTCTTCCATGGGTTTTCTTATATCTTTTATGAAGGTTTTTTTAATCATCATCTAACATTTTACTTGTCGGCCTTCGGGTTTACAAAATATAATATTCTGAAAACATTGACATTTACTGCTGATGTGAGTACATTCTTGATCAAACCAATTTATTATATCTCTATTGTGCTTGGTTTGCTTACAGTATAGCTAGCCACCTTCTATTTAATTCGACAGGAACGATTCCAATACTGGATGACATTGTTATCAAGCTCTGCTTTTTGTTTCCAATAATTAGTGGTCAGAATCGATGTTGCCTAACATCAAGCATTCAAAGTATATTAAAATAAATTATTGGTTTCGATAATGTATAAATTAATATTTAATATATTATCAATATACAGAATTATGCTTTAGTAAAGCCTTATTTTTATTCGTTATAAGCATTTATTTAAAAAAGTTGAATTATTTTACTCTTAATTTTTTTAAACTAGTTATTTCTCCTATACTTGGAATGCTATTATCACTCACACAGGCGAACTATTGACCAGCTGACTGGAACTATACATGTTTGAGTTCCTAATAACACGGATAATAGCGATTACTTACTAATTACATATTTGTTCTAGAAATACCTGTTATCCTAAAGCGTTTCGAGCCCCTTTCATTCCACAAACTTTGTATGTCATCACATTCCATGACACCAAATATATAATTTATTCCTGAAAACAACACTCGCCCAAAGAATTTTCGAAAGAAAATACCTTGGGCCAGGTAAATAGATATATCGTTGCTCTACTGAATATAAAAAATGCATGCACATATACAAATTTGCAAAACTTATTTATTATTTGAAATAACATGCTATCAATGGAACTTTCGCCGTTTAAAGCCTTTTCCTTTAGAACGGCCTGTTTGTTTCCTTTTCCGTTTGCCGCTGGACTTTTGTGTTGTGCCAAAGTCGGTGATTTCACCACCTAATGTACCTAGCGTTGTCAGCTGTCTTTGCTTGTGCTTTTCCATTTTGCTTACCGGAAGACGGGTCATGTATTCTTCCTCGTACGTTTGCCGCTCCTGTTGTTGCTTACTTATCATTTGTTGAGCCCTACTGCTTTGCGACACTTCAATTGGAGTATCCAAATATTCTTCTCGCAGGTCTTGCATAATCGATGCTGACAATGCATGCTTCTTGGATCTCTCCTGTAACCGCTTGGTTCTTTCTTGAGCATTTTCATCGCCTAAATGGACAAAATGAACTTCAGAATATTTGACTTTTGTGAAATATTTTATAAAAAAACATATTCAATCATGCATGCGATAGAAAGATATAGCATTATTATAGATTCTAAACAAAATACAGCGTGCTTACCAGTATAATGCACTGCCGACATTTTTGGAGGTATATACAGACCGCTCTTACTGCTATCCTGTTTACTTTCATCTTTTTCGTCCTCGCTGCCAGACTCTTCCTCAGAATTTCCAATAAGATTATCAGGATTAGCTTTGAACGTCGTTGGATCGTCAGCATTTGTCCCACTCACGGCAGTCTTGACTAATTTGTCTATCTGGTATTTCAATTTATGATCGATCGGCTTGATCTTTTCCAAAACAGTCCTTATTTCGATAAGCCGGTCTATACATGGATCACCTTCAATTTTTTCCCCTGAGCACTTTCGTAAAACTACGTATGTTAAGTTTATAAGATAACTTAACAGCATGTTGTACTTCATTTCCAAAAAGCTAAGTCCCTGATCAGTAGATAATTCACCCTTTCTTACTTTCTGTATCATATTGTCTACTAATGAAGCCACATGCTGAGCACTCAAATTCATTTCACTCAATAGTAGCAGTGCCTGTGGAAGATCCTTATGGGGCATCGAAATATCTGGTGCCTGCAAAAACAAAATAAATCAATTAATAAGAACTTCGACGACTCTGCAAGTTTACAAAAAAAAATACTTTCGATGTGTTGACCTGAAGAATAGTAAGCTTTCTGTTGTACCTACCTAACGAATTTTGAGATCAAAACTGTTTTCAACTCTAATTCAAAGACAGAATCAAGAATGTTTTTATGCATTAGGATGTTTTAGTCATTTTCTCAAACCTTATTTTATTTCTATTGAGCTTATTAATTTAAAATATTTTTTTCTATGATTCTTAGAGCTTATAGGTTAGGAAAACAAAGTAAACGGGGGAAATTTTTAGAAAACTAAGTTTTAAGGTGCCAGTGATAAATGGGGTCCATTTGCATAAAAATCTGTTCGCCATCTTTTATAGAGGAACAGTGACTGAAAAAAACAAGGGTAGTTTTTATAGCGTTTAAATACCTTTTTAAGACTGTTTAGAAGAGTTTTATCAATTGAAATAAGTTTATACTGACCTGGACCATTTTAATATATCACTTTACACTTTCAAAAATACATAACAGCTTTAATTTTCAATAAAACTAGATTACACGTGCAGAACTTTTATATTGAAACGGGCTTTTTTGATCAGTTTTATTGGTATGGGGGGGATGAATCATGAAATTACGTCAGAGATATAGCTTTATTCATGGGCGCTCCGTCGAATAGGAATAAATAATAAATATGGAGTTGAACAAAAAATTATTATAATTTATAATAATAAATGCCTCACTTTCTTAACATTGACTAGATAATAATAAATTATACTCCATATTGAGTGTATCTAATTTTTGTCCTATTAAGATTTAGAATAAATCTCTATTCCTTATAAAAAAGTTAGATTGATATTTTTTTCAAATATTTATTATTATCTATACATTCTATACTGCTGCCTATATCTATACATCTATAATAAAATTGTAAGAGGTCGATGTCTGCACATTAAAGATAAATAAGAAAAAATAATATGGGGATCTTTATAAGAACAACAGTTTTTAGAATTTTTGTCTGTATGCAAAAACTACTGCATGGAAATGAATGCAGTTTTCTCAGATGTATTACAAGAGGTCTGACTTAAAATATTGTCTGTCTTTCTGTATGTTTGTACAAGCGTCACGCAAAAGCCGACTACATGGAAGTGAATGCTGTTTTCCACGCGCACGAAGTCGCGGACAAAAGCTAGTGTACCATAAATTATGCGGTATTTGACCACAATCAAGATTATTAATTAATAAACTAACTGAATATTTTTGTGAGAGATATTCAAATCCATGTTAATTACCTGCTTTATGCCTTCAATACTTTCTTTAACACTTTAAAAGAACTATATATTTTATTCGTTAATGAACATTCAAGAAGGTCTGAGTTCGTATCTATATTGAAATTCAAATTGACATTCTTTAAACCCCTATTAAGTTTTATTGTACGACTATGCATAAGGTATGATACAAGCAGATACAAGTAATCGAAAAAATCGGCGGGTAATTTGAAAAGATTTTTTCCAGTTTCAGTATTGATTTTGATAATCACACAATTTCACTTCTGTGGTGAGTTGATGAGTAGGCAGGCTTGAAAAGTAAATTGTGATTCTTCGACGAAATTGAGCTCGAAATTCGAAGAAGTGAAAATTTATAAGATTAAAATCAGACTATTTTTCTGACAATCTACTACAGACACGACCTTGAAAATTGAATTGTAGTTGTCTAAATCGGTCTTTCACGATACGCCATCACGAGCTTTGGTAGGTTGAAATTTGTTTATTATTTTCACTTACTCGAATCAACTAATTATTACAATATATTCACTCAAAATTAAGTTAATCGTGCTGTTTGTTTATATTATTCATATTGTCGGGTCATTTCACTGACGTATCGGTACTTTGCTCTTGTAATTTTTTCGAGGTTATGAGATGCATTATATAAACCATACTAAAATTAAAAGTTAAAAGTCAAATAGCTGGGGTAGGCCCTAGAAGTGAATACTCATCTATTCATTATAGTATAATATATAAATTCAACTCTACTACAAAGGTGGTTGGTATTTTCGTAAATTTAGTGTGGCACTAGATATATTCATCTATAAGTAAGTTTATGCTTACGACAACAATGTTTTAACAAGTATTCTCTCGTAGGGTTGAGACAGTCCTATAATGAAATTGTCGCAAGCCCGCTACATTGCTCTTCGTATCAGCGTACCGCAGGTAAAGTATATTTTTTTATATTGAGTGTGCAAAGTTATGCAATAACTATTTTGTAACAAACCACAATACAGCCTTCCAAAGATAGTTATTCTCACTTTTGAATTTACCCCATCTAGAAAGCATGTCTGGTTTATCTTTTGCTCTCACATATTGAAGTAATTTTTAAGGAGGTTGAATACTTGTTTGTTGGATAACAAGTCCTAACTGAATTAGTATAATGATGAAAGCAGAGATATAAATGGCAAAAGATCCTATAGGTATTTATTTTTAGCATGCTAATTACTGTGGTTTGGTACATTTCCTGGTCAATGTGTGGAACACGTCCCCACAGATCTCGGCATTTTCGTTTTAACGTAAACTTTAGGACATGTAATGGAATTATTTCCACCAAAAAATATTAGGCGTCTATTTCATCTTGGCGAAGAAAACAAATGTAAAGTGTACTATTTTCACCCGAATTTCTCCTAATTTTGAGTCATATGACGGGCCTGTGCACCACTACTCTGCAGCACTGTTTACTATGATGTATTATCGATACTTCATTGGTTATTTATTTATTTATGCCTAGTAATTCGACTTCATGTCATTTTGGCAACATCCCATAATGGCTGCATCACAACATAAACATTTTTGTATGGTTCCGTTTTCGTTAATTGCAGCACTTTTTTATTTATCGGGCTAATTTAATATTATTAATTAGCTAAATTACTACTAAAAGTATAACATTTAACCACTATTTTCCCCAAACAGCACCCCTATTCACTCCACACTTCCGTGAGCTTGTGAGTGGTTGCCGAGCTGAAATTTCAATTCATCATACCTATCTAGCAAAAAAAACCCTAAATTCGATGGAACCTGTTCTACACATTTACTCCTCAGCTGTCTTTCTGTGCTTATTAAAGTTTCTGTTTTTTTTACTTCAAATATATATACTATTAAAACTCTTCGTATTTCAGTATATTCACATTTAATGAGACAATAGTTTTATTTGAAGAATAAACGTTTTCAAACCCTAAAAACAGCACTTTAACTTATAATTCGGAAAACCAGTTCTGAGTTGTGGAGGGACTGTTACAACAAAGGTCATTTGGGATAATTTTGTCCCTAAGCGCGCGTCTTTAATTTTTTCTCCTGAGGTAAAGCACTTTAGTTTATGTACACAGTGGGTCATTTAGGGCATCTTTATTTAGTGTATATGGTTACTAGTGTGCCTTGGAAAGAACGGGTGATAATACTTATATACGGCGGCCAGACATTTGAACGCGCGCCGGGCTCATCACCGGTCACTCATCCAAAGTCTGATAAAGCTCTGTGCTGCTTGAATTCGATGACTGAAGTCAGCTAGTGTTAGCCAGCAAAACATGAAGCTTTAGAATTTCTAGAAAACAATAATATGTTCTAGTAATTAGACTCATCAATTTATTCAAACAATCTCGAAGGAATCGTTCTTAATGTCGTAACAGCGTAGAAGATTTTGCTAACAATACCAGTTTTTACTTGCGGTCGAGTATGTCTGAGGAACGTCTTAGCGGCCTAGCATTAATTTTCATTGAATATGAAATCGCAAGTAATTTAAACTACGATGAGCTCATTTGCAGAGAAAAAGTACAGGAAAAAATTGGTAATTTTAATTTGTCTTAGTTTTGTTTGTCTGTGGTTTAGTGTAACTACTACTTACGTGTTTGAATAAACGTTTATTTGAAAGATAAAGGCGTTTTTTATAAGAGGATGGGGGTAGTCATTTATGCTAGTTTGCCCGGGTCGGCCCAAACTCTAGAGACGGACCTGGCTCTTGGACTAGATAAAATGTTTCAAATTTCATTGCAATCTCTTTTTATGTTTTAGCAAAATCGTGATTAGAGCTTCAGTAGGCCCTAGTATCTCGCTAATGGCTTTAAATATTAATTATTCACTTACTACTATTCTTGGGCATATTTACTTAGATCTATAGATCAGTAAATGATCTTCGACTTGTGATACCGTATTTTAATCTACGCTTTGGCATCAGAAGTTGTTTTCAATTGAAGCTTTAAGAATATGTATTCAGCATTTTCATCAAATATTTTATTACTGATAAATATTGAAAATTCAGTCCATTCATTATTTCATAAGTTTGCTATTCTCCATAATATATAGGAGGTTTTTTCCTTTTTTTCAAAACTAAGTATACATTTATTTTCGTTTTTAAACCTGACACTTGTATTATTACTTGAACTTGACTGTATTTATTTTGGTACATTTGTTTATATTTAGACAACATCGTAATATGTACTATGTTCCATTTAGATATTACTTATTTTGTTAACGAGTATATCTATCAATAGACATCATGTTATTGATGAGCTAAAAATAAACTTTTGATTTGATTATGAACACATCCAAATTCATTATGAACGGAATTGATACTTTTATCTCAATTCTGTCATATTTTAAATGAATTCATCATGTTAGTTTATGTTTCAACAATATTGATTCATTTAAGCAAGAGGTCGAAATCCCGGGTTACTATTTTTTGTGTTGCTGAAGTAGAACAATTCGAAAGCAGTCACATGAATAATTACCTACTTGAAGTTTGACTTAAACATTCCCACATTTTTCATAATCTATCTGTATGTAATTCTACATTAATTAATTAGTTTATCAATTATTATAATAATTTAATTATCTTTTATACAGAATGTACCATTGAAGAGGAACTCTGACAAATTGGTACCACCTTCTGCGTTTTTCCTTGCTGGCCTGGGCCTTGGACTATCATCTTTCAGTCTGAAACAGTTGCTTACTACCAAAAATGCAATCAAATAAGTAATTTTGGTAGTTATCATTAAGTTATTTGACCATGTATTACATTGTACCGGCATCATAGAATTGTTAACATGTGTAAAGTTAAACAAATTCCAATTTTTTTGTATAAGAAATACTACTTCAAATTTATTTTTACTATAAATTTATGTATTGTCGCTAACATTAATTAGGTAGCAAATAAATTATTTGTTTTCTTCAATGTATTTCTTATAGAGAATAGATTTTGGTCTGCTACACCATCCATCTTTTTCATATGATGGTATATATAGTAAAATGGGCTTAACATAAACGTTAAAAAAACAAGTTTTAGGAATTGTTGAATGCATTTTCTGTACAATATATTCATAGAGTAGACTACTAAAACTATGGCAATTGCATCTTATTTTAGTAGGATAATTATACGTAATAGATTGAATAAAAGTTGAAAATTTGAAGAAAAAATTCTCAAAAATGTTTTCTCAATACATATGTATATTTTAAACTACTACTGAAAACCAAACAAAAAAATCAATTGCCTATTAGCTTTCGATACTAGTCAAAGGTTTTTATTTCACAATAAAGTTAGTAAATTAATACTACAAGAATATAAATATTATGGTGTTTTAGATACAAAGCAAAAATTTATTAGTGAAAAAATGATTTATTGACCGACGAACCAAACTGAGGATGTATCTGCGTGTTTTTTCTATGGATGTTCGCGCCTTTTATTATTAAAAGTACTCAGATTTTCATTTATTGAGAGTTGGTGCCATTAAAAAAATCGTCATTCAACATGTTTTTTCCCTCAAAGGGTTTGGAGGGGGCAATTTGTTTTTCAAAAATCGAAAATTTATGGCAAAATTGAAGAAGAAACCATACCCGGCAACGTTTAAATCGGACATTTAAAAAAAAAATCATAGTTTTCCGAGCTACAGCAGTGGACAAGTCTGAAATATGAGTGTCTCCGCTAAATGGCGGGGGCAATCTTTCTCGAACATGGAAAGTATGATACGTCCAAATTAAAGAAGATATTACATGTAACAACATTTAAAATGTAATTTTTTCAGAAAATTACGGTTTCCGGTTATAGCGGTGCTATAGTTTGAAATATGTGTATGTCCGCGATGTTTTCAAATCTTTGAATAAGTATAAGCAACGTATTCTTTCGTGAACATTGAATGATTTTGATGACTAATGTTACACAAAGTATGAAAAAATATTTTTTTAAAAATTGGACCGACTCTATTAGATGGTGCACTGAAAATACAAAATAATATTAATTCTATTGGTTTTAATAATTTTGAAGTTGTTTTCAACTACAACTGCACAACTTCAAAATTACCAGAACTAATAGAATTAATATTACTTTGTATTTTTCAGTACCCCAGCAAATAGAGTCAGTCCAATTTTTTGGTAAAAAATATTTATGTTTATTAAATTTAAGAAACTTTGCGGGTGTGCGCCTAAAAACTCCAGTTTCTTCACAATCAAATCAATGATATAAAAATAGTTAACGAATAAACGAACATTTATTTTTATATATATTTAATAAAATTACAGAAAAAACAATAAATAACATGGATAAAAGTAAATTGTAGAAACAATAAAAAAGTGAATTTCTATTTGACTATATTTTTGTTATCATTTGGGCTTCATCTTTGCACTTAAAAAATGACACTGTCCCAATATGACAATAATAACAAATGCAACGGTAAACCAGAAACATAGCTTTCTTCCAGTTATTGGAGTGAGAAATAATTTACCACTAATTGATAGACTCGTTGTGTACAATAAAATGGAATCCAGTTCTATCGTAGGAGTATCAAGATGTACGTATGGTCGAGTTCGTGCTTCTTGTCCAACCATTTTCAGGACCTCGCATGCATGTGACAATCGTGCAGCCTGGAACGAAAATATATATTCTTTTAATTGAAGACAAACCTGACACTAACTCTTTTAGTTATTCAAACACTGCAAAAGAAATTATGGTCACCTGTATAAATGGAGATATGGATATGGCTAGCCATACAACAACATTTAGAAAGCTCAAACCCAGAGTGGGAATGGAATTCTTGTCAATGTGATCAAAGTCACCAATCCATAATAAGCCAGAACACACATAGGAAATGTTTACAATTGTCAATAAACAAACCGATGGTGCTATCTTATTATTCAAATAGTTGAGCAGCTTTTTGAAATCTTCAATCTCCTACAATTAACTAAGTTGTAGTTGATTCACACTTTCAATATTGTACAGTTTTGTTACCCTTAGCCATTCAATCGGTTGTACGGGATGTTGTAAAAGTTTTTCTCTCATGAAAAATGCGTAATAGGTGAGAAGCTGTGCTTGAAGACAATAATTGGAGATGATGGTAGCTTGAACCATGTCGTGCAGCAAAGTGCAAATGATGAGCAATACTTTCATTGTCATTATTACCCAAGGTGGACTGAAAATAGATGAGTATTCATTGATTTACTGAATATTTCTCGAACGAAGGAGGTATATAATTTGACTGTCTGCATTTTTGACATTTCCTTCCCTCTATGGAGGGAGTATTCTTTTTTTTGAAAATCGACGATTGATCCGGCGAAATTTGAGACCATATCCAGCAATATTTAAATTGGATTTTTTTTTAAATAAAATTCTCGGAACTAAGTTACGGCACTGGTAAAGCATGTGTTGTCATTCCGCAATATTTTGAAATATCTGAATGTGAACGTGAAAGTTCGATTTGAATGACTAATGATACACTCAAAAATGTGAAAGGCAACTCTTTTTACAAAAACTAGCAGCGAATTTAATAATTCGTGCACTGAAAAATACAAAATATCAATTCCACTGGTGTTGGTACTATTGAAATTACTGCCCAAAGTCCTCTATTTACGTTTATGTAACACCAGAAATTCAAAATTACCAACACGAGTGGCATTATTATTATTTTATATTTTCAGTGCACCAACTAAGAATGTCAGTCCTAGTTTGTGTAAAAAACTGTTATTATCACTTAATTCGTACTTTCCACTCATCCATTTGAAGTTAATTTCTCCTTCTGCCATCATGTAGCTTACTAGTATTAGAGACAGTGTCATCCACATTATACTAATGAGTACAAATATCCACAACATCTTCACTAATTTTTTCTGAGTGGCAAAGCTGTTCGAGAGATTTGTGGATAACAGAAATACCTAAAATTAAATAATCTCAAAAATTTGTGTGACCTGAAGAATACAAATGTTGAATTTTAGACGTTATTCTTACACGTTCCATAAGAATCGGCAGTTGTTCATCATCTGCAGATCGAAAGATATGAACTGCATAAAGATATCCAATAAGGTGGAGTGTGCTTGGTATGATGAAACTAAATAACGCAGAGCCATCGCATGTTTGATGATACAGCTCTGATACATCGTTTTTCGTTAATAATTCTTCGTTTTTTGGAACAAACCAAAAACCTCTATCCCTTCGAAAGCACGACATATACTGCAAGATGTATCCAATGATCATGAAACCTACGGCTTGAATGGTGTAGGAGTAACTGAGAAATCTCAAACAAAAACATAACTCCTGTTGTTCATTAATAAGTGATCGGAAACCAATCAAGCTGAGTAATCTTAAGTAAGGATTAAGTATTTTTAATTTACAGTAGTTTAAAACAGTCGTCACACTCAAGTGTGTGGGTGATTCCTCAGGTATATAAACTTCAATATCTTCGTCTTGATTATCCTGAAAAATACATTTCATGTTGAATATATTTTATATAACCCTCAGTTTTGGGAAATGTACTTAGCTGTTTTCGAGTCATTTCAAATATCAATCTTACTACAGTTGATATATGCCATAAAGAAATTATATCAATAAAAAATACATACCAGACTTGTTGAGGAATTTAATATTCTAGAATTTTTATTGGATTCCTTTTCCATTGTCGTGAGGTTATCTCTGAATTCTAAATCCGAACCTGAAAATTTCACGCACCCAACCATTTTTCTAATGAAATAAAACAATAATTTTTGAAGACATTTCCACTTACCGAGAAAAAAAACATTCTTACAGAGGTCACATTCCGGACTGCTTTTGTTTAGCAGGCCAGAAGATGTGGAATAAGTATTGTTGCAATTCTTATTATCAAATGCTGATAACCTTTATTTATACGCACATTTAATTAAGCTTGGTGATCAAATAAAGCCACTAGAACTGTAAATACATTTAGAAATTGAAATATTGAAAGAATGTACATATATAAACACAATTATACGAGGTAAATGTGGTAAGAACATAAACAACTAGATGATAATATACATAACTCACTATTTATTAACTTTTTTATTGGGCTTTTGCAAAATAATGCTGCCATGTAAAATTGCCATTTAATTTTTATTGAAACAAAAATACAACTCAGTTAGAATTATCTTGACAAATAAAGTTGATTATCTTCGCTTCCCGCCAAAGAATTTGTGTTTTGATTTAATGCCATGAAGAGGTCTCACTAATCTCTTTCTTTCTTCTCTGTGCTTCTTATTTCTTTCATCTACAGTCCGATTTCTCTTCTTTTGAGTAGAGAATGTCATCTCTCGATTTCCAACAGAACTTAAAAGTCTAACTGACGAATCCTCTGTCTTTAGCCTCTCACCTAATGTAGCTCTGTAAAATATTATTGAATCATTGATTTGCCAAATAAATATTTTGTTATTATATTGACAAGGATGGTTATCTTTTATCTCTAATCTTTCAACTATTTTATTGTTTTTAGTTAACCCCATAAACCTAAAGCATGTACTTTTCGATGATAGTTGAAGTTCAACCAAATAAGTTTATCTTAAAATTAAATAAACAGTATAATCATACCGTTTTCAAATTATCACAAACCTATATTTACTATTACGTACTTATTAAGTTTCTTCTTTAGACTATGAATTCCTTTATACTCTTCTCCTTGCCTTAGTTCGAATAATTTTGGTTGCGTCAAGGTGACCTCTTCATTTTTTAAAGCTTCTTCCCTTTCTCTTAGTCTATGTTCCCTCTGGATAATTCGATGTTGCTTTTTCACTTCCTTTGTCCAAGTGTGTTCATCTTCGGAACTATCTTCTTCTGAGAAATCTGATTCTTCTGAACTATTCCTTCCTTCTAGTTCATCCTGCACATAGCATGAAGTTGATGACTGTCAAGAGATGAAAATAGGATTAAAAAAACAAAATATTTACCTCTACTGGCTCAAATTCTTCAGAAATTATATTTTTCTGCACCTTCTTCTTTGCGGAATCTAAACGCGATAAAACAGGATTAAGGAGTCTATATTCGTCAGTGTTTTTGTCAACTTCAAAATCGGGATTTTCAAATAGTGCCTTAAATCTGTTATCTCGTAGAAGGTTGGAAGCCACTTCTGTTTTCTTTTTATTCTTTGACTCTTCGGTGAGTTTGATAGCCAATTCCTTATTGACTTTAGGTAGATTGGTAACTTGAACTCTGTTAGTTCTTTCTTTTTCGATTGTTTCTCTAATCTTTTTCTTACGGTATTCCCCAAATTCGAAAGGATCCGCCACAGACTTGGCTTTCTTGTATAGTCGAACATCCATGAAGTATCTGGAACATAAAAGGATTATAACGATTGATAAGGTACAGCGTGAAAGATTACGAGCTGTATATCAATACCAGACTATTTTTAATTAATACGAACCCATGCATATAAGCTCTTAGTAGATTGGTACCAATAAGATGATCTAAGCCCAGATTGTCCAGTTCTTGTTTCGTTACAAACTTGTAATCGTCGTAAACGTTCTCAACATTATTTTCCTCTAATTCTTCTGTTAGTGAGTCTAAGAAACTTGACCATCGTGGTGCCGGTCCTAGACTTGGTATATAATATGTCTGTATCTTTGTATTCTCATTTGCTATAAACATTAAACCAGTGTTGGGAACAGTACAAAGATTGTTGAATTCGGTTGATGCTTCTATAGAGGTGTAAAGCTTCCCCTAGAAAATATACGATATACATATATTGGCAGACTACATTGATACTTTTGGTTTGCGGAGTCAAATTTGATGTAAGACTGAAGTAATGAAGGAATAAAAATGATATTCGATAATATATTTACATTATTCTTATCCCAGATCTTCAATATGGAGCTATCAAGTGAAAACATCAGATCTTGCTGGTAATGAAAATCGACATCTTTAATAGGTAGACTATACATATGATCTTTCACATAGAATGGTTTATTAGATCTTATATCATAGAGTAAAATTTGCCCAGTCGCAGTACCAACACCAAGCTGAAGACCTCCATTGAATTTAAGGGCTGTTATTGATGGGAATCCCTCAATTCTGAAAATATCACAGACTGTCAACAAGATTAATAGCATCAACAATTGAATGCTTGTGTGCTTATCGGGATAATATTTACTCTTTATTCTCATTGATGCAGTTGAAGGCACAATCCAACGTTCCAACCATAGTTTTGCTTCTTGGATCCCATGCTTCCAGTTTTCCTTCTTGTGTGCCACAAACCAAGAGGTGGTGCACTGGATTGATTTCACATTTATTGATAGCTGATGCCTGGCTTGCAAACGGAGTCATGAATTGACCACGTTCTAGATTCAACCTGTATATATCTGAGGAAGCTCCAACTACATATAGGTCACAGCTAGGGTAATGATATTTTATATCTCGTCCAAATTTAGGTATTCTCAATCGATAGTACCGACCATATGCTGCGTGAAACTCAATGTATCTGTCACATTGCAGAAAAACTAACTAGAAATAGTAATAGATTATTTCCATTCCAAAAATATTTGTACATATATAAAGTAATACCTTACTATAATCATCACTCAATATTTCAAATGTTACAGCTTCAGAATCAAAACACCTCTCAAATTTCAACGACAGATTATTAACATCGAAACACTTAATTCTAGGTTTATATATGCCTGTGGCTAAGACATATTGGCCATCTTTAGATACTTTGACTGTCGTACTCAGTCCAGGCATATCAAAGTCCTGGATAAGTTCAATTCGTCTTCTAATGTCCACATTTTTCTTAAGTAGTGCTCTTCTTTTTCTCTCAGATAACCACTTAAATAGATTGCTTATAGTTATCAACAGTTAATCTTTGATTGTTCTTACCTCGGGTAAAGATTTTCCTGCACTCAAATTGTAAATCTTTACATTATTCGGATCAGAAACCTGCATCTTTGAATGTTTAGTATTTAATTTAAGTGCCAAAACATAGGCGCATTTTTAACCTTAATGCAAGTTGAACAAATTTGAGGTTGGGTTGAAGCAGAGAGAACTTACAATAAGGGTGTTCGAGCAGGATTTCAAACCAAACTCAAACCGTCAGAGGCATGCGCATTTTAATTTTAAGAAGACGGAAATTAATATGCGCATGCTCCACAATCACGGAACACAGTTGGAAACTGGTCCAAACTACTGCTCGAACACCCTTAATAATAAATCTTATTATTAGATTAATCAGAGACAACCAATGGTTGTTTCTGGATTAATTAATTTATTGCTATGATTTATTGTGTTCTCTGGGTTGAAGCAGGATTGATATAGGCGAATCCAGCCAAGCGTTGGCCCTCTGCTGTTAAAAGTGCCACCTGAGAACAGATAGGTAATCGTTTGTTTACATTCGTATTTGATAACATGTGAATTTTACTCATCATGTCGAAGAAAATTGTTTTTAATACAAATTGTGGTGTAATATAGTTGTCATAGCTGAAAAATAAGTACAGGACAATCCATTTTCATCGTTTTCGCAATAAAGGATCAGGATTTGTCTATACTAAGAACAATTTTGGAGTGGTCGAGAAAGTGGATGGAAGGTTAGCTTAGGAAACAGTTTTATTAAAGTAATTAACTCATTTATATTATGTTCCTTAATGTATATATAATATCTACTATGTATTATGGCTCAAAATTTATTAGTAACTTACTTGTTCTGTTCATAAAATTTGATTTTTGTTTGTAATAGAACTGTTATCTCACATAAAAATACTTAGTCTTTTAAGGAAATACGATAAACATCTTATATTGTATTTTTTTAGATTTTGCTGTATTTTTTTATGTATATTCACATATATTCACTCGTCTTTAAAGTATATCTAGTGAAAGTGGGAAAAAACACTCTTGTTTTCAAACTGGTTGTTTATTATCATTTACACGGAAATACATAAACAAAACTGCAGGTATGGCAAGTCATTTTAATTTTATTTATATCACCACCTATTATAGATTTTCAGTCAAGATAAACATAAAAACACTTATTGTATCTCCGCTTCCATGATACCAGCAATTATATCTGCAAGATAAGCAAAATTTACGTGTACATATTTGTTTCGCTTTGTAATTTTAATGAATGATTGTACTTACTTTTCATTATTGAATCCTTATATTATAATAACCAACGACTATTTTTATGCCAAAACACAATAATATTCCTCAAACACAGATCAAACAACTCACACTAACGTACTCTCATAAAGATTGCATTGAATCAGCTGTTCTTTCCGATAAACATTACCTATCTACAGTTGCGCCCTCCCACGTGGTGTGGTAATTGGAATCGCATATGGACATTTGGAGTTTGGAGGTAGTGTTCTCTGAATAAACATAAAGCACAATCGTATAAAGTAAACCCATGAACAAATATAGGGAGGACGAGTAACACGAGTAGTGGGAGTAGCACAAAAAACGTTGGGTTATCGTATGTCATTTCGGTGTGTCGAGCAAAATCACGCAGCACATCCTTATTTAGTATGGGCGAAGGAAGCTTAAATACAACAATAAACACTCATTGAAATACTGCGCAACCTACCAAATTGACAACTTATCACGGGACGTTAATTCAGCCAATTCAGCTTATAGAACAGGATACAGAGTTAGTCATCCTCCCTTTATATATTCTTGAGTCAAGAATATATTAAGGGAGGGATATTCGAGCAGTAGTTTGACGATTTCCAAACTAGTCCGGAGGAGTTTGAGACACGCGCAGTTGAAGCGTCTTCTTCTTCTTAGGGTATAGTGTTCTCTGTTGTTGGAGGAAACCCCCTTCAGAGAACACTACCACAGTCCTAAACTAGACCCTGTTTTTGTGTTTTGTCCATCAGTCTTTCATTGATGTTGTCTCTTATCTTTGGTCATAAAACATATCTATTGGCATAGTTATTTGTTTTATGACGACGAAATTTTAAGAAAGTGGAAGGGGTAGTTTGCAAACTGCAGCTTGGTGTTCGAGCAGAACAAAATCCCAAACCACTTGGAAACTGTTTCAAACCGCACATGCGCATTTTAAACAGTTATCAAACCGCATATGCGCATTTTAAACAGTTATCAAACCGTCCCAAAGTACTGCTCGAACAGCCTCATCATATGGTATCCATGGTAACACCCAGAGAATATATACCTACAACATCACAGCTTACCTATGGCACAACTTACCAAATAAGCTGAGCTAATGGTAAGTGTGGTAACATAATGACATGTCCTTCCACTTAGAAAAAAAAGTTCATGACGCTTGCGCATATCGCCAGCTATCCCCAGGGCTTTGGCTTCATTTTTGCGTATTTTTTTCCACAATGCTAGTGGTGTATAAGTTTAAGTATATGGGGAGCAGAGTCTCGGTAGTGTTTGCATTGATGGCGCTGATAGCGACACCGTGAACAAAGCCTTACTGTAAACATTTCAACTGTCAGTTTGTCAAATGTCAAAGCTAATCTTCCATATTTTATAAAATTGAAGTGTCATCTTGAATAGTGAATCTAGACTACCCATTTACTTTTACTGTTGTTGTTTTTGCTTTGAAATTATATTTGGAGGTAGTATTCTCTGAATTATATTGAAAATGCCGAATCAAGAAATTAATACTACTAAAGTTGTTGTTCATCCTCTGGTATTGTTGAGTGTCGTCGATCATTTTAATCGGATGGGAAAAATCGGAAACCAGAAACGAGTTGTTGGAGTTTTACTTGGATGCTGGAGGGCTAAAGGGGTTCTTGATGTTTCCAATAGTTTTGCAGGTGTGTAGCGAAACTTTTTTATTAGGGCTCTATATTCTTAACTGGGAAAAGTCAATTTTTAACATTTTTTATATGAAATGGTACAATAGTAGGTATATACATCGTAAGTAAATGTGCAAAAAATAATTTCCGAAGTTGCGGGGACTAGGGTGGAAAACGGTGCTAGGCTGGTGCTGGTTAAACACTGAGCACAAATCAGATTCCCACGGATCCCGGCAATTTCGGCTGTTTCTACCAAAAAATATTACGCGGTCACTTCAGCTTGCCGACAAAAAAATACAAAGTTTATTATTTTCACCTCGAATTTCGACTCGTTGGATAGGCTTGTGTTGTGCACCACTACGCAGCTACAGTGATTATTATTATGGCGTAATTTATTTATTTTATGCTATCACAAATAGCGGCGCGCGGGTTTTTCCTTGCCTTGTTTTTGTAAGACACTGTTTTCGTAAATTGCTGAGCGATATTTTTTATTAATAATTTCTTAAAAAGATATATCATGACACCCCAGTTTTCCCCACCCTGCAGCCCTATTCACTTCAACTTCCCGTAAGCTTGTTAGGAGTTGCCTCGCTAAAATTTTAATTGGAATGTCTCTATACTTGATATAATACCCCACACCTAGAAATATTTTTTCCAAAAATCGATGGGGATCTGTTCTACATATTTACACTGATCAGAATTTAAAGCATATACTAGGCATAGCTCATTGTTTGGTGAGCTGTGTATTAGGGTCATGGAAAAACTTCAATATGTTGGTTCATTTCCACGATTAGCACTCCTGTTCAATTGACTCCCTGCAACTTCGGAAAACTAGTATTCCGCAACAATTTCGTTTGTGAAAATTCATTCTGCTATTCCACAACAATGTTGGGGCAAAATGCTCCAAAAGTGTAGGTATGTTCTGGACATTGACTAATAGACCATTAGTTGTAACCGCTGTATAGAATGTTTAGTCACAAACATACGGTATGTTTAATTCCCTATTCAAAAACTAAAATAACTTGACATGTTTATCTTGTTTTTTCTGTTTCATTCTTGTGATATTTTCTTTTAATTACAATACAAAGGTGACCTCTCTTTTTCTATTTTTAGTGCCCTTTGATGAAGATGACAAGGATAAGTCTGTATGGTTCTTAGATCATGATTACTTGGAAAACATGTATGGGATGTTTAAAAAAGTAAACGCCCGTGAGCGTGTTGTCGGCTGGTATCATACTGGACCAAAACTTCATCAGAATGATATTGCTATCAATGAACTAATCAGAAGGTACTGTCCTAATTCTGTACTCGTTATTATTGATGCCAAACCTAAAGATCTTGGTCTACCGACAGAAGCTTACCAGGCTGTTGAAGAGGTACACGATGATGGGTCACCCACTTCAAAGACTTTCGAACATGTGCCTAGTGAAATTGGTGCTGAAGAAGCTGAAGAAGTTGGTGTAGAGCATCTACTTAGAGATATCAAAGATACCACAGTTGGAACACTGTCTCAAAGAATCACAAATCAATTATTGGGCTTGAAAGGTTTGCATTCTCAGTTGAGAGATATAAGAGATTACTTGATACAAGTTAGTGAAGAGAAACTTCCTATAAACCATCAAATAATTTATCAGCTGCAAGACATATTCAATTTATTGCCAGATATTAATCAAGACACCTTTAACAAGTCTTTCTACGTCAAAAATAACGATCAAATGCTTGTTGTTTACCTTGCAGCTATGGTAAGGTCAATTGTAGCATTGCATAATTTAATTAATAACAAGCTCACAAATCGAGATGCAGAAGAGGGAAAGAAGGAAGAGAGTAAAAAGGAGAAAGAGAACAAAGACAAAGATAAGGAGAAGGATAAGGATGCTAAAAAAGACGAGAAAAAGAAATGAGAAATGTTGTAAATATGTTTTCTCATTCATTGTTAATCTTAGCTTATAATTAAAAATTATAAAAATAAAAAACTTTGTAATATTTAATTTTTTTTTAAGATTTTTCTTCAACCTCTTTATGACATGTGTACTAGGTCCCACGGTTATGAAGATGAATGATTTTCTTTTACTGCGTTTTTGCGAAATAATTTAGACTTTTGGTTCCTAGACCCACTCTGAATAAAAATGTATATGAATAAAAAAAATTGAAAACAGTGGTAGTCTACTTATGGATAGATATCTCAATTCACGCTAATTTCGATCCAATCAATTAATCTTGAGTGGTGGGTAAAAAAATGGTGTTTATCCACACGACTTTTCTACTGCTCTCCAAGAAATAATGATTATATTGATGAAATATGAATGAGTGATCAACAGCAGATAAATAGGTAACACTATTGCCAACGATGAAAACAACTACTCGGTGAGTATTGGATTACATCATACTTGTTGCAATAGGATTGAAATAGATTGAATATAATCATTTAGACAGAATATCAAAGTTTTAATCAGATCATATTTATAGCTACAAGATATTTTAAATGTCAGTTAGTCAAAGGCTACTTCTTAAAAATAGTTTGGCTGCATGTCATTTTGAAACTAGTCTAGGTAGTCTGTCCTTTAACGAACTCGACCGAGATATTTAGGTATATAATATATACATATACAGTGAGCATGTAAAGGTTGGAACAAATTTGTTACAGATTGATTTGGGGCCAATGGGGAATAAAAGCTCAGACACGTTGATTTTATGTTTACTTCGCGCATTTTTTGGTGTAGAAGTGTGAGTACCCGATTTTGGTAGTATTATCAAAAAGACCGCAATTTTCTCTGTACAGATCTCATATATCTTCTTATGTCACATAACGGTCGAGAAATAAGGGATATTCCATTCATAATAATTTAATTTATAAAAATGTAAACTAATTCTACAAATTGAACGCTCAAATTCCATGCCATTTGCCTCTTGACAATATACAAGGCGATGTTTAAACTCTTGCAAAACTTTATTAAGGATATCAGCATTAATTAAACTAATTTCTGTCCTAAATCTGTCTTTTAGTTCATAAATATACAGGGTGTTTCATAACATATGCGCAGGACTTGAGGATGTGATAGCTCATCCAAAAATATGAAATAAAGTTCATATTAACTTACCCTCTAAAATGCACAATTTTCGGGTGTTGAGGTTGGAAAAAAAAATCTTTTTTGGGAATATCTCCGGAACCGTTTATCGTACAGAAAACGCTTTTGTAAGCATTTTCCACTCATAATAAGCTAAGTTTTGAGAGTTTTGTTGTCATAATTGATGAAGATTTTGAGGGAGTAGTGGTTGTTTTACTCCAAAATTTCTACGCCAATGGAAAAAGTAAGGTTTTGAGGCGCCCATTTGAATCGTCAATGTTTTTTACACTAAAAAGTTACTGTTTGTCGTGAGCTCTAAAGTCGACCGTTTTCTAGAAAAATCAACTTTTATATTGAAAAAAATACGGTTTTGTTACTTGTTCTGACGTTTACATACATTTTGTTTAATTGGTGAATAAAAAATTGTATTTCAAAAAATCTACCATGTTTTTTCAACATAAAAGTTGTTTTTTCTCCAAAACGGTCGACTTTAGAGCTCATGACCAACAGTACGTTTTTTGTGTAGATAACATGGGCGACTCAAAAACGTCATTTTTCCATTGGCGTATACATTGGGGAGAAAAACACCCACTAATCCTTCATCAATTATGACTTAACAAAAATGTTTTTCTGACTCAAAACATAGCTTATTATGAGTGGAAAATGCTTACAAAAGCTGTTTTCTGTACGCTAAACGGTTCCGGAGATATTCACAAAAACTATTTTATTTTTTCAATTTCAACACTTTTTGATTAGTTAATCAATTTTTAATACGTGTGTGCTCGTCATATTAATTTTTATGTAATAGCTTTCAACTCTTTTTAATTTTACAAACTTTTATTATATACACATAACTATATACAACTAATTTTATACATGTGTTTAGTGATAGCCTTTTTGTTGACAACTACGTGTTGATTCCTGATTGCCTGGTGATGGAATTTTAATTTAGTTCCGAAACCGGAAGCAAATAAAAAGGATTTGTGAGAATAAGGTTCCTTATTTATTTACCCATATTTAAACATAAATAGGGACTCACACTGGACTCCCATCGCATATATATAAATATATAGTTTACTGTAGCAGTATTGTACTAGATAAGGAAAATCGAATAAGGAAATAAAATGTTATAGCATTTTAAAAAACTTCTATATTATAAATATATTAAAATCTAAACTTCAGTATAATAAAACATAGTATAATGTAATAAAATTACCGATAGTAACCACGTGAATATTTACTGCACTTTGCTTCTGAACTCCACTTGGACTAGTTATCTTCGAAACGTAAGGTTTCAAGTTGGTTTTATTATAATTTGCAAAGTACCAATCGTCAGTTTTTCGGTCAATGTACGAAACGCTCTCGTGTGTTACTCCATCTTCTCTACGAGATTGAGGATCTGGAATATCAATGAAATCTCTTGCAGAATACATTGGTGGTCCTGTCGATTCATTATATATTTTGGGAGATTGCAGAGGTGAGCTTTGCGCAATGTGAGGAGATGGTATTTTAGTGATTGTTGATCTACCACCGACTTTATATAATGGTTGTTGACCACCTGGTATAAGAAGCGCAGGTTGTATAATGGCGGGAGTTTTGGTAGTTGAAACATAATCAGTTGATCTTCCTGTTTCTACATTTTCAATTTTATTTATTGAATCATTCACAGGTGTTATAACTGTAGTACTAGCAGTCTCTTGTTTGGTTTTTACAGATGTTTCTGTTGCTGATAATAAAAGTTTATTTGTTGTAGTTTCTGCTGTACTAGAAGCTTCTGTACTGAGAGATATTAGACTTATATTTCTTTCATTAGGTCTATCAGTTGTCTCATTAATAAAGGTGGACTTATTTGAATCCTTCTGCTCAGATGAGATGCTAATAATCTTACTGCTAAGATAATGTGTTTTTTCCATAGTTGTTCTCTTGATGCTGGTCTTGTTTATTTTTTCTTCTTTTGTGGTGAGTAAAATAGGTGGTAGGACGGATTTATTATCCAATGAATATGCATTTTTTAACGATGGAATCGTCTGGTTATCTTTTATGCTGTTTTTTGTGAGATTCTGTCTTTGAGAATAATTTTTATCTTTTGGATGAAGTGAAGGTGGTGCAGAGGTTAATTTTTGTGTTTTATTCTTCTTGGTTGAATTTGAGGATGTTGGTAACAATAAGTTAGGATCAGGTATTGGTTTGAAACCTCCATCAGGGGGTAATATGGGTAAAAATCCACCATGAAGCTCTGGTGCCATTGGTGGCCTCATATTCACTGGGACACTAGTTGCTGGTACATTTCTCATATAAGGCAGGTTTGATTGCATATTTCCCATTCCTACCCTTTCGGTATTTCTTCCAACAATAGCAGTTTTTCTTTGTGCGGTAGCAGGTATTGGGTTACCGTCTTGTTTTCTTCCAAAGCTTCCTAGAATATTGTTCAAGGGAATACCAAAAAATGTGAACCCACTGGTGCTGGGAGAATCACTAACTTTGTGAGGTATATTTGGCTTGGATTTACTTTTGGATGCAGCATAAATAGTTGGTGTATTACCTGTCAAATGTAACTGATTAGACATATTAAATTTTGTTATACTGATATATTTTTACTTGGAGGGATGTTGTAAATTAACTTTACCTGTAATATGATGCGGGGACTTTGTAGTCGGGGAAGTAATGCTTTTTATCACTTCAGTAACACCTTCATTGTCTCTTATATCAACTTGTTCGATCAAACTCTCATTTAATGGATAATCAACATATTCATCATAGAAATAATCTGATTCTTCAGGGGTAGGTGGTAATTCATTTTTATCTCTTAAAACAGCTTTTGATGACTCATTATTACTGGTCCACTTAGCCAAGACTTGAGTAGTTCCGAGGTTGCCTGTGAGGAGTTCTGCTTCACAATTTGGTATTGACATATCTAGATTCCGTTGTTCATCAGAACATTCATCAATGGTTAAATGCATTTCCCTGACTAGAGTACCATCCATGCATCGTGGGCCTATCTGGGAAGCTTCCTTCAGCCAGGACTGTAACCACAGTAAGTTGCAGGAGCATGTCAAAGGATTTCCTGCAAATCAAACAATTCATTGATGATGAAAAAAAGTGTACTAAAATGTTACTCACCATCTATATCAACAATCGCAATGTTACTTCTTAACCTTTGAACTGCATGTTCCGGAAAGGAAGTCAATCTGTTATTTCTCAGGCTAAGAAGTCTTAGTCTCGGCATGTTATTGAAAATAGCCCCATTGACCCTACATATATTGTTGTTATCCATTCTTAACTCAACAAGCCACTCCATCTTGCCTAGGTAACCGTTGGACAATCTAGAGATTTTATTGTAACTCAGATCGAGCACCTCTAGGGAATGCACGCTACGTAGGCCAGCTTCTTCTGCATCGTAGATGTTATTGTGGCTCATATTGAGAAATAGAAGACGAGGAACTATATTGAAAGCGTTCGGAGCAATAATTGAGATCTGGTTATTCTCGAGATTGATGATTTGCAGGGAAGGAAGTTTATTAAAAGCTAGGTTTGGTATTTCTTTGATTTTGTTATCATTTAAATTTATTGATTTTAACTTTGGTAATAGTTTTATAGCATTGGGTTCGATAATTTCAATTTCGTTGTTGTCAATATCTAAAATGATTAGCTCTTTCATACCCAGGAACGTACCTTCACGTAGTTCTTGAATGAAGTTTTTGCTTAATTTGAGCTCTTTCAGAGTGGACATGGAACTAATTATGCCAGGATCAATGATTTTGATTCTGTTGTTGTTTAAATTAAGAATTTGTAGATATTGAAGATTGCTTATGTTTTGTGGAAATTTCACTAAGCCATTATTTGACTCGTCTATGGTTTCTAATCTCGGATTTTCCTCAAATATTCCTGGAGGAAGTTCAGCCAGTTTATTTATATTTAGGTGTAGTATTTTAAGTTTTCTGGTGGACTTGAATAGATCAGGAGGCAAGAGATCTATTACATTGCTCTTCAAATTGATTGTGTTTAGGTCAGGCATGTTGTTCAACGATTTTGGGTGGATGTATACTAATCTGTTTCTTTGAAGATCAAGAATTTCCAGGCGGTTGAGTCCATCTAAAGCTGATTCATCCAAGGCTTGTAATAAGTTACCAGCTAGAATATATTAAAATTTCTTAAGAATATTTATATACTTATATCCTCAATATAAGTAGACAAAATATTAAATATTACCTAAGTATAACTTCCTTAATTGCGGTAGGGTAATCAACGACCCCTTTGCAATATTCTGTATTTTGTTACCACTAACATCGAGCATTTTGAGAGATGGTAGGTCCAAATCAGGTGATGGTTGGAGAGGAAAGTCTTGAAAGCTATTGTATTTTAAATGCAGATACTCTATACCTCTAGGCAGTCCAGGTATGAATTCTAACAATTGATTGAAACTTGCATCTAATTCATATAGATGCAAAAGGTGCCTGAATGTAGCAGGGTGAAGGACTTTCAAATTGTTATGAGATATATTTATGTGCTCCAGGTTCTTGGTTGACAGAAAAGCAGATGGATCAATGAAGTTTAATTCATTTTGACTGAAATCTATACGTCTTAACGATGGAAGGTTATCTAACAACGCTGGCTCTAACCTTCTGAAGAAGTTCTCGGATAGATCCAGCCCTTTTAATGCTGGTAGGTTCCAAATAGGAAATTGTAGATCTTCAGATAGTGAATTATTTTTCAGCCTCAGCTCTCTCAACGCTGGCATTGCCATAAATGCTTCTTTGTCAATTAACCTTAACCGGTTGTAACCCAAATTAATGTGCTCCAAAGTTGGATGTCCTCTTAAAGCTCCATACGGTATAGCCTCAAGATGATTATGCCTCAAATCTATGAAAACCAAGTTTGGCAGCGCATCAAATAAGGACCTGATCTCGCCTATGTAGCTCAGTTTATTATCCACCAACAGCAGTTCTTCCAAGCCGTTGTCAGATGAAAGGAAACTATTAGGATGAATGCGTTGAATGAAATTTTTGCTTAAATCCATAGTTTTCAAAGATGGTAGCCTGTGAAATGCGCCATGCTGTAATTCCGTGATTCGATTGTTGGACAAGAATATTTTTTTTAAGGAAGGTAAGTCGACGAATGTCGCCTTTCCAATCCTTTCTATGTAATTATAATCTAAATGAAGGATCTGCAAATCCGGCAACACCCTAATAACCCTACCAACGATGTCTGCTTCTACAAATTTGTTCCGAACAAGGTTGAGCTCTCTCAAATGTGCTAATCTGGAGAGGCTTCTTGGATGCATCCAGCTAAGGGAGCAATTTGTAATATTGATGAGATCCAATTCAGGTAACTTGTTGAATACATTTGCTTCCAATTTAGTCAATCTAGGGCTGTCACTGATATGAACCTTGTTCAATTTGGGCATGTTATTGAAGCTTGTCGGAGATAATTCCAGAAGAGACTGTGACTCCACTTGAATGTAACGAAGATTCGCAAGACCAGAAAATGTAGGCAAACGCTTTAGAAGTTGGGATTGTATTGTTACAGCCTGTAAAGCACTTAGTTTCACCAAGGAATCATCGGGTAAACTCCTTAACTGGGGTTCAACGATGAATATCTCCATTAGACTATCAAGTCCAGCCAGCCAGTCGCTGGACACTCTTTCGAGGTTGTTGTGACGTAACATCAATCGTAGGATTTTCAAATGGTAGAAAGTTCTTCCAGGTAAAGAAGGAAGTATGTTATTTTCAATGATCAATTCATCTATGGGCTTTTGGATGTATTGAGAAAGGGACTTCAAGCTCTCCAGAACTCGTGGAAGGTCACTGTGAGAGCACCTGGAATATACCATTCATTTTCAAACTGGCACTGATAACGAGTCAAGTAAGTATTGACAAAATGCTACAACAGAGTAAAAGTACAAACCATATCTGATAATCTTCTCCACGTATCAAGCAACGGCATGGAAGGATAGCATCTTGTGAAGGGCAACGCCTTTTACCAGAGCACAGTTGAAATAATATGAATATCGAGATGCATAATCTGAAGAATTTCATCTTGTGTTTAAGTCATGTCCAGACTTGTGGATCATCATGCCAACAGTTACGATAATCAATTCCTTTTTGTAATATCCAATTTTTGTGTGATTATCTAAAACAAATAATAAAATTAGCATATGTCCGATTAAGAGGGGAACCAGAGATAACCGGCTGAATATATATTGGAAACTATTCATTGTAGAGACTTACAGTAAGCAATTTGATAACTGAAATAGTGAAAATGAAGTGAAAATGCTGGATTAAATTATTTTCAGGTTGCTAAAATGGCCACGATGAGCTTTATCATTGTATTGAAATTATTAAATAATTAAATAAAAAAATTGGACTGACGTTATTAGTTGGTGCACTGAAAAATACGAAATAATATTAATTATTTTGGTGCTGTTACTTTTGAAGTTGTGCAGTTGGATTGATAACTTTTGGCACCAACTTTACAAGTACCAGCACCAATAGAATTAATATTATTTCGTATTTTTCAGTGCACCAACTAATAACGTCGATCCAATTTTTGTAAAAAATATTTATCTCACACTTTTGAGTGTAACATTAGTCACGAAATTCGTTAAACATTCACTTATACCAATGAAGATAGTACTTATCCTATTACCCACGTATATTCTTTGCTTGTAGTTGTTATTATGTAGAGATCTCAAAACATCGCTGCGGAAATATAAGTATTTTAGATTTAACCATTTTGCCACCGCTTAACTCGAAAACCGTAACTCTCAGGAAAGAATGTTCAGTATAAATGTTGCTGCAAATATTATTGTTTTCATGTGGTACCCAGAGATTTTCAGTTTTCGAAAGAAATCCACATAGCGAAAATACACATATGAGATTTTAACATGATTTAACTCGAAAACCGCAAATTGAAAAAAATTTCAATTTTAACGTTTCCGGATATTGTCCTATCTTCAATTCTGGCATCTCGAATTTTCCACTTTCGAGAAAATTTGAGCATTTCAGACGTAAGGAGATTTTGGATTTGAGTTTTTACGAATATGGGAGTTATGTTGTGCAAAGCCGAAATTACTTTTTTAAAAAGATTTATTCAACACACAACAGACTTATAAAATGTAACTTGTCAATACTTTCGATAACACGTACAGTATGATGCTCGTACAAAATTACAAGTAAGCGAGGCTCACTTGCGAAAAGACTTTTATATTGAAATAAATGTTGAGTCGGCGTTTAACATGCTGACTCTTAAGAAATCAAGCGAATAAGTCGCTGAGCCTAAGGAAATTAGGCATATAACTTCCATTTCTGAAGTCACCTTTTTCAAATGTATCAAGAATTATCCAATCGGAGTATGTTTACTATATAAAACGCGCGAACAAACAAATAAAAAAAGTAGACAGTCGAATTGTATACCTCCTCCGTCCGGGGTTCGTCGATGAAAAACGGGGTGTTTCTCGAAATTTCACCCAATTAATAAAACAAAAAAAATCATGCGTTTTAGAACTGAGTTGAGACTTTTGTGTAAAAAAAAACTTCAAAGCGGTTTGTGAGATTTTGCAAAACAAGGTGTCGTCAGAAACAACTTTTCTTAGGCAAACTAATCTAATTTGGTATATTTCCAATATTTTTCGATATTAGGACAGAAAAAATAAAGATTTTCGATTTTGATAAGTTTTTGATTTTTTTTGATAAAATATGTTATATTTTGAAATGTAAATTAATCAATTTTTAAATACAAAACCGAAAAGTTACAAAAATTGTTTTTTATTTCCAAATTTCTATTTTAAAACTGGGAACCACAAAAATATAATCAATTGTCATCAATGGTTGGTGGAAACTTTTTAATAAAAATATTCATAATTAATGCTTAGGCGCATATTAACTATACAGAGTGTTCATTTTTAAATTACCATCTTGAATTTCTTGAAATATGATAATTTAAAATTACGAAATAGTAATACCTAAGATTGCAACTTTTGAACCAAAGTTATATAAATAGTGAGAAAATTTCTGAAAACAAAAATAATTATAAATCCGATTATTTCTGTTGTACAATGATACTTGTCACCAACCTGAAAAATTTTGACTTTTCTATTCAAGAGAACTTCAAATAGCGTTTTAATTTGTCTGACAAGGGGCAATTCAGATGGCGATTTATCTGTAGTATGGTGAATAGCGGTTCGATAATCCAACTGAAAAACATTTGTTGTCTTATCTAAAGGCGACCCAGGCATTTTCAGTTGCATCATTACTTCGTGGATGATCAGGAACAGGCGAAATATGTTTAACTCTGTTTTTCACTAGAAAATGTTCAAATTCACGAGAAACAGAAGATGGTCCATTATCAGTTACCTACCAATAATTCGAACGAATGATGGTAGCCTGCTCTGCTGTGGTCGAATTTATCCAGTATATTTCCATTCATTTTGAATACTGATCTGTGAGTACTAAAAAGTCTCACCAAAATTACTAAAATCAGCATGAATGCGTTTACTACGCTGGGATGGGTATTTCCACTTATGTAATGCTAACAATTTATCCGATACCTATTCATTGCAAATTTGGCATTCTTTCGATTTCCTCGTAGATTTCTGGCCACCAAAATGACTTCTTGCTATACCAGACCAACGAAAAAACTTTGGTATGGACCACGATTTTTGTTATATCATGGTATGGACGTTAGTGGGGCCTAGGTGGCGTGAGTGTAAGACATACTGCTATTGGTCACCGACACACGCCAAGGCCATGATTATATCGCGAAACGTTTAGTGAGTAACACTATTGGTGAGATCTCGGTCTAAGCTTCTAGATGGAGTGGGCTTGGAGAGGATTTCTTATGAAGACAATAAAAAAGACAGTAATATTGTAAATACCTAGTAGATATAAATTGTACATAGTAGTCGAGAGTTTATTGTAAGTATATAAGAATAGTGTTTATAAATAATCTGTGATATCAAGTGTACATAAATAAAGTTGAGACATAAATGAATCTTCTAGATGGAGAGGGTTGGCCCATATATTGAAGAAGATTTCCTAAGTTAAGAATGGTGCAGTCAGGTAAGCCGATTCCCTATTATAGGGACCAACAGCAGAGGAAATAAATGGTGCTTGGTTTAAATATAGACAATTGTATTTGTATTTGTATATAGTGTAAATAAAAATTGTACATAGTATTGTAGTATACTAGTGATAAAAATAAACGGTGATATTTATATTTTGTATGATCTATGATACCTTAGAGTGTAAATAAATAAACTTTTAACAGAAATCAATCTTAGCCATTTTATGGTGTAATAAATGGGGTAGCTGTTAAGGTGATATTGGACTGGGAAGAATGAGTATCGGACAGAACTGAGTGAGAAATTGTACTGAGATTCACGGTTTCGGTAGTGACTCTAAGAAAATTCTGGAATTCTGGTTTACACCAATGACACTAGGAAACTGAAATTTGTCTTGCAACGCTCGCTGTGCTTCGTTTACATTGGGAAAAGTTGTTGGAAATTTGATTCATGCATGGCTCTTTTCAGTTATCTTGTTCATAACAGATGAAATCGTTTTTGAAACAACCGAATGATCGATTACTAGTTCTCCTGCAACTCCAGTCTGAAATCCAGGATAGGCCATATAGGTATTGCAAGAAAACCTTCCTTTTATGGTTGGACAAAAGGCACTTCCTCTTCCTTCATGATTTTCTTCCAAAAATTACGTTGTCATCTAATTTACATTTTCTTCTTCAAATCGGTAAAGTGATTTAAAATCTCTCGTATTAGCTTCTCTTCGTATTTTGTATTGCTTTTGTGCACACAAGTTCACGAAACCCGCCATTATATGAGAAGCTAATAGAAAGATGAATCTAATTCAAACGAGATGCAACTAATTTAGAGCAAGAGCTCAATGTCGTAAGCAAGACCTAAGTTTTAGTCATAACAAGTTGACGAAATACTTTAATGTAAGTAGATGCTCATGCTTATAATAAAATTTTGAGAAAAACCTTCTACTTATATTTTTATTCGTAATATATATAGCAAATGCTTCAACTTTTGAGAGTAAAAGGTTTTGCTGACTTTTATTCATGTTGGTCATATTTAAACAACCACAATTCATACACCTACCGAACCATTTAAATTGTTGGAACTATCTAAATATGCAAAAGTATATGTGTACAAAAGCTTTTGTTTGGACATTTTTTAATATAACATAGTTTAACCAGAAATCAGATGGTTCCATAATATATTTGTGCATCTCTTTATGAGTGTGATAAATGATCTTATATTGTAAACAATTATCTATAATCGTTGGTACGTCTGTACGATGTAGTGATTGATTGTGTATCTTTTGAAAGATTCGACAATTAATAAATTGAAGTAAGCTGTTGATGAATTTCGAAACAGATTTTGTATCATACGTTTTCATCTTAAAGACCGTTACACACGGCGTGATTTGGAGCGGTTCGGATATATACCTACCATTATAAATGATTATGCTAAATTGGTATTTGGGTAAATCTCCAGACTGAAGCTGTATCACAAACCATAAAATGAACTCTGTGTGCCTTAAGCTTTCCGACCTACTCTGACCTACACAGCTTGGGCTCGGCCTTTTACATATGGCTTCTTTGTTATTTCTTTCTTGGCGGATAACTACTGTGAGAGGATGTGGTTAATATTAATTTTGCATGTACCGTAATAACTACCATACTTCAAGTGTGACTGCTGTTGCGCTACCATGGTTTTTTGTCATTGTCGCAGAGCCACTAAATACTTTTAAATTATTTTATCTACCAGTCAACACTTTGCAAGATGGATTATGGATCTTCTTCTTCATATCATATACAATAGTGGCAATATGTAAGATTTTGTGAATCTATAATTCAAACGAACTTAGCTACGCCAACAAAGCTCAGATATGTCTGACTTCATACATTTTTAAGGTTCCGTACACCCGATAAAAAAACGGAGCCTGTCTTTCTGCCCGTCTATTGAAGCCTATTTTCTCTGAATCTACAAAACGAAGAAAGTGAACTTTGGTACTGATGCAGATTTGGGTAATTCAAATATGTATATATTTTTTCATTATCTTAAAATGAAGAGCTAAGAAGATATTAAGTAAAATATACAAAAATTGACCATTCCCTTCCGTATCGTCAAAAAAATTGAGCGTAGAATTTCGAAGAAAATCCAGAATATAGGCTTTCAATCAAAGGTTACCTATAAAAAAACACAACAGAATGTTTTCCACGCGTGCCCGACTCGCATTTGATCAGTTTCTTAGACTATTACCTGATTATCATAATTCTCCATACATACATTCATCAAATTTACTTGACATGAAACATTGTTCCTATTCAATATTGACCAAGGAAGAACCATTTTGCCTAACTATACTCATAAACAACTAGAAATGTTGATAGTTCACTTGAGCACAACTTTTTCTTGTCTTGAGATGGTGGTGAAGGACTTTAAGAAGAATATTTGAGACATGTTTCATCAAGATCGTCAAAGCTATTCCAGCGCTACAGTCTTGAGCAAAACACGTTTTTGGCTTTTGCCTGAAATAAATGCGAGCAGTGCCACAGGTGAACGATATCTATTACCCACAAAATAAAAAAGAAAGCAGCAAAAATTTTACATTATTATAATACTTTACTGACAAAGCTACTAAATGTAGCTAAATAAAGTACTAACGCAAACTTTATTATTTTCTGTATTTCTAGAGTATACATTTGAAGATTAGATAATCCAGAGAATATTCTGTCGGTATTGAAAAAACTCAACGAAAGTAAGAGTTGAAGATTTACTTTGTATCTTCCATGAAATACAAATAGATAATTACGCCAGGAGAAAGCAACTTTTTTGAACTGTAACATACCTATGGGGTTATTACATTGACTTGTAAATTTGCATCAGATTCTTCTGCCTTTACCCAAAAACCTGCTACTGTGAGATCGTATGTATGACAAGGAGCAATACACACTCCGATGCACACTTTCACGATAAAAATCGTAACCAAAGATGAAAACAAAGTGCGGATATGAGGTGTGAATTAGCAATTAAGTGTGAAACAACATAACTTAGGAATTGCGATTTCACTTTCGTAAAATCAGCACCAGAACATAGGTAATGCCAATTTTTTTAACATTTGATTTTTTTATATCAACTGATTTTGGTAAATTGCTCTATCTATATCTATTTTTTATTAATAAAAATGAAAATTATTTCTACTTCCCTACCGTTACCTACTCCTAAAACGGTAGATTGTAAAATTTTCGGAGATCCGTTTTCAACAGATGTTTACCTTTTTGGGATCCCCTAAGTGATATTTCTGAATATAAATTTACTCACAGTAAGATGTTGTCGGCACAGTTAAACATCCTAGCGTAGGTAATCTGGTTATTTCCCAGAAAACGGTTGATGTTATATAGTTATCTTAAATTTGTAGCAATTGAGTTCATATTCAGGGTGCCGCAATAACAACGATTGTTTGTCGTCTACATATTGCGATTGTATGCGTTTTTGACCGACTTCAAAAAAAGGAGGAGATATACAATTCGGTTGTATATTTGCTTTTTTATCATTTTTTTATGTTTGGCTGTTCGCGCTTTGTGCATTGTAAACGTGCTCCGATTTTGATGATTTTCGTTTCATTTGAAAGAAGGGCACTGAGAAATGGTCCCATTTTCAGAAAAACTCACATACAAAATCTCCTTCTCCCCAAAAATCATCCCCGAAGGGGGTGTTGGGGTAATTTTTTGTGAAAATCGAAAATCTGAAAACTCAAATTTAAGGATACGAACATATCCGGAAATGTTTAAATTGGACATTTTTCAAAGCAGTTACCGTTTTCGCGTTACAGTAGTGGTATGTCCAAAATATGTGAATTTCCAATGCGATGTTCTGAGATCTCTGATTAACAACAAGACAAGCTAAGAATAATACATGGGTAATAGAATAAGTAATATCTTCTCAGGTATTAGTGAAAGTTCAACGATTTTGATGAGTAATATCACACTCAAAAGAGTGCAATAAATATTTTTTACAAGAAATTGGACCGACTTTATTACTTGGTGCAATGAAAAATACAAAATAATATTAATTATATAGTTAGTTGTAGTTAGTTGTTGTTGGCACCAAGTCCAAAAGTATACCTATATAATTAATATTATTTTCTATTTTTCAGTGCACCAAGTAATAAAGTCGGTCCAATTTTTTGTAAAAAATATTTTTTCCACTATACTGCTAAATCAAATTGATTACCAAATATAGCATCAGTCTCCCAGACATATATCATGATTTCGAGGTTGTTGCCTCTCATCAGTATGTCGCAGGATGAGGAGCCATATTTGATAATCAATCCTACCACCATCTGATAATTTATAAAACCTATTGAATTCTGCACGACGAGATGCCATATAAGTGAATGTTTTAAAATATATTATGAATTATGTGTTTACTTATACCTACTACTAATTGTTATAGCGATTTCCTTCTATTGCCAATTGGTTAACAAGGGCGTCCTTGGACAGTATTCATCAGATGGCCCGCCAATGTACAACCAGTTGATCACCGTTGCCAAATCGCGCCGCTCTGCATTTTGAGCGAAATGCACTTTTGATATTTTTCCGTCGCATCGGTTAGAATAGCGTTCGCGTTGAGTTCGCACATCTGGGATAGCGTCGTGTAAGTACATAAGTTCAAACTTTTTCCGTTCATTAGATTCGGAGAAAATGGGTTGAGACAGAGGAACAGAAAGACACCAGACAGAACTTGTATCTAATGGTCCCACTTTTTTCATTGTATGAACAGAAACCTATTAGGGTATTAATTAGTACTATCTAGGTTATTCTAGCGAGCTAAACGACTATATCTATGTATTTTCTGTTTCTATTCTGGAAAAAACGTTTTAAGGTTCGTTAAACAATATCAGTATATCAGCCTTTTTGGTTAGGTAGGTACTAATAGTTTAGTTTGTTTGCTAGTTACTATGGTAACGATAATATCAAACCTGACAATTCTTGTATTATTCTAAACAAGTATCGAACTAAGATAAGTCTATTTCGAAATTTATATACGCAACAGCAGACTTTAGAGTCGATTCTCTGCAATTTGCAAAATAAGGACGTTAGATAGACCTTTGAAATATATTGACGAGCATTTTATCGGCAGCTTACATACCAGAATATAGTTTTATTATTAACATCTATCTCCAGATGGGGTTTTATATTTCAAACTGTTAAACTGTAACTTTGATGTTGACGTTACCATAGTAATCTAAGCTGACTACACAATGACTCAATCTATTATGAATATGGTTAATTGATAGATAAATTGATATCTACTTTAGATTTCATTCAGTTCTATTTTCTAAGATTTTGTTATCTTAAATTCTGATATGATAGAGATGTTTAGCTTAACAAATACTAGAACTAGTATTGTCTCATTCAAGGATGTATCTATGGTAAGAAAAAGGACATTTAGATAGGTATCCAAAACAATGAATTCTTATTTCGTCATCGACATCATGACCTTATCTCGGCAGATCCGCTTCAAACAACATTTACATTACAATAATTGGGAAAAACGTTTTGTTCTGCAGAACAATTTCTAGGTATACAAGTATCAGATATAAGAGCGTCGAAACTGCCTCATCTAACGATCAAGTATTGCTCAATTTCCTCGAATTAGAAAAGAGTTGGAACGCCCTAGTTTAAACATTAGTTACAGAGAAAGAAAATCGTACACGCAATTTGCTCAGAAATTTGCTGCACACAATAAATAAACTTCCTACAATGGTTTCGTGTTTTGCAACACGTCGCTGGGCTCTTCTAATTAACTGGTCATATGAAAACACTCTAGAAATAATAATATATAATACTGTTGCTTTTTTTCAAAAGAATTAGATACCCACCGAAAAACTTCTCAATATATATTAATATAAACGAATCGTAATTTTTGCCGTATCACGATTCGTTTTTATTTTGTTAGTGGCAATAAAACTTCTATCTTCTATGGCCATATTTGCACACTCACGAATCGTGAAAAATCACGAGTACGTTCTAAATATGCGAGTTCGAAATGATGAATCTTCTTCGTCTTTCGGTGATGAGGGGGAAACTCGCACGCCCCGTAAAATTAGGTCTTTTTATTACAATCGGATGCATGTGTTCTTATTTTCATTCTATGAAAACGACGATAGTACCAGCACAAAATGTTATTTTTTATTAACGTCCATGTTGTTCGGTGGTTAATCTAAGATTCGTTAGTCGTTAGATCTGTCAAAATATATATGAAATTGTTTCAAGATGACAGTGACATATTAAAAACTATTTTTTTGGCAACCAGCACATTTTTGTAGTCTCTGGAATTTATATGTTTGTCTGTGTCTTATCCTATCGTTTTTAAAATACGGATGTTTTTATGACGTTATTTTTTCCATGATCCCAGTAACATAGCACAGATTAGTTTGTCGTAGATAAATTCATATTCCGCCTCGTTAAATGGAAGTGGGATAGTTTTCTACATCAAATCATTCCATTTTTCTTTAACTATAGAAAAACGTTTTTTTTACTGAACTAATTTAAAATCTGCATATCATGAGATATATGAAACATTGTTGATCTCATTATGAAAAGTGCCATCTAATAGAGGATGCTCTTTTATTTCGATCTATAAAACGAAATTTCTATAATACTGTAAACGCCATTTTGTAGAGCTAAGAAAGTTGCTGTGAAAAATTATTTTCTTCCTAGCTCCTTTACTTCCTAAAAAAATAAAATAAAAAATTATAAAAATCAGTTTTTCTTTAAACTCTCTAAAACCAAAATAGCTATTACATTTTTGAAAACACGCTATAAAAGACAATCAAATAACCTACATTTTTTCCTTTAACCGACTTTGTATTTATTACTACTCTCGAGATAACATCTTGATCACTGATGACGATAATTATGGTTTTCTGTTTCAAAGCCCATCATAAAATTACATACTAGTTTGATATCAATTCAGATGTATTTTTAGTTAACAAGAAGCTGCTCCAAAGATTTTGATGAAAACGCCTAAACAACATGGATGAAACTAGCCCGACGTCGATATCATTCGTGCTTCTCGAGGTATCTGTGCGGAAAATTCGACCCCAGTACCACTTGCCTACACACACACACACACACAAAACATTTTATTCGATTATAGGAATCTTGAACGGTGGAGACACTTGAAAATTTTAATTATACAATATTAAGGAAAATTTTGTATTATTATTATAAGTAAGTATGAGCCAAACTGAGTTAGATATCTTCGCATCGAATAAAATCTAAAAATTCAGCCTATAGTATAGCTGCATCAGTGATTTAAAAATCGAATTTTATTTTTTTTCTAAGCCACTGAATTTTTAAGAAAATGAATTTATAGAATTATTTTCATATTTGAAGGAGTAACAATTTGTTTCGAAAAAAATATACAAAAACAAAAAATACAAGAGCTCTTTACCTTCCTAATCCCATAAACTTCTGCTACAACAAACAATAGAAGAAAATAAAGAAAACGTCCCAATAGTGCACGCGCCACAGACGAAAAACAATACGATCGTTAAACATGCACTCGACTTATACACTAATACAATCTTTTCTAGCTTGCTAAAAAATCATTCTGAGAGCTGGAAGTCACACTCCGATAACCACTTGTGGGCTTGTGGGGGGCTTCTTCATCTTCATTTGGTCCCTCTCTCTCTTATTTGGCGATATTTAATTAATTGGGTTCATTTGATATGATTTTCAATTTTTGTTGTAGATTGCTACACAAACTATGACATCCGTATAAGCCCTAGAGGACTGACTAGACTATGAACTTCATAAAAGTTAAGGGTTCCATAGGAAGGTAAGATAGTAAGTAAAGTGCTGTGGTGGGTAAATGTCGTCGACCATTCGAGGCATAAATGTTGGTCTCTACTGGCCATGGTGGACATAATATGTTGTCCTTTTCATTTTTGTGGCCGCGGTGGTTAACGATTTTCCACCAAAGCCGTACAAACTTTACGGGAGACGATTTGGTTGGTATGCATTATGCATTTGGCAATATTTTAATGTATTTGGTTTTTGCGCCGGTAATGTCCACCAGATTCAAAAGACCTTTTTGATGCTATTTTCTTATTAATAATATGTCTTTCGATTATTTGCTTGATTGTATTATGAATAAAAGGAAAGTGATCTAGAACCATCTATTTATTCAATTCTGAATCATACACTTTAAAGAAATAATCCAGATATAGGTGTTTCACAGAAACCTCAGGTTGAAATTTGGTTTTCTTCCTTTTATTTTTCGCTAGGATTCTACCCATATTTTTGGCATTCTCTTCATAACAATCCGAACATAACTGCCTCTTTTCCGATTCCAATAGCCTGAGTTTTCTATTGGCACGTTCAGGCAGGTTTCCTTGTAGGTACTTCTTTCTTTATTAGTCCTGCACATTTGCAATGTAAATGTAATCTAACTCATAGATTACGCTAAGATTTATTTAACTGTTACATTTTATTTATGAATTGACAATTTCTGGTCCAACCACCAACTCAATCGCCTGCTTCCGAACTACATTACACCACATTTTAGAGATAAATTGTATGCCTTCATTTGTTCTAAGAATTAACTACTTGAAAGAGGAAACAAAATTTTGTTTATGGCTTACTAGAAAGAACAATATAACTCTTTTGTTTATTGTATTCAATAATCGATTTAGGTTTAAAAATATCTCCTGAGCGTTTATGCATGGTTACATCTCAGGTATACAGGGTGTTTACTAAACATGCGGCAAGGGTGATTCTTTGAACTATTTTAAGAATATTTTGTTCTTTGATGATTGTTGAAAAACTGCTTCATTTCAAAGATACAGGGTTAATAAAATTTGCGAGAGCTACAACATTTTATTATCAAAAAGCACATGGTAAGTTGCTTAATCTAGAATAGATGTTCAAAATGACTTCCAAGGTGGTGGAAAAATTGAGATTGCCCCCTCAACCAGCGGCGTTTTTTGAAGGGAAGGTGATTTCAGATTTGACTTTTTACTCCTCCAAGTCTCCTCTTTCAAATGAATAAAAACTCAGAGTACGTTTACTATACACAGCGCGCGCATAAACCAATAAAAAACAGACAGTCGAATTGTATACCTTCTCTGTTTGGGTTCTTCGGTCAAAAAATAGGATAGGTAAATTTCACTGTTTTTAATTTTTATTATTTCTTATATCTTAGCGAGAATAGAGGTAATGTGGGTGATAAAATAGGAATGATAGAAACATCGCCCGTAGCTCATATTTTTTAAAAGTTTGAATTGTTTTCGTAATTGATTTTTTAATTTTTGTATCGCTGGTTATTGAGAAATATAGTTTTGTTTGCTGTTTTGTTTTTTACACCATATATGTACAATTCAAATTTCTAAAAAGCATAAGAAAATTTTCAAAAAGTACCTATTGACTAAATGTTATGTTATTAAAAATATTTTTGAGTTATAGATATGATCGGTACCTAGAACTTTTGTTTGGAAAGTTTTTCCCTAAAAGTATAAGAAATAATAAAAAATAAAAAAACGTGAAATTTACCTATCCGTTGGCTACAAGCCGTCGAAATTTTCTAAATCATTGTTATTTAAGCTTGCCTAGGTGTTGTTCATGGCCTACAATGACTTAATTTATTTTTTAAAAGGTCAGCTACTTCTACCTACGTAGTATGTTACATATTTAAACAAAAATTAGACTAAAATATACCTACATGATTTTCCATATAAAATAATAAAGTTGGGCCTGAAAGCTTTTCGATTTGACACTGTATACTCATTCTGAGGACAATATAATATTTAAAAAATATTGAGTTTGTTCAATCTTCATTGGATTAATTTTGTCCAATAAATTTTGAACCAGCGAAAATGTCTGAATTTTTGTTTTATCAATTAAAGTTTGGCTACAAAGGAACGCATGACACCTATTCCTACCTGTTACTTTTTCGGAAATACTACATAAAATTATCACTTATAATCTCTCTAGAGCATAAATAATTTCCAAGGAATTAATCGAGGTGCAATTTTCATTAAAAAAATAGCAACCGAAAAAATATTTAGAGAGAATAATTCAAGCTCGCGGGAGATTCGGTTCGAAAATTTTATACTAAAAATTATTTTCAAAAGGAAATAAAAATTTCGATTATATTCTTTTAAAATCATTGGACGGTAGGTCCTCCCTTATTGATAAACCTATCTATACCTATACATATTGTATTTTAAACAGTTTTAGTTTGTTTTACTTTCCCTTTGCTCTAGTAAAAAAGTAGGAATCAGTTTTAAATAAATACATTTCTTTATACTATAAATAATTTTATATCATTAGAGAGAAAGGAAAATTAGTAATGACCCAAGCAAAATTAATGGCAAATTTACGCGGTAACATAAAATCTGTGAAGGTGGCTGCGACTGCACCGTATTGGTGGAATGACGTTTCACATTATTCGCCATTAGAGCCGTAATGAGAACATTATAAAATGAATGGAAAATCGTACATTTTTTGTTCCTTTTGTACGGAATCTGAGCATATTCAAATTTATCATAGAAATATAAAATATTTAAAATATTTGGTGAACAATTCTGGCTTAAATCCCGAACAAGAAGATCTATTCAAAGGTATGAGCAATATTCTTCGTGAAATTATACCATATTTCACGCATATATCCAGTGATGAGAAGAGCAAAATCATATCGAAGTATTAATTTTATTTCATGAAACATAGACATTTAGTGAAGAAAAGCCACAGCTCTTTATTCGCCATTGTTGTCAATAATAAATAACATGTACATAAGTACAAAATGAATATTTGTCAAAAATAATCTATGTTTGTTATTCTGGCACCTGCACGTGACAGCTGTCAAGCCAGGAGAAATATCACTTACTTATTAATTTTGCAGCTAGGTCATGTGAAAGTTTTTTTTTTGGAAAATTCAGGTTGTCTTCATAGCAATCTGTCAAAATCAAGGTATCTCACTGGCTTAAAACGACAGCTATAAAAGTTTCGTAAATAGGTATATTTACATACACACAGATATCTCCATAAAAATATATATCAGACTCAAGGTACTTTAAATTTTTAAATACTGAGAAAATATCAAAATTAGAATTGTCTAAATTCGAAGTTTATGATTTTTCTTATAATTAATATTCTTTAGAGATTGGTGATGTGATTTTCGATAGTTAATTAAACTCCAAATATGGAACTGAAGCTCTTAAACTAAGTTGAAGCAACATTCACTAAACAATACTTGTACGGAATTCTTCCGAAAATAATCATGAGATTTACGAAAAATCAAATATTAATTATTGTTGCTTAAAGCGTTTCTTAGTATCCCCATCAAAAAATAACAATAGATATAAATATCGAAATATATAGATAATTAGAAAATCGTAAGTGTGAGGTAATGTTACAAAGTCATTTTCTAAAAATAATACTCGTATTCTGTTTATTTACTGAGGCATATCATTAGAATGGAACGTAACAAGTAAAATTGTCTCATTTTATTGTTCATGAACATTCTTTTACTGTTAGGGAAAACCGTTTGGCAATTAGTCTATTCTTCGGCATTGCTATGTGTCGTATGTCACGATTTACTGATAGAGATAACGATATTCTATGATTTTTTATGTTAATATATCTAGTTACTGTAATCATATCGTATCAGATCTAGTGAACTTGATAAAATATCTGGTCGGAAAATTGTTTATTCTATCTATTACTAGCTTTTGCCCGCGACTTGGTGTGCGTGGAAAACTGCATTCAATAATTCAATGCGGTAGTTTTTTCGTGATGCGTGTACAAACCTGCAGACTGACAGACGGACGCAGTAAAATGGAGCCTATATTTTAGGTTAGACCTTTAGTAATATATCGGTGAGAACTACATTCATTCCACGCAGTAGTTTTAGCGTGATGTGCTTACCTACAAACATAGAGACAGGCAGACAGACAAAAAATCTGTTTCGGATTCTGTTGTTCTGATAAAGACCTTTGATATTAGTTTTTCTTAAATATCGATAATGTACAGACATGGGCTTGTTACAATTTTCTAATATTTATAGATTGAAGTCGAAGGATAGACAAGTATTGAAAATATTTAATAAATTTGGTTTCGCTACAACCCTATAATATAACTAGGTATAATATAATCTGTTTGGCCTGTATCCTCCAGTTGTATGTTTGAAATTATCATGATTGTCCTGGATTCATCAATTTTGAAAATGTTGAAGCATATTCTTTCACATATCAATAGTCACATGTTGTTATGATATGTTTACCTATGCCGGGTTATTCAGATTCGATGCTCACCATTGAGATCTCGTTAACCGTAAGAGCTACGAAGAAGGTTAAATTGGGGCAAACTTGCGAAATGTAATGGGGATTAATATGCCACAAACAAATTTGAAGTATCATTTTTGGTATTTGAGAAATGAAAAAAAAAACAAATTTTCACATTTTGTTGTTTCTTTAATAACTTGGTTGTTATGCAACGAATTGAAAACCCAAAAGCCTTTCTCCATAGCAACTTTTTCTGTTGCATCCAGTTGTGCTCACCATTTTTTGGTACAAGGTTTCATCGCTTTACAACCATCATTAACTCAAAAAATAAATAAATACGGACCTGGATTTTAGAATTGCTTTTCTGATTGCTACTTATCTCCATAACAAACTGGATGCATGAGAAAAAGTTGCTATGGAGAAAGGATTTTGGTTTTCTAATTGTTTGTATAACAACCAAATTATTAAAGAAATAACAAAAAAAAATTGTTTCTTTTTTTAATCTTCAAAAACGAAAAGTGATACTTTAATTTCTTTGTGGCATATTAATCCCCATAACACTTTGCAACTTTGCCCCAATTAAACCTTCTTTGTAGCTCTTACGGTTTACGAGATACTAATGGTGATGGTGAGAATCGAATCTGAATAACCCGGTACATATATAGATATATAAAACTGAACGTCTCTGTGTGTGTGTTTGTGTATGTGCCGGTATTAGCTCTTACACTATTCGAGATATCGAGCTATCCCTACCAAATGCTCGTGAAACTCTATGTGGTGGGTTCCGTACCTGAAAGTCTATTGTATATTGTTTATTTCTGAACTCTATTACTGGATTTTGATGGTCTTTGTGCCATGTATGTATGTAGAATGTTAGTAGAATGATCTGGTAGTGGCTGTAAGTGTGACTGGGCCTTCTAGGTGGAGGGTTCCATATCTGCAATACCCAAAGAAATATCTCTGAGCTCTATGGCTGAATTTTCGTGGATTTTTCGCTATATTTGTGCGTATATTTGTATGTAGTATGACTGTTTTGTGAAAGTCTGTCAGTGCGACTGGGACTTAAAGTTGGAGGGTTCGATACCGAAAAATTGCTGTTCTCCCTTGGTGCATGTCTGTGGATGGATCTGGGTTGGTTTTCGGACTGGTTCTACGTGCGAGTAGTACTCTGAGGTAGAAGGTTCTATATCAAGACTTTTTATGACTTTATTTTTTTCGAACTACAATCTACCTAAGTGTTTAAGGGGATTCGCTACAAAGTGATATCGTAGTTTCTCTTAAAATAATTTTTCTATCTGGCAAAATTTTGTATGCTTAATGAGAAGATTCTGGAGAATCGCGGACCACATACGAATAATAATAATTCTAAGACTTGAGTGGACAACTTTGCTATTATTTTTTTTATTGAAAATAAAAAATATGATCCGCAATTCTCCAGTGAATTCCAGCCATATTTGTTCTTAAAAAAATCCTTTTCTAAAACCAAAAGGTTGTGGAATATTACATCATATATCATCATCACCTCGGGGACGTTAAACGAAAAAAAAATCATAAAATCTACACATGGTAGCGAGGCCCCTTAAATAAAATTCTTTGACGAGTCGATCTTTCCAGAAAGTTTATTCTCTTCGTCAGTGCAAACTAAAAATCGTTACAAATTATTTTAACCACATAAAGAAATGTTTTGATATCTCAAAGGACAAAGAAGATAAGTGGGGTGGGATATCTTCATGAGAAACCCAGTCTAGCACTCCATAATTGGTGAAAATCTAGAAGGTCAAGAATGACATTACTATTTGTAAATTTCTGATTTTTAAAAAATAATTTGATGCTGATAGACAATACATTACTATATAATCTAATTTATTTTTATTTGTAATCTAGAGATCAGTGTGAATTTGAAACAGTTCAGGTATATTTTCTACTAATGGTAATCTTTCCCAAAAACTGAAACGTTCCCGGTGTAGGCCATCTTTCATCTGTAAGTGTGGACTCTCATATTCTTTGTAACTACCTTCGATATCCAGGTATTTGAGGTCTTTACTGAAGTTGCCGTTGTCTATGCTAATCTTGTCCCATATGGGCTTGGAAGTATTTCGATTTGGATTGCTGAAATTTAACAAAAACCAAGTTTCACTATTGTTAGGTTAGGTACACATGATTCATGAGATGGTTACATACCCATTTTCAGCAAAGTTCACGAACACCTCAGTCAGAAAATTTTTCATGTTGACATCCTTGGGGTTTTCTAATTGGTCATTGAACAAGGCTGGTGACTTGAATAGATAAACGAGATCATCACAATGGGCCGCACCTGAAAAAGATAAATTATTGATGAAAATTTATACCATTATTGTCCATAGTTTTTCACAATAATATTTATGTACATTATTATTTATTTCTATAACATAACGAGTTTCCAGCAAGAAGGCACACAATTCGTGATAAAGTTTTCAAATCTCCAAAACACTTCCCTTTTCAAGAGCTCCCATTATGCATAAAGTGCAAGCTTATTTACATAACGAGTTTTTGCTTGCTACTTCTCTCGCGAAAAATCCGACGGATACCATTATATTACCTATATCTTCATCCTTCGCATAGTTACCGAGGTATATATCTGGTTTATGTACCTCGGTGTCTGATTAAGAGAGGTATCCGGCTGTATCTCCGAAACAATATATCCTACAACTTAGGGAGAAGAAATTGTTTGACAATTATTTTCAAGTTTCCTTCTCTACTGCAAGAGGGCGTAATTTACAAAGTAGGTAACACAAAAAAAAATTTTCTCTAAAAATTGCCCAGTAATAGTACCATAAAATTTAAATATATGTTATTCACAGACCATTTCACGTAGGTAAGTTTGCTCTTATAATGTTTTCTCTATCTTGTAAAATAACAGGTAGGGGTGAGTGGGAGAGCAAACTCTATAAAATTGTTGTAACTTTTGTTCCGCTTTATGGATTTTGGCAAACGTTGCATTTTTTGAAAGGGAATCTATTGCTCAATAATATAATCAATTTTCGTTTCATGCCAGTTGTTTTAACGAGCGCTAGACGGCGTTATATGAACAATTTTATATTTTAATCTTTCCTTCGGATGTTTCGAATACGATACTATATATTTTAATAATTCATGTGAAAGAGCATTAAATTTCTCATTTCAATATAAATTTTTCAAGTGAAGGATGAGAAAATGTAGGTAGGTATAGATAATATACCTACTAGTGCAATTTGTTATAAGAGTACTAGATTTTTTTGTATAATCTTATATAGTAAATACTTAAATGTAACGTAATTTAATTTATTTGATGAAAGTTTCTGAGCCAAGAGCGAGGAATTTGTCGTCATATAAAAATATGTAGTAATTTTGTAGGTTATGTCACCATTAGACCTGTTAAACTAAATATTTTTTGAATATACGTTATATTTGTCCTATTTTAAAAAAGTAAAAATTAATTTTCTATCAAATTAGAATGAACTGTGAATCCTTCCTTAATGTACGAAAGCTTCATTCAACATTCATTTTTATTTAAAGTGAAATACTAGGCCGATTTTATAATCAAATTAATCTTCTTTTCATTTTAATACAAAATTAAAAATTTTATAAATTTTTGATCGGACAAATAATTCAAAGTTACTTTAAAAAAACGAAAGATAAGACGACTGACGTTGTAAAAGTTATTAAAAAATGCACTATTTTTATTCCCTCATCAAGATATGAGTTACACAAATTGAAGTATTAACTAATCTCCCATTAGGAATTCATTATGAAATCGGCCCTTAGTCTTCAAAATATCGCGATGAATCTACCTATTTATATTAATAACACGTCAAATATGGAGAATCGGGTAGCTTAGTGGTAGAAGAGCCTAACTTGAGTATTTACTATTCAAGAATTATACAAAAAAATTATTTAGTTAAGTATGTTTATAACAAATTGCACTTATAAGTAGTACGTATATTACCTATACCTACCGATATTTTCTCTTATTATTTTATTATTTTTCTTCAAATTTAATGCTCTTTCACATGACTGATTGAGACAACTGACATGAAACAAAAATATGGAGTATTGGATTCCCTTTCAAATAGTATAAAGTTTGTCAAGTCTATAAAACGGTACTAAAATTATGATTTTATTGAGTTAGCTTTTCTGCTCACCCCTACCTTTTATTTTACAAGATAGGGAAAAAATTACTGGAGCAAACTTAACGTGAATTACAAATATTAAATTTTTATGGTACTATAACTGGGCAATTTTTATTTAAAAATTAGTTTTTTGTGTTACTCTTATGCGAATTTGTCATATATTTTTTTTCTCAATAAGTTATAGGATATATAGTTTCGGAGATACAGCTGGGTACCTCTCATAATGAGACATCCGGTAAATATAAGCCATCTGCAAAAATCTCTAAATGAAAGTGAAAACCGCTCCAAAATCTGTTAAGTGGTTTAAAGAACTAGGCAGAGAAAGAACAGTCAGACACAGATAGCGACTTTATTTTACAAAGTTCTACAGATACCGTTACTAAATACATGAAGGAAAAATTGGCCGCTTAATACCCACAATTCGTAAGTTCTACCACCAAGTTATTCTTCTCCTATATAGTCGAATTTTTTACCGACTTCAAAAAATGAATAAGTATACAATTCGGTTGTTTGTTTGCTTCTTTTATGTATGTCTGTTTGCTTGTTTTGCATAGTAAACGTATTCCCCTTTTGATGATTTTTGATTCATTTGAAAGAGGATAATTGAGAAATTGTCCCATATTTAGAAACAGTCAAATCGGAAATCTCCTTCCTCCCAAAAACCTGGGTACAGGGGACAATCTTTTTCGAGAATCAAAAATCTGAGTTGGCAGAATTAAAGATCTAGATATCTAGAACGTTTAAATTGATTTTTTTTAAAGAGAAATATGGGACGGACAAATTAACGAAGAGATTATATGCAGCAACGTTTAAATTGAACATTTTTTCTGAAGAATTACGGTTTTCGAGTTACAGCCGTAGAGTAGTAGAGTAGAGTCTGAAATATGTTTATCTGCTCCGCGAGTGCAGCTGTATTTATTTCGGATGGATAAGTACTATCTTCTTTGGTATTAGTGAACGTTCAACGATTTCATTGACTAATGTTTCACTCAAAAGTATGAAATAAATATTTTCATAAAAAAACTGGACCGACTTTATTAGTTGGTGGACTGAAAAATATAAAATAAGATTAATTCTATTGGTGCTAGTAGGTACTTTTGGAGTTGGTGCTCACGGCTAACAACAACGGCACAATTTCAAAATTACCAGCACCAATAAAATTAATATTATTTTGTGTTTTCAGACCACCAACTAATAAATTCCATGCAACTTTTTATAGAAAATATTTATCTAACTTTAAGGAGCACTGCATATAGTGGCATCAGATTTGGGCCTTCCGTATGCCTTGACTCTAAAATAGAACTATCTCTCATCAATACCTACTCCTCTGACAAATGAAAGTACCATGAAATTCAATGCAAGTTCAATTATTAGCAGAAGCGAGTGAATGAAAATAAATGTTATTCATAATAAAAACTCATAAAATTTATTCCTTACCCCACTGATAGAAGATATCTTCTTCGGGAGATGAGAATAATTGTCCATATGACATTTCTCCTGTGTAATTAAAATTATAGAACCAAATGTTCTTATGACCTTGCATCCGGTGAAACAGGGCTGTTTGATAAGTTGTGTACGAGAAAGCACGATCTGTATATAGCTGTGGAAAAAATACATGATTAACATTCAATACAGTGGTATATTGTTGGAAAGGTAATGAAAATAGCCCATTTCGAAACTCTGAATACAATAATTAACACAATCTTCACTGAAATCTTGTAATTTAAGCATGAAACAAAATACTATAATTTAATTCTTGGAAACAATAAACAATATATCCTTGAAGGGAAATGGAAATAACAAATTTTAGAATAATATAACCTTGAAAATCCAACATTTTTCTGTAAATAATGCTTCTGTAGGCAGAAGTGAGAGATACCGCTCTCACCTCTGCAAACTACAGTTTGCATTGATTAAAACTCTTTCTTTCGGAAATTAAACTCAATAAATGCCCGGATGTATATCCATTGGATAATATTATGGAAATTAATAGCACCTATTATCATTTAACCTTATTAACATTTATATTTATAATTTAAATCAAGCGAAAGTTAATTGTTATGATTGTATTATAGTTATTAAAATTGAAATTGTATTCATTACGTCTGTAAGTGCCTTGATGGTTGTTGCATCTTCAATGTCGATGGAATTTTTGCCTTGAAAGTAGAACTTTTTAATTTTCTCCCAAACTTTTGTCATTCTGCGTGTGCTCAGTTTCAATTGTAAAAGGTCCGGCATCAGTTTATCGAAGTTTTTATTCAAAGCTAGTCTGGTTTTTGTTTGTCGGATAATAGCTGGAAAGAATATGTAGGTATAGGTAAGTACTTGTACAGGATGTCTCTTGAAAGATCTTTACAAAATGTTGACACTGAGATCAAAATAGGTTGATTCAAATGAACTCAACTTTACACAGTTGGGTATATGGGTTATAATCTTATGGGTTAAAAGTTTATGGTGTGTATGTAAGAGTCTGTGATATCTTAGCTCTCAAACGGATGGATCAATTTTAATTTTTCTGTAAGGAGATTTATTTGATCGAGAGTGTTCTCAAGCTTGTTTAAAAAAAATGTGTCTACATATGTATATGCCTTTCTGTGGCATGGTAGCTTCCAAACGGACGAATAGATTTTTGTTGACCGACTTCAAAAAAAGGAGAAGGTATACAATTCGATTGTAAGATTGCTTTTTTTATGGCTGTTCGCGCGTTTTGCGTAGTAAACGTACTCCGATTTAGATGATTTGAAAGAGGAGAGTTGAGAAATGGTCCCATATCGAGAAAAATCAAATCCAAAATCTCCTTCCCTCCAAAAACTGAACATCTGAGACGATAGAATTAATAAAATTCCATATCCGGAAATGTTTAAATTGGACATTTTTGAAAATAATCATACGTTTTCGCGCTATAGTCTAAAATATGTGTTTCAGCTATATGGAGGGGGCAAATTTTTTCGAAAATTAAAAATATAACATGCCCAAATTAAAGAAAAGATTATAGGAATGTAGCAACATTTAAATTGAGTTACGGTATTCGAGTTATAGCAGTAAAGTCTGAAATATGTATATTTACTCCGCGATGTTTTGAGATCTCTCAATTATAAATAACAAGTACAAGCTAAACCTACCTATAACTTTTTGGATATTAGTGAACGTTCAACAATTTTCATGACTAAACACACTAAACACACACTAAACACTAAAAAATATGAAATAAATATTTTTTTAAGAAATTGGACCGACTTTATGAGTTGTTGTGCTGAAAAATTCAAAATAATATTAATTCTATTGGTCATGTTAATTTTGAAGTTCTACCGTTGTAGTTTGTTGTTGTAGGCACAACTCCAAAAGAACCAGCACCAATAGAATTAATATTATTTTGAATTTTTCAGTGCAACAACTGATAAAGTCGGTCCAATTTAAAAAATATATTTGTTTTTGAAAGGTTACTTTATCGAGAGTGCTCTTCGCTAGTTTTTTCTATCGTTTTTTTTAATGTAACTAATATAATATGATTGTGTTTTAAATTTCTAACAGCTCAAGGGATTTGCTCAAATTTGGTACGATGAAATTTTTAGTAGGGCAAATAAAGCCTTTATCAAGTTTATCAATCTATCTATCTATAGACGTAGATTTTTATTATATTTTCATGTTTCTAATTTCTGCGCAAATGGATAAGAAAGGGGTAATGAAATTTTGATCAGGCGGTTTATTTACTATACATGCTGTTTCAAATTCGGCTCTCACCATTGAGATCTCGAAAACTATAGGGAATACGAAGATTGTTAAATTGGTGCTAAGTTGCGCATTTATGTACTCAACAATACGCCGTTTGGAAAGTTTGAAAATTTCTAGTAGTTCCGGAGATATCTGAAAAAAGAGAATTTTCGGAAAATCATGTTATTCTTTTCCTGGCTTTTTATTTCTTAAGGAATTTCTAAATAAATAGCACATTTTCATTGCCATTTTTTCACTCTTTCCAATGGTGTTCATAGTTCTGTAACCTGACGTTTCGTCCTTGTGTGACTATTATGAACTTTTTTTTCTTATGGGAGCCATACTAGCATTCTACAAATTAGAATAGCCGTTTTTATATGATGTATATAAGTTACCTTTGTTGTCCTAAAAATCGGAGAAATTAAATAAATTACTTTCATAAAGTAGTTAGCTTTGATTTTTCCATTCGGTCATTGAAAATGGAGTTCTCCAATCAAAAAAACGAGATATGATAAACTTTATTACTAGAATGATAGAAACAGTGTGAATACACTGGAAGTGTATCTTAACATGTATCCCATGTATCAAAAAGGTGATAAAAGGGGCTATTCAAATTTGTGGAAAGCCATTATGGCTCCCATAAGAAAAAAAAAGATTATAAACTATGAACATCATTGGAAAGAGTGAAAAAAGTCGTAATGAAAATGTGCTATTTATTTAGAAATTCATGAAGAAATAAAGCCAGGAAAAAAATCAAATGATTTTCGGTTTTTTTCCGGATATCTCCCGAACTACTCGAAATTTTCAAACTTTCTAAACGGCGTATTGTTGAGTACATAAAGGCGCAACTTTGCCCCAATTTAACCACCTTCGTATTCCCTATAGTTTCCGAGATCCCAATGGTGAGAGTCGAATTTGAAACAGCCTGTATATAATATTAGACTCGATTTATCCTATAAATTATGCTATATTATTATTTTAAAAATTTTGCTATAGTTTTTATGAGAACATTAGTCCTATTTCCATGATTTTTTTTCAGATTTATAGATTATAATAAAAGTTGTGATTGATGATACTTCTATATTTTGCCGTTTTCAAAATAATATTTTTTGCAGTTTTCATACGTACGTTTTCTTCAATAAATGAAGATTTATTTTGGTTTAAAGGGGATCAAAAAAGTTATGCTAAAATTATTATTTAATTTCTTTTGTCGAAAGCTTTATATGTAAATTAACTAGAAGGCATCTTAAATCATTATTATTGAAAACAAAATTTTAGCGAAACCATAAGAGCTATATTATTCTACCAATAAAATATTGTGTAAGTATATAATACACTGCTCTCATTTTTTCCTTTACCGTAGAAATTGGCAATATGAAATTATTAAAAGATTTGCATAATTTTGATATACTTATTTGTCATTTTCATTAACGTTATATACTGTAACGAACTTGGCTTCGGTGATCGGTACCTTAATGGTGGGCGTGTGCGATTCGTGGGAAGGCGGAGCACCTTAGCGAGTGCGGACGTTGGTGGGGCCCGGGTGGTTTGTTGAATACCGCTATTGGTATTGGTCAGCCATGCATGCTTGGGTCAAGACATATTCCCGAAGCTTCTAGTAACTTCGCGCAAGTTCGGGAGAGCTCGCTTGGCATCGGAAGATGGGTGTAGAAAATACGAGAGCCATTCTGCTTGCCTATATATTGGAGAGTGCTGCGGAGTTAGTCAGTCAATGGCAATCGCCCGGTGCAGACGAGTAAGACTGGGGCAGTGAATATAAATTGTAAATAGTGGAATGAAAATTGTACATAATTGTAAATAGTGCAGTGTAAATATAAATAGTGTAAGTAAGACAAGTTGTATATAGTTATGGATATTTAGTCTGTGATATAAATACTTAGTGTAGAAATGAATAAACTAAAATAAATAAATCCGTCATTTTTATATGCCCGTTACAATACCATACAAAGAATCGTTAGAAGTTTAGTAGAGCCCAAAATCCCCACATATATTCTTAATAAGTTTGCATAAATCAACCAACTTATTTTGATCTTAGGAATATGTGGCAGAACTTTGTGAAGACACCCTGTTTATTTTAAATAACTGTTGCAACTTTTGCGAATACCTATTGCACTGAATTGAAATATGAAAAATGCATAAATGCTGTATAGTGATTTTGCCATCACTGTAACTCACGTTCTGCTCTTATTCGTCCCTCATCCTGAACATTTCCTATTATCCATGGAACACTGCTAAATTCTTTGCTGCGTATATATTCAATGGGTTGCTTTGTGATAAAAGGATCTGGATTTTTGTCAGACTGAATCTCGATTGAAGGTAGATATATATTGAGTGGATCAATGGAGAATGTCTGAAAAATACTAGTTTTTACTATTTTTTTCAGTAATATTTGTTTTTTCTTAAATGTAGGTATATTGAATGTACATTTACAGATATATATATATATATATATATATATATATATCTTCCTATCAATAGAGCGTCCGTACATTGACGAATTGCATTTAATAGAGCGTCCGTGGTAATTGGGCGTCCGTATACGGACGCTCTATTACACATCAGTGTAATTCTGGTCAAGATGATCATCTTAACCGATGGAACAAAAATTGGAAGGACGCTCCATGCACGTCCCAAGAGATTTTTGATTGATATTCGAATATAATTAGTTCGATATATCTGGCGCAGCGCGGCGCTAAAATATTCATTTTGAATACGTTAACTTTCATTCCATCGCGTATTGGGCGTCCGGCAATCTGGCAACAACGAAACACATGAATTTCATTTCAACGACTTTTATACTCATATAGGGTCTTCTGATATATATTCGAAGCACTTATAAATTATTCGTTTGTGATCATGTGGATAAACCTGGTGCCATTCGAATCAATAGAAGTAAAAATCGCTCTAGATAAAAACCATTCTTTGATTTTTTTTTATTTATAGTATATATTTTTTTTTAATCATTATTCAATGTATTGGGAACAAAGTGAACTAACAATACGAACAATATTGACGTACTACTACTGACAGACGTTTCATTTAAAATGGAGGACATAAACTCTATCGTATCGTATTCCGCGAGGATATAGACTAATAAATTATATTCGACAGATTTGTATTCATGGTGGCATTTATACTAAGAACAATTTAGATTTCCATAACATTTGTGTAAAAGATCTTTGCGCGAAGATAGATGCAGAATTAACACAGCTTAAAAATATGAAAATTAGTTTTTGTTGTGCCTAGAGATCAACGGATTTTGATAGTAATTTTTTTTAATATTATCTGCACAGAATATTATCAGAAAAAACTCCAATAATAAGGTACAGGCTGTCGGTGACTTTCAATTATAGCTTTAAGACTTAAAACCAGTGACAATAAATTAACTGAATGCAAACATATTTTTTATCACATGATATGCTAGAAAAAGTTTTTGTTGACACCAGCGGATAACTAAATCTAGAGAAACTAGAGTCGATAATCTGTTCACAAATTTAGATGATAACATTTTCATTCTTGAAGATCTTTAAACATCTCGTTTTCCATAAAAAAAGTTATGTATCCCTGAAAATAACTTTAAAATGTTGAGATTTCTACGTCCCTAAAGCTGGCAGAGCAAAGTGAGTAGAATCAAAAATACAAATCTGTCGTAGAGCTAATTATATGCTGTGTTCCGAAATTAATTGCTCTTATAGTTTTTATTTTTGGAAAATGGCTGCTTTGCTAGCTTTAGACTAAAGCTTGCACAGCAACCTTTGAAAACTTATTTTTTTAGAACTTCTTTTATAGTGCAGTTAAGGTTAATTAATTGTTAATTAAGTGCTGTATTCCGAAATTATTTATTCTTATTTATAGTTTTTCGGAAAATGGATACTTTAAAAAATCTATTGTTTCGGGATAATCTTATTTGCTCCTTGTAGAGCTAATTAAGAGCTAATTAACTGCTGTATTCCGAAATTAATTGCTCTGATATTTAAAAAATTGCTGCTTTGTTAGCTTTAGATCTTTAGATCTAGCAGAGCAACCTTTGAAAATCATAATTTTTCAGAACTTTTGTTTTAGCGATTGTAGGGCTTATTAAGTGCGGTACTCCGAAATTAATTGCTCTAATATTTTTTTGAGAGAGAACGTTCTTTTAAGACAAATAAAAATGTCAATTTATTCATTGTGAGGATATTTATAGCTTTAAAGGTACACCGGGCAACTTGAAACTACTTAATTTTATGTAATCCATTTTTAATTCCATTTTAAAATTGAGATTTTAATGTTTTTGAATTTATTATCTCTCCCAATGAAGAAATGTACAATTCTGATACTAAAAAGCTAAGGGATAAAACTTACTTTTTGTAGGACCGGACGGTTTTCGATTGCTAACCGTATATGTTCCTATGACGGTAAGGTTTACCGGTGGATAAGTTCATTACTAACCACGTCGGTAAGTACTTTTCTTACGGATATAATTGTATTGGCCGAAATATTATAGAAATTATAGAAATTAATTTCGGGAAACAGCACTTGATTAAATAACATAGGAAATATGTAAATTTTATTGATTTTTTATAAAAAATACCTCAAATAATGGTTACCGATATAGTTTATATATCGGGTGTATAGATTATATGTTTTTGCTCTGATAGCGGCAATCTCTGCCATTTTCTAAAAACTATAAGAGCCGATAATTTCGGAATGCAGCATTTAATTAGCAATTAATTAGCTCTACAAGCACGAAAAAAGTATTTCTCGAAAAAGTGTTTCTTGAAGCAAAGCAGTCATTTTCCGAAAACTTTAAGAAAAATTGAGTTTGGAATACAGCACTTAATTAGCCCTATAAACACTAAAAGAAGTTCTCGAAAAGTTGATTTTTAAAAGCTGCTCTGTTAGTCTTAGATCTAAAGCTAGCAAAGCAGCTATTTAGAAAAAACTATAAGAGCAATTAATTTCGGAATAAAGCAAATAATTAGCACTTAATTAGCTCTACAAGCATCAACTACGATTTTATAGAAAAAAATAATTTTTAAAAACATTTTCCTAAGAACCATAAAACAACAATTAATGTCGGAATACAGCACTTAATTAGACCTTAAGCACTAAAAAAGAAGTTCTCAATGAATATTTTTAAAGGTTGCTCAGCTATCTTTAGATCTAAAGCTAGCAAAGCAGCCATTAAAAAAATGTAAGACCAATTAATTTCGGAATACAGCAATTAATTAGCACTTTATTCGGTCTACAAGCACCAAATAAAATTTTCTCGGAAAAGTTGATTTTTAAAGCAAAGCAGCCATTTTCCAAAAACCATATGAGTAATTAATTTCTGAATAAAGCACTTAATTAGAACTTAATTAGCCCTATAAACACAAAAAAAGTACTCAAAAAATATTTTTAAATGTTACTCTGTAAGCTTTAGATTTACAGCTAGCAAAGCAGCCATTAAAAAAAACTATAAGAGCAATTCATTTCGGTATACAGCAGTTAATTAGCAATTAATTAGCTCTGCAAGCACCAAATTTGTAATTTTGATTCTGCTCACTTTGCTCTGCTAGCTTCAAGGACGAGACAATTCTCCTGATATTAAAAATCTTAAGTCACAACTAACCCAGGTTCATACTATTGCCGAAGTGACCAGGACGCTCGATAGCTTCGAATTACTTAACATTAACAAATCGAAAAAAGTGGAGTTTAATAATAAGATAATATCTGAATCAAAAATAAGCAAAAGTCAGTCTGGGGAATATTACATACAAATTTAGGTAAAACTAATAACCTAAGGAATGAGAGCAATTTATCCGCTGAGGACTTTGCCAACTCTTTTGAACATTGCATAAACAATTCAATGCAAAATTCTGCGAACTATATTGCAAATCCCTTCGATTATTGCATGCAAAAAATAGCAATAAACCATTTGACTTCTTACCTACATCCAACAAGTTAATCAGAAATATTGAACATTGTTCATAAACTGAAAAATTCTAGAGCCGCAGATAAATAAAAATGTAGCGATTTCTTTACCGAATTTATTTAATCTTCGTATGAGTACATGTATTTTTCCAGATATTCTCAAGGTTTCCAAAGTTACACCTATCTATAAAAAGGGAAATACTCTCAGGTAACTGAAGCTGAATGTAAATAAAGATTATCTAAGAATGGCATATTTTGTTATGTTTCATAGCATAATAGTGACCGTATGCCTTGATAATCTGGAGAAACACATGTCACAGCCCCAAAATATGCATTGCACAAAAAAAGTCATTCGAATAATAACATCCAGCAAATATGATGATCACTGTAAGCCATTGTTAGAAAAATTGAACATCCTGCAATTACCATGTTGCTGCATTTTGCAGTGCCTGCTTCATATAAAAAACATGCCAAAGAATCCAGCACAATTATGTTTACTCTTATAATACAAGAGAAAAAAAACTATATCTGTCCTCCATTATTCAGACATAGACCCATAATTCCTATAAATTTCTGGGCATAAAATTGAATAATGCTTTGCCAAACAATTCAAAGATGTCTTGTGCATCACTCAAAATTAAGATCCGTAAATATTTAACACCGTTTTAACTTCTTAGATGATTATCTGGAACATGTTGTAAGTACATTTATGTAGGTAATCCTTTTTTACCCTTTTTTCTAGATTGTTATTACTATTATTTTCTTTTTTTAACATGTTCATAATCCTTGTCTTGAATTAAGTTATATGTACTTTGTCACTTGTATGTTTATTATGTCTTCATCTGAAGCGTATTTTAATTTATTTTATTTGGTGTGATCTATATCACTATCCAGGACAAAAGTATACATGCCTAATTGTTTACATGAAATAAATATTTCTATTTCTATTTGATGTTGGAGACAGAAATAATGACAAAAATGAAAATGAGTTTACATTTTAAAATCATTAGCATCTACAATTCCATTTTGTATAAATTGAATTATAGAATATATGACAATTGAGTAATTATAATAAAGTTTAAGGAACAAAAAGTCAGATGAAATACTATTCGGAGAAACAACCAATGCTAGGCAGTCGCTGGTAGTTTCAAAATACGAGAAATATATTTAAAATCACATTTCATCATCCCATTCCACTGCACATTTGGCAATAGCGCCGGACGCTGTATTTACGGTAAATGAAATAAATATACACCGTATGGACGCTCTATTGTTTGTAAGATTGAAATTATTATATACATTGGACGCCCAAACGGCTATAGAATGAACGGAGCTCACATTGATGGCGAAGTGAAATATATACGGCAAGGACGCTTCATTACTGTTTTTTGAAAGGACGCCAGAATGATACCGAGATGTATATATATATATATATATATATATATATATATACGAGAAAGATCAAAAAGAAAAGCTATGGTATTAGTTACCACAGATAGATGAATTTTCTATATTTAGGTTGAGGAAAAAGATAAGATCGGGGTCGAGGTGGGATGCAGGAAGCTCTGGTTATAATCCAGGTGATTCTACCTAACCACTGCCACAAAGACTTATAAAAATCTATCGAAATCCACAAGAAAAAACTCTAGTTAATTGTATAAGTTAGTTTAGCTAAATCACATATGAGAATAAACTTCAATTTATAATTGTTTTTATTAATCAATCAAAATAAAGACGTAGAGTTTTTAATGACAATGTTTTGTAGTTATTTCTGGGACTATATTCCAGTGAATGGTTGTAGATAACCCAAAAACAGGTAGGTATAGTGTAATAAACATCCTAAAAATTTATATCTATATATTTTTTATTTCATCTGTTTCATCCTAATAATTAGCAGACTCAGATTGTGGTTTCGAGGGGTAGGTACTTCATTGAATAAATAATATCCATCCAATCACACATTAAATGATAATTATCTTACATTCCCAGAATAAAAGATTAAATATGAACCTCCTAAAATTATTATAAATCTAGAGCTTAAGCCTAAAATTTCCTACTGTAATAACTTTTTATTATTATGATAATTGATTTGGTAAACGACAGTGACAGGGAAACTGAACCAATGGAAGAGGTACTAAGTAGGAGAATTATATGTAATATTGAAAATCAAAATTATGATGTAGTGATCATATCATATTATAAAGAAGTCCGTCCCTGTCATATTGCCGCGCATACCCTACTTATATCTTTTTCCCCAAGTATACTTTTTAGTGACTTTTTTATTGACCTTCCAACAACACTTGACATTGAGAATGCATAGTTAACCTATAAAGAAATCATTATGAAATTTATAGTACAGTTTGGCAGAGTTATCCTTATGTTTGTAGGAATTATAATTCGTATATAATTATGACTTGTCAACACCAAACCAATCACAATACTAGTTCGTTTATTTATTTCAAATATTTTGAACGTCAAATGTGATAAATGATTATCATAACCTATTGAATAGGTAATCTGCTGATTCTAATCAGTGTCAATTTTACGATTCTATAAAGTTGTAAATTTCAGAACTATATATATTGACCATATTTTAAATAATAAAGTAAAAACTGTAAAATTGATTGCGGTGCATTATTTGACGAGTTAGCCTATAGGTACATTGGTTCTATACCTAATAGGTTTTTGCCAATTTGATTTTCTTAGATGTTGTTTCAAGATGAAAGTCATTTGACTACATTTCAATGGTATTGTAATTCTCTATTCAGCAACAAAAATTTCCAGTCAGTTATTTCTTCAAGGTAAGCAAAAATTACAAGAGGAATACCTATATTTTCTAAAATTGTTATTTTTTTGAATTAGACATAAGTTTCCATCCATATTTAGCGACATAAACTTAAGAAGAACTGATTTCGACAGAATCAACATTCTTGTTTACACATTGGATATGACGATAAAAAGTTTCAAACTAAATTTAAGCTAATTTACTGACCTAATTCAAAAATAATAAGTTTCCTTTCAAGGAGGTCGTTCTCTATTTAAATCAAATTTGCAGGAATAATAAATGACAAAATAATTGGTACTTTCTTTTTCGAAGAAAATCTCAAAGGGGAACGTTATCTCAAATTCTTGAGAACTGAACTTATACCGGTCTTGCATATAAAATGCCAATGAATTTACTTCACCAAATGGTAATATCTGATTTTAACAAGACGGTGCACCCCCGTACTGTGCACGGACTCCTCGCGAGTTTGTGGACAACTTATTCCCTGAAAGGTGGACTCTTGAACGAGGACTAATAGAGTGGTCCCCAGATCTGACATTGGAAAGTGTATCTGCATATTTTTTTTTAACGAATCTGCTGGATGGCATTTCGAATATTTGATATGAATAGAGGACGACCTCGTTGAAATACAATTTATTGTTTTTCTATGTAGACAGTAATAAGGCTTGAATTTTTCGTAATTTAATCGAATTTGAACAAAAGAATGTTCAGCCTGTAAAAATCAATTATTCTTAAATTTATGTCTCTGAATAGATGATGGAAACATGTTTCAGCTAAGATTATATACAATATATATGCCCAGTTCAATATATGCGAAAGTGAAAAAAAAATTTCTACCTATATTTTTGTTCACCCGGTAGAAATTTATTATTGAGAATTTATGTCGCTGAATATAGATAATTAAAATACCTTTCATAAAAATGTGTCACAAGACCTCTGTTTTTATTTAAAAAATATCAATTACGCCGATACTGTTGACCTCACCATTTGTTTAATAAATAAGTAGCACCTGAAAATACAAATCGACTTGTTTCAAGGCATTTTTCGAAACTTGATTATTAATCGTCTAGAATATTACAATTTCAGATTTCTGCTTACATTAATTTGTAAATTATTTATTTAATTCTTTCAGTAGAATATTTTTTAGGAAACAAATAATATGATATTCACTTTCTATTGCTATCTCATTTCAAAGTTTCGAGTAGGTATAATTCTTCCATTTCTTTTGACCACACAAAAACGGAAGATGTTTCTTACGATACAATGAAAAATGTTGATTAATTTCAAAGGATAACAAAATAATAAGTGCCTCTGAAATTATAGACGAAACTATATGTATGAATCACTGAAACCGATAAACCTATCCTTGATCGAGTTACCTAAACAGGAATATTTCAAGGGCATAAGGTAAATAGATTATATCAAAAGAAACCTCTACAATACCTTAAAAATATCACCACTTTCGACTAGTTCCTCAGCTGGTACTTTCCTTAGACATTCTATCATCGCTGTCATATTATCTGTTTGGCATCTAATGAATTGCGCTTGTATTATAGTGATGGTTTTTTGAAAAATTCCCAATGGTTTGGCCCACAATGCCAATGCAGTACCACTTTGACTAATGGCGTTCTGAAATAAGTCTAAAGAAATAGGGTATTACGAAATGAAGAGAATAAGATTCATAACTATAGTTGAGGGGAGGAGAGTTTGCTGATGCGGCATTTGTGATATGCATCTGGAGAATACCGATAAATTGCATCGTCTAATGATTTCGAGATAGAACAATTTCGGCTTCGATTAGTTTCGTTAAACACAACAATTGTTGTTTTTAATCTAGGTTTTGTATCTCTAAGTTATCATTATTCAACAAAATATCACAGTCGTTTCAAGTATAAATTCCATATAAATAATTACTAACTATGACATGTAGATAATATTATTAGTGAAAACCAATGATTGTATTTTGAACAAACAAACACAAACTACTTTAAAATATATATTACTTTATTTGAAACGCACGATGTAAATGTCTTTTATAGGTATAGCAATTTATTTTAGGTGCATTGAGTCTGCAACCGATCTTCACAATAAAATATTTCTTTGGTTAAAGACCTAAACATAAATGTATCTCAACAACCACTGGGTGATTTTATGAGCGGGCTATTGAATTTTTGAAACATGGGGAGTGTCCTATTGTGTTTTGCGATTTTAGTAGGGCGTTTGATTGCTCAGTCCACAATAAATTAAGTTTCAAAACCGAATAAAAATTCTTGTCTGGATAAAAACATAGTACCTACATTATACGCCGATGACACATCCTTGTTCAGCTATAACTGCAATGCCGCCCTGTTGAACCTATTTAAATAGTTTCACAGCAACTCTTTATATTTAAATAGCTTAAAAACTGTCTATGGAAAAGGCAAAAAGGCGTCAACCTTTTGGGTTATACAATGGATAAAAATTTAAATTCGAAGTTTCAGTGCACTAAACTGATATCCAAACTCAATTCATTCTCCTAACAAAAAAGCAACGTCTCACCATTTATCAAGGGTTTGGGCTATAGTATTTTAGTATGGAATTTCTGGTTTAGAAGAAAATCTGGAGAATCATAGCGGGGTCTTATATACTGCATTCCTGTAAACTTTTGTTTATGGATGATGACATATATATATATATATATATATATATATATATATATATATATATATATATATAATTTGAAGGTATCTATTATTTCATCAATGAAAGAGTATATAATATAAAATTGCTTTTGTTTAGTCGGGTACAGCTTCCACTTATGTGTCGCTGATGAAGGCTAACGAGCTTGAAATCACGTGATCCGCTTCTAGTGGGTGGTTGTACCTGACTAAATAAAAGCATGAAGGTGTAGAGCATCTCCATAATTTTATATATATATATATTAGAGCTGCCCTGTTTGATACACTCAAATAGAGCCAACTTGTTACAGAACACTGGCGTTTGGTCGCTTAATAGCGGACAGAAACATAACTTTAGATTACCTTAGGTAAATACAATATTTGTGTCAAAATTTCTCGGTATGTAGGTACTCTGGTTGCCTTCTTTAGACAATAAACCATTTAAATAGAAACTCCAAGCACTGCTCATAAAAAAGTTATTATTCGGTGAATAATGTTTTTTTTTTGAATTTAATAATGTTTTATATATAATGTGTCGTTATTTTTAAACTATTCCTTTGATTTGTATATTTTTATTGTTAATTATATTTGGGACGTTTCTATATTATATTATTATATTATAATTAAGAGGATGTGTTTTATCTTATCTGCTTTAACGACGTATCAGAAAACTCTCGTTGTCGCAACTTTATTTTATGTTTTTCTTTTCTGGCATACTTTTTGATTGTGGACTCAAGATGTGAAAATGCACACTGGCTCCTCCAGCACTTTGCCCAAAAATGGTCACTCGACTTTTATTTCCTCCAAAATTGTGAATATTTTCTTGAACCCACTTGAGCACTGCCAGTTGATCCTTCAATCCATAATTGCCAGGAGCATTGTCATCGTTGGTACTCAAAAATCCTGTAATGCATAATTAAAATCAAAATCTCCCAAGCAGAAAATTAAAAAAAAAAGATTCAAAATGAACATCAATTTTTTAATCAAAAGAAATAAAAGTGACGGACCATGGCCAACGGAGAAGTAGATTTCATGAAAAAGGTAAGTACAATAAATTGTTAACTTTTGATTTTTTGCTTTATTTTTGTCAATTATTTAGAGAGAACTCTGAAGCAAAGTTGTAGCTAGAAACCATAACAAACAAATCAGAACATATCAAAATTCTGCCTAATGGTAAATTCTGTTTAAAGTCGGCAGCGCGTTTTCACCAATGTAACAGAAAACTATTAAATTATAATTATAATAATATAATAATAATATAATTATAATTATAATAATTATAAATTAACCTTTATAATCAATTTAACGCTATTTATTTACACAAGGTACAATTTATATTCAAGAAAACTTGAGGTTGACTTATTTGTTCATGAACAAATATTACAATTTCTCTCTATATCTTATAAAATTTTACTTTCTAATAATGTATTAAAATTAAGTGAAACTCTCGTAATAGAAATATAACTCGCTTCAGCAACACTTTTTTCAAATGGAAGAAGCTGGGAATTGTAATGAAAACATAATCACTTTGTGTTTATTAAATTGAATAAAATTCGAGATATTCGAGATATATAAGAACTACAAACTACAAAAATTATAATTTTGGAACATTGGTTCTAGTTGGTATAATAACTTCAATTAATTAATTTAATTATTTTAAAAATAAATCGCTGAAAATAAATTTGTGTTAAAGTTAGAACCATAGATATAAGTGGAAGATCAAAAGTTTCAAAGATCACAAGCTATAGAGTATAGAGGAATATCAATAATACCGTTTTAAATTATGGCGTATACGCCGCTACAAATTTCAAATTGGAGGCTAATAAAGTAATAAACTTTAGGACCACTCCGTTAGTTATTACTTTGAAGATGAGTAATCATAAGAAGTAATTAGTATACCTACCGAAAGACTGTACTTATAGCTCATTATTTTTTTTAATTCAGGTTTTTACACAATGAAATCAGCTTGAAGATACGGACACTTTATAATCAAGTAGAAAGTAAGTTATTGATCCGGACAACTGACGACCGAATAACTATTAGGCAACTTTGTAAGCGAAACCTATAGAAACTTTAACAGACTTTGTCCAAAAGGTTAGATACATTAGTGAATGTGATATTTTTTGGTATACATTTTTTGAAGGCTCACCTAGTACTCCTAATCGATAATTGAATGTGACCAACACCACATCGCTCTTCTCCAATATATAGTCTGGTCCCAGATACGCGCTGCTTGAATAACCAGTGAAGAACCCACCCCAATGGATGAACACCATCACTGGCAGCAAGGCATTGCGGTTGACCTGAAGCTGAATACGAAGTTAATTCGTTCGGTACTTTTTCATCCCAGTAGGTATTTAATGATAATATTACCTACCTTGGATGTATAAACATTCAGGTACAAACAATCCTCTTTACCTTCTGCCGATTTGTGGCCGAAGAGGTAATTTTTTTGCATGCACGCCGGAGGGTCAGTTTGGGCGTCGAGGATGCCATCCCATGATTCTGGTTTTTTTGGAGCCTATTCAATAGTAATATCAAATGAATGAAATCTACGGGATAATTCATGATCATAGGTACGTGAGGAGTCATTAGTATAGTTCTGAAAATTTTGGAGCAACCTAACTTTTTCTAATTGTAATTCGATTGATTTGGTATGGTATTTCAGGTTTTCAAAATAAAAGTTATTTTATGATTAAGTAGAGTCTTCGTAACATTTTTATGATGGGGATCTGTGGATTGCCTAGGTAGCCAGAAGTTTGACAGTTATTGCTTTAAAAAACTCAGGGGCTACCTCAGGCTCATATCGTGAATAACCGTAAAAGGAGAATATGGTTTTTGCGCATTCTCGAGGCGTTTTAGGTTAGTCATGTGTGAATTCACGCCTCGACTTCACGGTACGTGTCAAGTAGAATATAATAGAATCTGTTCGAAGCATAAGAATGAAAGGAATAAAAAAGTTATATTATATTCAGCTTTCTTCATGTTTTTGCTATTCAAATTGTACATAAAAATGAATATCATGATAAAACTTGATTTGAATACCTTCTTTTCCTATATTCAAGCTTGGAATATATTAAACTATTGCTAGAACAATAACTCATTTGTTTATAATTTTGAGAAACTATCGAAAACCGTTAGAGATAGGCAAATAAATGCTAAGACAAAAATAACAGTAAAAAGTAGAACAAATCAAAGTTGCTAATACTTTTGGACATTAGCAGTCGGTCGTAGAACTGAAATGTCATCATTCGATAGACCAGTAGTAAACTTCTAAGGTATCATTAATGTAAATCACCCTCTTTATTCAAAAACACAAAAAATGTTTAAGATTATGAATCACCTTCAAGATCATCTTTGATTAACATGAGTTGTTATATATTAATAATTGGATTTATATTTCAGTAGGTATAATATAATACTTTGTGTAGGTACAATAAGTACCTAATGTTAAGTGTAAAGTTAAATTTCCAATCCTGATAAGTTTACTAAAAAAGTTACGAAATAATTTAAAGTATACCGAGCTCATCATTTCTGCAGAATAGTTCAAATATCTTTTTTTCAATATCATACCCTGTATTCTCTTATCTACTTGGAGAAATTTGATAAGATTACCCATGCGAATATTTCGTACAATAACATGGCAATATAATAATGTGCAAATAATTAAATGCAGTATTCGTCCGTCCATAAGAGATACTTTATAATAAGTAGTACCTCAGTTGTTTGTAAAAAGTCTTTATTTTATTATAGGTACATTGTTCAATTGTCAAACTTTTCAAAATTAAATACATATTTGAAAAATAGATATGTAGTTGAGGGTCTGTTTCCTTAACATGAAAATCTGAACCTATCTGAAGACCTATCTTTTGAAACTGAACAATAGAAACGTTACCAATCACTACATCTTGTAAGAATTTTTTAAAAGATCAAATAATAAGGCTTGCAATTTCAAATGAAAAATCCCATGTTCATCACCTTCGTATACTTTCAATACAGAGGTAATTTCAGACCACTTGACGTTGCATGTGATTGTGAATATTGAACAGCAATACCCATCGCGTCTTGAATGTGAATGTACCCTAAGTCCCTAAGAGTGGGTACACCAGTGCCAGTTTCATAAGCGACGTATGAGATTCGCCATGGCCGAATCACACTATCCGCGCTATATTCATGGACGGTTTAGACTAGGAGCTGCTATAGCAGCAGGAAGCCAAGATCTAAACGCAATTTGAGCAGATTTAGTTATAGCAGCTAAAACAATTAAATAAGATAGCGTTAAAAATGTAATCATCTCCAATCAATAGTCCTGTTAGTATTACAGATTGTCATTAGACGAGGCCTTCTCCATACTTTATGTAAATACGGTTTTTATAAAAAGGTATTTTCTAGTTTTAAAGTAATAAATGCGATTTAAAATACGCCAAATTTAATAAGTTTATTTGCGTGCTAAATTATACTTTTCTAATAACAGTAATTACCTCAATCTAAAAGCTGACATCAAATATTATTCATCTTATAATACTTCTAACTTGAATTGAATTCTGGCATCAACTTAATAAACGGCCCTCTACCGTCTTGATTTTTCTAAAACGATTAAACAACTAAACATAAATAAATTGGTATTTTGTTTTGTCAGCATCCTGAAAATATCTCTCCTTTCTTCTCTATCAAATTTCATAGCTAGATAATATTTCAAACGACAGCAAAAGTTAAGCTCTGAATTTGAGTGGTAGTTAGAAATGATTCCATTCAGGCTAATAAAATATAACCAGACTTCTGCATTGTTTTTGAGAATCTTCTTCCTGAAAAACTTTAAGTAAATATTCTCATGATTCGAATCTGCATTATGTTTTAAATTAAGCAATGAAAGAACAAGTGCCTACTTGTTTTCTCTCATAAATTAAATATTATCCAATTTTACTTTCAAACGACCCAAAATTTTGAATATAGAAAATTACCATTTTACGGTCTTAACAGTTATATTCATAAATTAATAGACAAAAAAGAGATATCGAAAGAAATATACAGGGTGTGCTATTTGAAAATATATATTTTTGAATTATTCTGCAGTAGTGGTATACTCGCTATATTTTTGAATTATTCATGTCGATAACTTGAAAAAAATGCGTTTTTATTTATTATTTTGCCTTAACCTAAGAATGGTCCTAGAAGAAGCTAGCCATGTTATCATGTGAACTCACTTCAAACCTTAAATTTCCAATTGGTGGCTTGGCGTACGGTATACTTTTGAAAGCAAAATATGATCTGCCATTTACTCCATCTTCCTTGTATCCTCTAATCTTTCCATAGTTCGTTTCTACGATGGGTTTTTCTTCTGAATCCTTACATAAAATGGTGGAATCTGCTAGGTTAAAAATAGCGCTGATCAGGACGGTGATATGGAACAATGATCGTAGTTGCATTCTCAAGTTTAGGAAGTGTGTTTGTTGATTGTAGTACTAATTCAATTCAATCTGAGGATGCTGCATTCTTTGTAATTTGCCTAGAAATTTCAAGGCGCTTTAAAAATACATATCAGCAAACTGTTCTTAATTTCAACCATTTATTTCAAACTTGCTTTTGTTATTATGTTAATTATAATCTATCATTCAACTGATTTGATTTATGATTTGAAATTATTTATACTTTTCATAAACTATCAACTTCTTTGACGAGGACAAGACATGTTTAATGAATGAGTATTGATCAAAGCTTGTTTGTTCGGAAATATATCGGTAAGTATGTATCCGTCTTTCTAACTTGTTTGCATAGGTTTTTTATCAGGATCAAGTGTGCCGGATAGTCTAAAACTTTATATCGTTATGCCTCAACCATGCTTGGACTTTTTTTTCCATACTATTTTTGTAAGTAAACATCTCCAGTATATCCACTGAGTTAGTGTGTGTAGAGGACCAACTTTCTTTTAAAGCATACCTACAAGTTGGATTTTTTTTTCACCAAATCATTTAAGTAAATGAATAACGTAAATGGTTAATGTTAGCAGACTCCAGCAATTGTTTCAGTATTTTGAAATTGTATACTACCATTGTATAATGAATATCCACTTTAAATTGATAATACATAAAAATTAAAATTTTATTGGACATGATTTTGGTTAATGCATGAGAATAACCAAATCGTATGAGCAGTTTACGAATATTAGGTCAAAGTGGGTGTTTAAGGAATAGTTTGGTTAGCTTGCAGCCCGGATCTCCATCACATTGAGCATCTTTGGGACCAAGTGCACAGGTGCATTCATAGCCGACCGGAAGATGACTATCAGGCGAATACATGAAAAAAATCGTTGCAACTCCTCAAGCTTAATTACTAACCTTGCTAATTCAATAACACGTCGATTTTGGCGATAGGAAGTCACATCCTATAATTAAATTTTCACGTTTTGATTTATTAGCTTTAAATAGTATAAAATTTAAGTGTCAAAATTACTTATCCTTCTTTTTATGTGTCGGAACTGTTTCTTTTAATAGAGTGTAACTTCTCGGCATTATATTTGAGACCTACAGGGTGTTGCAAATTTTGGGTAAAAATCTTCTCATTTTTGCCACAGAATTGCTACATAAGAACTAACCGACTGTACACAAAAAAAACAGGATCAAATGAGTGGTTCGAGAGATAAACAATTTTGAAAATGTTAATTTTCTTTGTTGAATGCGATTCTTTGAAGATCAGTTTACCTATTTATCTACAAACAACAACTAATATAAAAACTATCAAGATTTGAAACTTTCTCAAATTGCAAACATAGGTACCTAGTCAAAAACACAATCATACAACTAAGTTGTAGGTATATCTCTTCGCTATATGAGTAAATAAATATCGATGAATAGTCCTTGAAACATGAAAGACTACATGACATTTCGTATTGAGCAGTACATAAATTTACTCTGTTGTTGTTAAGGCCAGAGTAGTTTCATTTTAATGTCTCTTTCATTTTTCTCCTACAAATAGAACAGCCATGCATTGTTGTGTCTACTGCTAGTTCTTCAGGCAGGTTAAAGATTATCTTTACATTGTGATAAAATACCGTTCGCAACTAGATCATTTAACATAACTTCTCACAAAAATCAATAGATAGGTACATAATTGAAATATTTAAAGGCCCCGGGATTGTGATACCTAAGTCTTTCAATTTTGGCTTGATTATTTTTGAAATAAATTATCATTCGTAGGCATATAAATATTGATTTTATTCATGTAACGGTGTGACATTAAAAACTTGATGTAAATGATATTTATTTATGACATTTAATAATGACATTTCTGATTGCTAGTGAGAGTTGCAGATATATCAAAATAATCAGACGTAAAGTTGCACAGGATTATCGGAAAACGAGTCCTAATTTTCGTAAGCTAAGAGTTCGATTACACCTTATCCGAATAATTGTTTTGATGTAGCTATTTTTAGGAAAGTCTAATGGCCATGAACCATCATCATTATAGGATTGTTTTGAAAATATATTAAAGTGCATAAGATAACAGTAATTTATCAATGTCGATTTTTGGAATAGTTACTTTGAAGATAACTTAATGTTTTTGGAACTTTTTTTGGAATGTGAGAGCAAAATCCACTTTAGTACTTCTGGAACTATTCAGAAATACCTAATCGAAATTATCTGAAGCATTCGAATGTTGAACAAGTTGATCCCTTTAATTAATGGTAATATAGACACATTTTTCTTTCAATTCTTCTTCACGAAATTAAGGAATTATAATTTTCTGCCTTTTGAAGTCACACTATAGCATTTATAAATATTTCTCTAAATGTTTTATTCCCTAGATAACTCTTTCAGAATGATTAAACGAATTGATGAAAATATCAACACAACTGCTCGAAATAACATTTTGTTTTTGCGGGATCAAATTTGTCTAAGTTATGGCATCAAAAATTTTGAAATACTTAATACAAATATTACTAAAGAGTAATTTCATTACCCTCTGAATAACACTCAGTATAAAAGTCAATGATTGATTGATTGAATTGATTAATTTAAATTAAAAATATAAATGATTACACAATTTCAAAAAATAAAAACTATGTTTACCAGTTGTTAATTGTATCAAGCCGCATGAGAAAACGTAATTAAATTTTAGTTTTTATTGATAATAAGTACTGCAATTTATAAAAAGTGAAAGGAAAATAACGCATCATACAAACAAAAACCTTTTGAACACTACTACTTGGTCCAGTCATTTGAAGGCAGATTTGGGGTTATCAGAATATGCGTTTCTTGATCGTGACATTGAAATACTTTTTTTTAACGATGTTGTTGCTTATTTCAGACCAGACACGTGTATGCTTTGATCATTAGTGATCTGTAATCTATAGTGTTCTAATATTTCTTCTCAAATCATTACAAATAGTTAGGTACCTAATCGATGAAAGGTCAAAACGAATGATATGAAGTTTGAAACTCAAACGTATCTCACTAACTAATTCATGTAATCGATTTAGAACTTCAATGACATCAATAAACAATATCCTACAGCATACTGAATATGACAATGATTGAAAAAGGGTGATAACAAATCATCACTATCACAGATTTAACCAAAATTGTGACCCGAGGTCGAATTGTCATTGCTATGAATTATTTAGAGATTAAGATGATCAAAGGATATAAATATATCTAGAGATCCACTTAGCAACGATCATTTTTTGCTTGATAAATTAATTTCATAATTGGTGTTGATCATGTCATTGTTTAAATAACACTAAATGAGTATATATGACTAATGACCAACAATTATTTATATTTCAAATTTCATTTGATAAGAAGATAAGAAACTCCGGAAGTTAATAAATATTGATAAATAACGAAGTTTAACTTTTTCCTTATTCTTCAATTTAATGAATACGCTTGACCATGAAGTCGAAACGTCTATTTGTATGGTTTAATTAATTATTTTGTGGATGATATAATATATACTACATATTACTTTGTCGATTTTTCTCAACATGTAATCGAATAGGTGGGTCTTCATTCGCATGTATTCAAACAACAAACGACTCTCCCTTGTTGGGTCACTATGAAGGTGATGAAATTCAAACAGACTTTTCTTTCAATGTCAGCGATGTACAGCCTTTTTTGTATTATTTTTAATCAAATAGAAGATGAAGAAAAACTCATATTTAAAATACTTATTGTTCAGTGTCTAGAATCAATTAAGGCTAAATGCAATACTCGGCATACCCGGCGTCAAATCTCATATAATTTGGGACTAATTAAGAGCTTAGCGATGATATAAAATACACACTTATCCTACCATCAATTTAATAATTCAACTTAAGGCTATAGATCTATTATCAGATTTGAAGCATCATCACTTCTTGATGATGGACCAACTTCTGTTGATGCTCTTCAATCACGATTAATATTAAATACCCTTTGTCAGCTTAGTAGCACCTAATTAGTGTTTGAGGTTTCCCACTAGGGTATTTCAATATTTGTACTTTTTAATTAGGTCCTAATTATTTGATGATTAGATTTGTTATTTTATCATGTTTCTTTCTTGGCGGTGTTCAATTGGGGTTATTATGATCTCAGGGGTATGTGGCAAAATTTTGTAAAAACATTTTAGAAGGTATATTAATTTCAGCCTAAAACATATGAATTAATTATCAGAATGGTATGAGAGTTATCGGAAACATATTCATGTACTTTCAGCTCTAGTCGAAAATTGGATTTTCAACAATCTAGACATTTTGGGGCTATTTAGGTGCTAAATATGTACCGAATTCAAAAATTAGATGCTACTATTGTGAGAAAATATTTGATATGGAAAGGTGTTTACTTCACCAAACTTTGTGATTGACCGGTATGTTAGTTGGAATTAATACTTTGATTATTGAAACTGTGTTTTGCATAATAATTATTCAAGTGATTTTTCATACAAATATTCTTTCAACAAATTATTCAATTATTCAAATTATGTTATGTTGGTAAAATGACTAATAACTTAATTTGAATCAATAGTGTAACGACAGAAAAATGATTCGAGATTTCAAAATGTTTACGAATAAGATCAACGTTCAACAACGTAGGTAACCACAGAGAGCTTGGTTTTCTCAACGAAAACAAGATATGTAAGTATGTACCTACTTAGTGTTTCTGGATGGCATTACTTTGCGAAAAAGAATTGTGAAAGGAACCTGAGGTTTCATTCATTTTCTATGACTGTCTGTTCCAATATCTTAAATATTATATTAATTCATATCATCCACCTGTAACAAGATTTCTACTAGATGCACAATTTCCTAATCTTAATATTTCACTCAACGATAATTTCTTTGGAGTGGAGATAAATTAATTTTGAAAGGTGTCGTACATTTAATAAAGGTTATGTTAATAATTCAGTACTTGTTTTGAATCTCTGAATAAAAACACGTACCTACTAAAAATATTAAGATAATGATTTAATTATTATTAAAAAACCGAAACTTATCCCAGACTGAATAATTTGATAAGAATAATTCATTAGTAATTTGTTAAATACCTGCTTCTAATAACTAAAAATAAGTTTCACTATCGATTTAATATAAACGGATTTTCTTATCTCTACACTATACCTTGATCTATGATTTTAGCCAAAACATTATGCTTCTTTGTTGAATAAGCATTTGAAACTAAACTAACGATTCAGGCTCAATGAATAAATTAAAAACTGAAAATACCCACCTATTGAAACTCACAATGCAAAACTTCAGGTGCTGTTTTGGTGACGTATGTATCCTTCTATCTTAGATGATGGTGCTAATTAATGGCTTTACTTTGCGACAATAAAAATGTTATTCCTACTAATTCGAAATAAAACATAATTTATAACTATGTTTTAGAAGGTTCCTTAGTCATTATTCATCATTAGGTATATATTACCTTCAATTTAGTATCTAATATATACCACCGCAAAGTCCTCAATTAGACACGATTAGACATGTGATGATAAGAACTGATCGATTATTATTCCTTTCCAGGACTTCCCAATACAAATATCCCATTTTATTGGTTTGGTTTATTGGTCAACTAACCCTGAATTATCACTTTTGAAAACATACAGCTGGAGGAAACTTTCTGTTCTGAATGGAATATAAAAATAAATAAAGAGTACCTATATACCTATATTATTATATTATATATCAAGATTTAAAACAAAACACACAGATAAAAATATGGCTCATTGCTGAGTTACGGGGTGTTTTGTTTAGAAATGATTCGTTTCTAGCACTTTATTTATCCCACCCTATCATAATTTAGAGGAAGTGTCTGACTGTCAACAGAATCGGCGCATTATCTAAATTCTACGCCACGGGCCAAATTGTCTTTTTATTACTAATTTTCAATTCTCTAGTAGGCTCATTATTTTTTGAGATATTTCAAGTTATACATGAGGCTGCACAATTATTTTTATTAGGTAAATTTCTTATAGAAATAGGTATACCTATTGCGATCGTTCACACTTTTGAATTTCAAAAAAATTTCATCGGCATGTTGTTATATGTCTATAAGTTAGCCCAAAAAAACATTTGGTTCAAAAGTTTATATATATATATATGGGATATTACGAAATTTGTTAACACGATAGAGGTCGCAGTTTTGAAGGTATCAAGTTCAAATTTGCTACAAAAATCAATCTCTCAAATATCTCGGTCGAGTTCGTTATTGGGCAATATCGGGTAAGTAGTTTCAAAATGGCGACCTTTCAAACATTTAAAAAAATTATCAAAAAAGAGCCGTAGTTTAAATATTAATCAAAATAATTTTAGGTTATAGATATAATTAGTACCTACAACTTTTGTTTAAAGAAATTTTTCATAAAATACACAGAAAAAAAAATAAAAATTAATAAATAAAAATAACAAATATTGATAAAACATGAACACTCAATATAAATTTGATGTAATTGTACATTTTCTGGAGATCATAATATAGACCCTGATTAAAAAAAATATAGCATATTTATTGAAAAGAAATAGGCGAAAAAAAAAATCTGCGTTTAAGTGGACTCGAACCCTGTCTGCTTTATATTCAACAGCCAAAACAAAAACCTTCTAACCGCAAGGCTATGACACATACGACAAATTTTTGTAATAACATGTAGGTATACCAATGAAAAGGTTGTTAAAATTTCAATTCAATGAATTTTGAAAAATTTACCTTTCCGCTGACTACAGGCCCTCGGGATTTTTTTAATGTGTATTATTGATGTCGGTGTTTTTTGTTACAAGAATGCATACATATTTCGTCGATTATGCAAATATGACAAATACTGAGCACAAATCAATATTTAATTTTATAACTAAAACATCCTTCAGCGATGAGACATATTTTCTCTATGTGATGTGGGTTAAGAACCCAAGATTCTCCAGCAAAAATATTTCCAATTAAATACCCATTTTTCTTTGTGCATACAACGAAGACTGATATTTATAAAATAAATAATACCTTAATTTCAAATGTATACGACGTTGTCTTATAATGTGAAAAGTATCTACTTAAATGAATTATTTTGCATGAAATACTTAGATTATCTTACAATTAAAATTAAATTTATGATTATGCTGAAAAAAATGCAAATGTTACTCACGCACTGGTTCTGAGGCACTGTCGTTGCAAGAAGCAATGGGGAAACAACGAAACAAAAAACAACGTCCACAAAACCAATAAGTAGCAAAGAAGTTCTTACTTGACCTACTGACAATGCAACATTCCCGTGTCTCCTTGCCCACAATTACAATTTATAATCTTTCAAGACTCACACGGCAACATTATGCATATATGTGCAGCAACAGAAATACAGTAATAATATATAATTTATTTATTATTTAATATCATGATCGAACTTTGACATAAAATCGAGAGAAATGGAACCAGAATAGCAGCACACGAATAAATCATGCCAGGCGTCTCGTAATAATTATAATTGAGCTTTGCCGATTGATAACAGGATCTGTTTATAAGCAAAGGTGATTAAGAGAAATCGATTAAGGTCGTGTTTTTGCACATTTAGTGCGTATACTGTATATGCATTTCCAGTCAACAGTGATAAGATTTCTAGTATTATTTAGATATCTTATGTGTAGGTATCTGCAGAGATGTTCATGTTGACTCATAAGCTAATCTATAATCTTGCTTGTTAATAGATATCTTCAAATCTTCTTTTTGGGGTATTTGAATATACCCACCAGCCCAAAACCGGAGCAAACAACAGGGTATCTATCTTACAACGAGCGTGCGTTAGCCGTATATAGGAAACTATACATGATAGAAGCACAGCTTAATTATTGTTAGGTATATTTAATATTGGTACATTCAAGAATCTTATATACCTAGTTTATGCGAAAATCAGTATACATGCGACAATCACTTATCTATGCATAGTTTTTCATATACGGCTAACACCCGCTCGTCGTGGGATACCCTGTATAGGCTTCAGTCGATGAGATCACATAACACCTCAGACAGCCTTAAGCAAAGATTAGAAACACCTTTAATCTTTGCCTTAGGTGTTATGTGGATGAGATTCCTCTGTAGATACTGGCCATGAAAGTGTACCAGTCTGATAGGTTAATACTGTTGCTAGTGTATGTCATTATTCCGATTAAACCAGTCTCCACTAAAGGGCTGTCAACTTTAGGACTTCGGATAAAGGAAAAATTGAAGAATAATATTCAAATAAATGCATTCAGAACATTAAAAGGCTTTTGATCAAACAAAGGTAGTTATGGCGAAGAACATTCCAGATTAATCTGGTGTATAATATTATCTTAGAAATTAAAATGAGTAGACATACATGCATGAACATAATAATACAGTCGGTTGATGCGAGATAACCATGTCATAAAAATATTAAAATCTAAAATATTGGGAATACCATGATTCCAATCTGATTTGACAAAAAATAGTCAACTTTATGTTTCATATCAATTTGTAACTGTTCTCGAATATTTTTTGAGACCACCAGAAATTCATTCGGAATGTTTCATAGCCACATTTCTCCGAAAATACCATACGTTTTGTATTAGGATTATTTGTTATGTCCAAATAGCATAGATTTTCATTCTTCATATTATCCGTGGAAGTTATGTTGACAATATTCCAATTAGATATCTGTCTATCAACACTTGGATTTGGGTTTCTGAAAAAATATCGATGCATTATTATTTCCATCGAATGGTTAGGTAATTATTGTTTGCGTTAAAGACAAAAATCCACGAAATGTTTTGACGAACGAAGGTAAAGAAAGGTAAGGTCCTAAGTTTTTGGTTGGGTTATCATAGTTATAATCAATGTCGTATAAACTATGTACAATAGTTACCCATATTTCGCGAAATTTGTCCATAGTTTGACTAAAATTCTGCTGGCCTCCAAATCTCGATCCAGCTTCAGTTCTGGCAGCAAATCATGGGCTCTGAACAAGTATATCAAGTCATCACAATGCGACACTCCTGAAAATAAAACATTTAACATGATATTCTAAACAAGCTGTTTAAAGTTTAAACTGAATTTCATATTTCTGGGATAAAATAAATGATACATACTAATCAAATAATTAAATGAATCGTATAGGGTTCTAATGGGTATTGTCTATTCTACTTACCCCAATTGTAGTCAATGGTTTCATTGGTAGAAGCAAACAGATTACCAAATGAATGTTCTCCCTTATAGTTGAATTTATAGAACCAGATGGGTTTGTGACCTTTAACCGAATGTAACAACACTGATTGATATTGTCCATATGTTTCAATTCTATCCGAATAGAGCTGTAAGAAATCACTCTAGTTACCTAATTTATTCAATGAACTAACGAAATTATCCTTTTCTTGTGAGCATATGAAAAGAACCTACATCAATGAAGCCTTTTATTCTTTTCGGATCTGAAATGTTCACGAAATGATCGCCACCTAGATAAAATTTGACAGTTTCTTCATGAATGTCATTCGGATTCAAAGAACTTAAGGCATAGCCCATGAGAACATCCTTCATCAAGTGGTCAAAGTCCGAATTCAGTTGTTCTCTCAATTTGGTTTGGCGTAGTAAACCTATGTAAATAATAATCAATTAATTTTACCTCATTGCAGTAATTTAAAAAGAACATAACTTTTCAAATAGATATGAAATTTACCTTCTGCTTTTAACAGTCCTTCTTCGGCCACATTACCCATTATCCAGGGTATATTATGAAACTCTCCTCCAATTATGTAATCAATGGGTGATTTAGTGAAAAAGGGCTCAGGATTTGCCTCACTTTGTGTTTCTTTTACAGTTGTATATACCGTAAAAGGATTAACGTCGAATGACTTTAATAAATAGAAACAGTAGATTTATTTATATTTTCTAATAATGACAACCCTCTACTAAACTAACCTTGAATTGTTCCTGTGATTCCAGAAGAGTTTCAGCTGGCACTTCCCGCAAACAATCTACAAGGGCACTATGATTGCTAATATGCTCTTGACATCCTACTAGTGTTGCTTGTATGGGAAGTACATTCGATTGCTGTAAGTTTCCCATAGCTGCCCAAACTACAAGAGCTGTACCACTTTGTGAAATAGCTCTGTGGAATAGACCTGAAAAAGTTAATTGGGACTTCAAATATAAATCCTTGAGTTAAAGAAATATGTACCTCGCGATACTGGACTGAGTAAATGGTAATGAACACTAACAGAACCTGCACTCTGTCCAAAGAGGGTGACTTGATTGTTGTCACCTCCGAAGCATCCTATGTTCTCCTGTACCCATCTTAAAGCAGCTACTTGATCTTTAAGGCCAAAATTTCCAGGTGCAACATCATCCAGAGTAGATAGAAAACCTTTAAAAAAATTGTTGGAAGTATCGTAGTAGGTATTGAAAACATCGTTGAAGTTACATCTATGAGTGAGCAGAATGAAGTATATAGATGATTAAAATCTCAAACATTCAAAATATTCCAATACCTTCACTATTTATAAATTGCTGGTTTAACGATCTTATGATAACAATTAAGGAAAAACATCTGTAAGTTATGATTTCTGTTGATCCAACGTATTAATTGCAACAGATATTTTTTTGTTAATTTTCTTCTAGAAGTTTCAGAGCTTTAAAGTTGAATATGGACCCAATCCCTGACCTTTCTGATTTCACAGGTTTTCTAAAAAAATATTGTATAAGGCGACAAATGAAACCACCAACATATTTCTGAACTAGGGTTCTTGGAATAGAGAAACGATTTTTTACTTATTTGTCTGTTTCAATTATCACGTTGTGGTGTCCATATTTAAATTTCGCGGGTTGTTTATTTTTCTTTATATACGAATCATAAAAGTCAACATATGATGTCTTATTATTTTTATATATCTATGTTATTACTGATAATACAATAAATTAAAATTTCATAGACAGCTGTGCCGGATCGGTTTTGAACGGCATTCTATGTATAGGAATATTTCTGTCAGGTGTAGAGTATTTGTTTTGTTTTGACGTTTTTTTTGTTTTCTTGAGAGAAAAAGTTTTGCAAGGGGCGGTAAAAAAATAGGAGAGTGAATGTAGACTTTGAGAAGGTAAGGTGTATTTTTTTTTGTTGTATGTAACTGATGAGTTTTTGTTTTGTTGTTGTTGCAAATTTATAAGAAGGTTTGAGCTACCTTAAAATTAAATGCACTTGTTTCGGTATCATTTATTTGATGAATTAACTTGGAATAATTACTTCATCACATAAAGTAATTTTATAGACGATGCGAGAGTATCGTGAGTCAGGCCAAGAGACGAGTCGTAAAGTTAGATAGTGAATTAGAGGTAAACTGTAGCGCGGACCTGGGGTCTATGGATACACTACAACGTTTCGTATTATTTCTATATTGTTTTTGTGAAAAAATAGCGTTAACCCTACCAAATATTCCAAGACGATAATTGAATGTAACCAATACAATATCCTCATCCATTAAATAGTCTGGTCCTAAATACGCAGTTGTACCTCTACCAGCAAAGAAACCCCCATAATGGATGAACACCATCACTGGCAAAAGTTTCGTAGCATTATTCTATAAAGAATGACAAAGATAAGAAAGGGTGTTCGAGGGAAAACATTAATAGCTCGAGAAGAAGACAATACACTTACTTGTTTCGATATGTAAACGTTCAAATATAAACAATCTTCACTGCCTTCCAACAATGGATGAGCAAACATGTAGTTTTTCTGTGCACAATAGGGCCCATCTTGAGTACAATCAAGTGGTAATGACCAATACTCTGGTTCTTCTGGAGGCTAGATCAAATTTATATAAGAAATATATCATATTATATCACTGCCAACAAATAAAGCTTACCTTAAATCTGAGTTCTCGAATTGGAGGTTTCGCAAATGGTATGCCCCTGTAAGAATAATATGGGTTGCCACCTCTGGATTTTTCAATGCTACCAATGACAGGACCGTATTTGGTATGCACTAATGGTGATCTTAGAAGGGAACATTCACATAAGCTTACAGTGAAGATCACTGCAAGCCCATTCAGTAACATTGATTTCTTCATTACTATTCTACCTGGAAGAGGTTTTAAGTTGTCTCTTTACATGCAGAATTTTTGCATTTCCTAAAAATGCGAAAATCCATAAACTATCAGGATTGTCACTTTGTTTGAGTTATAACGCCCAAATGAATGTATTAGATAGGTAGTTATATGTAACGTGAGTGTATGGAATAATATTTTGTTTAAAAATTAGAACAATGCAAATCGCCTATAAACTTTGCAATGACACAATTACCTTAAGAAATATTCAACTTTCATTATTGATAGATATAGTTGGAAATTACTCTAAATTATATATATATATATATATATATATATATATATATATATATATATATATATATATGTGATATTGTTTGACTACGAAGATTGGAATATCTTTTAACAAATATGTTATTAACGAGAATGGAATGTGTTAGAATGGTACTTTATTTTGAGTGAATTATCGATATTTTTGCGAATACTCACGTAACAGAATAACTGAACGTCTAAATCATGAATAATATATTTGATCATTAGAACTACAAGCCTGATCGATCGAATCCTTTAAGGTAAATTTTGCGTTAAGAAATATGACATTGATAAAAATAGTTTTCAGAGTAGCTATCTTCTCGGATATCTTAAATTGTAAGAAAAATATTGAAATAAGTATCACCCACTTACTACTTAGGTACTATTAGGTACTTTTACGAAAATCTAATGCAGAAAAAAACCTTAAAAATAACGGAAGAAATCCACTACATCACCGAGCATTTATTTTCATGATACTTTTCCGATGCATAACTAAAACAGTATTCATAAACAAATCTGAGTTTAGATTGATGCTAAACTGTCACGTACGATATAAATATAAACTAGTATCGGAATAAGTATTTAAAAAATTGGATTGACTTTATCAGTTGGTGTACTGAAAAATACAATATAATATTAATTCTACTGGTGGTCATACTTTTGAAGTTGTAAAGTTGCATTTAGATTGAAAACTTTTGGCACCAACTTCACAAGTATCAGCACCAATAGAATTAATATTATTTCGTATTTTTCGGGCACCAAATGATAACGTCGGTCCCATTTATTGTAAAAAATATTTATTTCACACTTTTGAGTGTTACATTAGTCACAAAAATCGTTGAACTTTCACGTATACTTATTACCTATGTATGATTTGCTTGTATCTGTTATTATTCAGAAATCTAAAAACATCGTCGCGGAAATATACATACACACTTTACCATTGCTGTCACTCCAAAACCCTAACTTAATGGAAAAAAATGTTCAATATAAATGTTGCTACAGATAATCTGGTCCTTAATTATCCATTATCAGATTTTCAATTTTCGAAGGAAATTACCTCTTCCATAGGTATATCAAAAATAAGTATATTTGAAATTTTAACATAGAAAACCGTAGCTCGTTTATGACTGTTTACAACCATTTATAGAACTAGGTACTTATGAGCCGTATTCAGGAAAATTTCAGGTATTTCGGTACAGTACTTTTCTACGCCTATATGACTTGTTCTGTATTTTAATTTCATTTTCTCAAAAATGTATTTGTGAATAATAATTAAGTTTCAATTACTTATACAATTTAATAATTTACAAAGTTATTCGTTACCTGTTATAAGCTTATAAATTACCCTAATATTCTAGGTGTTATTTTCAGAATACTTCTATTAGAAAACAATATTGTGGGTATAATGATCAAGGAAAATTTATTCCTTTGTTTATAATAGGTTCCAATAACTTACATAATTAACCTGATTGTTCAAGTATTCATTAATACCTGACTTGAGCTTGCATAATAATTATAATACCCTTTTAAGTACGCATAATTATTTATTATACTTAGTAATAGGTGTAATTTATAGATTTTCTTAGAAAATAAATTTTTTGGGATATAAATAATAAATAATAATAGCAGACTGAGGAAGTGGAGGAGTGAATATCTGACAGATATCAGAGTATACAGATAGGAGCAAAGGTCTATTTTTTATCTTGATGAAACGTGGTATGACACCCACGATGTTGTTTCAAAGTGTTGGCAGGATGCCTCAACCTCCTGTAAACTGGATGTTCCCCCATCTCGTGGAAAGCAGATATCGATTCTACATTGTGGCTCTAAAGATGGATGGGTTCGAAATGGATTACTTATATCAGCAAAAAAACTAAAGGATTGTTCATTGGACTATCATAAAGATATGTGTGCTGATTTATTTGAAGATTGGTTCAAGAACAAATTGCTTCCAAATTTGCCTCCTGCAAGTGTTATTGTTATGGATAATACTCCCTACCATTCAAGGTTGCTAGAGAAGGTACCTAATTCCGGCTCTACTAAAGCAGATATTCAAGAATTAATTATTAATTTGCAAGACGACAATGATAGTGAGAGTGACTCGAATTGTTCATGTCTATATAATGATATGTATATATATTTTTACAGCGTTTTACTACATCTATTCTATATTTACATTTTTTAACATATAAAGTACATTTTATGTACATATATATTTTTTTCAGATTCTTATTGCATATATTTAAAATATTTTTTTTTATGTAAAATATTATATTCTTATAAAATATTAAAACTAGTTTATTTTTCATTGGAGGCACTAAAATATTAGTATGTACAGATCAATTATTTTTATCATGAACATTTTAAAGACGGCCCAGGACTTTACCGAATTATTTCAGAATTTCTACCTGTCAATAAGAATTTACAACGTGATAAATCTTTTTATCTTCATTGCCCTTCTTCACTTCTGAGCAATAATATGCAAATTAGCCACTATAATTTGGAGGCTACTATACATATTTACATTCAGTGATTTGAAAATACGGCAGTAACAATCTTGCAAATTCCAAGTGCTGTAACTCGGAAACCGTTGACTTTTTCGGAAAACTTCCAGCTCAAACGTTGTTGGAAATTATATTTTCATTAAACTTTTTCTTTTCAATTTTCAAAAGAGTTTGTCACCTTTGGGGTGGTTTTGAGGAGATGAGGATGTTGGATTTTAATTTTTTTAGTGTGGCAATACTCCTCTTTCCAATGAAAAAAGAATAATCAAAATCGGTACAGGTAAAGACAGGCACAAAGGTACACAGAAAAAAAGCATACATACAGAAGAATTCTATACCTCCTTCGTTCTGGCGAAGTAGGTCAAAAAGAGATAAAACATACTATCGTAATGGATTCGTATACCTACGCATTGTAACAAAAATATTATGAATAATAAATATTTTTTACAAATAATTGGACCGACTTTATTAGTTGTTGCACTGAAAAATACAAAATAAGTAATATTAATTCTATTGGTGCTGGTTCTTTTGGAGTTGGTGCCTACAACAACAAATTATAACGGCACAACTTCAAAATTATCAGCACCAATAGAATTAATATTATTTTGTATTTTTCAGTGCAACAACTAATAAAGTCGGTCCAGTTTTTTGTAAAAAATAATTATTTCACATTTTTGAGTGCAACATTAGTCATAAAAATTGTTAAACGTTCACTAATACCCAAAAAGTTATAGGCTTAGCTTGTACTTGGTATTTATTAATCAGAAATCTCAAAACATCGCGGCGCAAATATAGCTTTATACATATTTGAGATTTAAATGCTGAAACTCGAAAACCGTAACTCAATTTAAATGATGCTGCATATAATCTTTTCTTTAATTTGGCCGTGTTATATTTTCAGTTTTCGAAAAATATTGCTCTTCCACATAGCGGACATAAGCATATCACATATTTCAGACTTTACCATTGCGAAACGAAACTCGGAAACCGTAACTCTTTTGAAAAAATGTTCAATTTTAACATTTTCGGATATGATCCCCTTTCAAATTTTCGATTTTCGGAAAAATTATCCCCTTCCACTTATCTGAAAAACATATTTCAAACGGTAGCACGAAAACCTATGATTATTTTTAAAAATGTCCAATTTAAACATTTCCGCATATGGAATTTTCATTAATTCTGCCGTCTCGGATTTTCAATTTTTGAGAAAAATTTCCCCCTCCACCCTCTTTGGGGCGGTTTTTGGAGGGAAGGTGATTTTGGATTTGATTTTTTTCAATATGGGACTATTTTTCAACTTTCAAATGAAACAAAAATCGTCTAAATCGTAGTACGTTTACTATGCAAAACGCGCGAACAGCTATAAAAAAAAGCAAACATACAACCGAATTGTAGGTATACCTTCGCCTTTTTTTGAAGTCGTTCAAAAAAAATAGTTTTACTCATATCATACGTGGTAGAAATTGGAGAGCGTTTGACCAGCGACATGAAATACTTAAGTCGAAATATTTGCTGACAAATGGGATAGGGATCTCTCATAGATGAAATTATATTTTATTCTTTAGCTATCGATCTAGATATGAAATAAATTTGTAAGAGCTAAAAACAACCTAAAATGTAACTACAGGTGGCATACGAAATAAATAAAATCTAATCAAAATAAGGAATATTGAGAAACCTAAATTATGTATAACAGAATGAGCTTATAAATAAGAAAATTAGAAGAAAAATCATCGCTCAAATTGACTTACATGAAAATTTATTCAGATATATTATTTTACAGAACATCAACATAGTTTTATCCCGATGGATTTCAAATCCAAATTAGGTTTATCAAATGGTTTCACAATAAATTACTAAGGAACTCTGTTGAACATTTCAATTGGAGAAAAATATATTTAACTATTGCTGACATTAGGAAGGGTCCAATGTACGATGTCGATAATTCATATTACTTATATTTATATACCTATTACATATACCTAAGGATCGTCAAGTGATTAAAATTCAGATATGTATTTCCAGAAAATCAAATTAATAATAGTGCATAGTAGAATAGAAATAATTGTTTTCCAATGCATTGTTTGAAATTTACATAATTAAAAAAAAATATTCGTAGAGTTTCAGACTCAATCAAAAATCAATCAACACAGAATCCATTTGTAATGAAATATGCATACAATTTACTGCCACATCGATTCCTGGACAAAATATTTTGCTCTTAAAATAGAAATAACACGAAAATACTTATATTAGGTAAGCAATCGTTATTTGGATGGAAAAAATCACCTGTTTTAAGCACATACACTACATCAAATTCTCAATTCTTTTCAACGGTTTTCACTTATACACTTTTTATCACTTCACTGCAAATTATAAAATATCGACGATCATAGTAGGTATAATACCATAGTATCTAAGCTACGTCGAATTTTACTACGAACTTAAAAAGCAATTCGCTCTTCAGACAAATACGCGGATTATGTAGGTATATCTCTACTTATTAACTTTTGAATATACCTATGGTTTCGGTAAAGAAATCCAATGGCGAATGACTGAAATTACCTGATCGAAGCGCGTAAAAATCAAAATATGGGTGAGAAAGCGTTCTCTTATTGGTTGGATGCGCAAGTAATTTCGAAAGCATTTCCCAACCAATGTATTGGAATCTACTAATAGTCTATATAGTTTGAGCAAAGATTATCTTTGATTTGAGGATGAAGATGAAACATTATAGTTGAAGTACGAAATTTACATCTTCTTACCTTGTATTGTACTAGGTAACTATTTTGAAAAGAAAACTATTTATGGAGTTCCTCATATTTGGAAAAAATATGTCTCGTTTATAAGAAATATTAAATAATTATATATTAAGGAGATTTACAATACATTTTGTTCAATGGTGGCCATTTTGACCAACTTCCCAAAAGAAAAATGAAAGTGTTCTCCTATTAGTTGGATGCGCAAATAATTTCTAGAGCATTTCTCAACCAATGTTAGAATACATTTATAGTCTATATAGTTTGAGCAAAGATTATCTTTGAGATGAGGATGAAGATGAAACATTACCTATTCTTGTCTTATAAATAAATGTTTAATATATATACATAAAGAATTCGGAATAATTGGGGAAGGGGAAGAAGGACTCTTGTAACTTTAATCCAAGCTTTCGGAATATGTTTTATTTCATCGTCAGGGAAACTATAAATAAAACATTTATAATTAGAAAGAAGTTCTTCAGTTCCTTTTTTTTAAACAACGTTATTTACGTTAATTGAGGTTGATTATTTTTATGTAAGTAATTTTGTTTTATTATATTATAAAATAGTCAACCTCAATTAACGTAAGTAACGTTGTTAAAAAAAAGAAACTGAAGAACTTCTTTTTAATTATAACTGTTTTATTTATAGTTTCCCTGATGATGGAATAAAATATATTCCGAATTGTTTATTATAATTATTCAGCATTTTTAGCGCGTTTTTCATAGTAAACTCTAGAGACCCCGCTCCTGCTTCGCACGGCGGTTAGCACTAAAATGTTTATTGTGAATCAACTTAAAAAGATAGGCATATACCGTCGGGGACTTTTTTGTAGATTTCTTTAAGATATACAATTCAGTAAAAAAAGTAAACCTACATTATTTTGACCTATCTCGTAAGGTTTAGCCAACGTTTTTGACGACATCACATTACAAATCTTTGATATTCTCGGCTTTTCAACACTATAACATGCAGATATTACACATATAAACCTTACTCTTGATTCGCTATGTTTATTGATGAAAACCGCATTAAAGTCCGTTTCGTAGTTTAAAAGATCTAAGCGTACTGACGGTGGGAAGCGACTTTATACTAGGTAGAGATCAGAGAACACTACCTGCAGAGATGCACCTCTTTTGATGACTCCTTTTTCATTGGATAGAGGAATGCTGAGTGATAGCTTTTTTTCAATAGTAGGTAATTGAAAATTTTATCTGGTAAGATATATTTCGAAATCCATGAATAGTTTATTAGTTACTGAACTAAAAATATAAAATAATGTTAATTTTATTGGTGCGGGTAATTTTGAAGTGGTACAAGACTTTTAGCACCAACTTCAAAATTTATTATTATGATAAAGTCGGCTCAATTTTTTTGAATTTATTTCACATTTCTGAGTGTTCCATTAGTTAAGAAAATTGTAGAACGTTCACCTTCTATTCATTGATTTTAAAATATGGCTGATGCCCTCGACTTTTCTAGTTTGATTGTCGTATTGTCAAGAAATAAGTAATATTAATTTAACGAGCCGCCGATATAGAGTCGAAGCCATCGTGAGGACAGCGGAGCATCTTGACGATTGCGGATCTTAGTAGGGCTCAGGTGGCGTGAGATTTACTGCCACTGTTGGTCACCGATCCACGTAAAGGCCATGATTACATCCTGAAACGTCTAGTGAGTTCGCACAATTGCTGGAATATTCGTGGTGTAGGAATCCATTGGTCGAAGCTTCGAGATTGAAAAAAATACGTGCTGCCAGGGTACTACCACAGTACGAGCAGATGCAACAAACAAGAAGAAACAAAAAGTTCAGAAGGTACTCCGGCAATCGGCAACAGAAATGAATAACACTCGGTTCAACTATGAACAGCTGTAAATAGTGTAAATAGTTATTATAAATGGTACATAGTAGTGTAGTGTACTAAGTAGTTACATTACCTACTCTCTGAAACTTCATCAATTTGCCAAGAAAAGTCGCATTAAACTCGGTTTTGTCATTTCAGATATTAGCCCGAACAAAGAGACGGACAGATGACAAAAAGATTGCTTGAGTTTTGTTATAGTGAAAATAATTATTTGAGGTCAATAATTTTTTTTATTTCGTAATCACGCTAATACTTCATGAAAATCTATATTAAATTAAAACATCATAACAAATTTCCTCTAATATATTGATTACACATAATAATTGTTTCGACACACTGTCTATATCAAATCTGAATGTAAACTAAATTCTAAGAGGGTATATAGATTTATCAGTAGGTATGTATAGATAAATATCTATAGTCCATTTCAAGAAGACAGAGAGTAATTAATTAGATAATGAAGGGATAGCAATCTGCCACTTCAAATTGTATTGTTTAGCTCTAGAAAATAATTATCACATAAAATAAACAACTTTAACTCTATAAATAAATTATATGTTTTTATTATTACTTTTTTCGATTGTGATAATACCAAAGACGTTAATCAGCGGCAAAATAATAGAGGTTCAGAGGTGATCAGTGATCAATGAGGGAAAGGTTGTCGCTTAATAAAGTTTTATTTGAGTATGTTTTGTTAAATTTTAACACAGTTAGAATTAGATACAACCATACCATTTGAAAATGTGTTATTAAGGAAAGCCAAAGTAGGTAGGTATTTGTTGAGAGTTATTTTTTTAATAAAAATACATAATATAGCGTGACTCGGCTCGCTATGAAGCGATCAATCAGTGACTTGTATACAATTTATTTAACCAATTGAATAAATACACACACCTAAGAATTTAACAAAATATATTTTGCGTAATAAATTGCTATACTTCAACAGTCGACCCCTTGGATTGATACGTCGCTGGTTTGCGTATCAGTACCGGAGGAATGAATATTATTTTAAATTTTTCAGTGCACCAAATAATAATATCGGTCCTTGTTTTCGACCGACGAACCCCGAACGGAGGACGTATACAATTCGACTGTCTGCTTTTTTTGGTTCGTGCGCCCCTTTTATATAGTAAACGAGCTCCGATTTTGATGATTTTTGATTCATTTGAAAGAGGTGTTTCCCTCCGAAAACCGCCCTCAAAAGGGGGGGAGGGGGAAATTTTCTGGAAAATCGAAAATCTGAGCTCGTATAATTAATGATAGGACAATATCCGGAAACGTTTAAATGGAACATTTTTTCAAGAGTTTCGGTTTTCGAGATAGAGGCATGTTAAATTCTGAAATATATGTATTTTTGCTATGTACAGAGGGCGATTTCTTTCGAAAATTTGAAATCTGTTAATACTACATGAAAGATTTAATTATTTGTAGCAACATTTATACAGAATTTTTTTTCCTTACAGTTATGGTTTTCGAGTAAAATCGGTGTTGAAATGGTACTTCATTGATATTAGTGAACGTTCAACGATTTTCGTGAGTTTACGCTCAAAAGTGTGAAATAAATATTTCTTACAAAAAATTGGACCGCGTTATTAGAGCACTGAAAAATACAAAATAATATTAATTCCATTGATACTCGTACTTGTGAAGTTGGTGCCAAAAGTTTTTAATCTGTGACTATTTGTCGTTGATGTAGAAGACTAGATTTTATTTTATTTTACTCAATACCTGGGTTGTGGTATAATCGCTATTATTGTGTGGGTGTATTGGTATTGGTTCCTTGTTTGCTAGCCTTATGGGTGTATTTTGCATTAACCTTCTACGATATCTATTAAATGATTTTTTATTGACAGCTTTTTTACATGATTCATTCCACCATGGTACTCTTTTTTGTTTGTATTGATTTTCCTATATTCTCTTCTGCTGATAGTATTAAACAATACGTAATTTGTTACACAGCTTCGTTTATGCATTTGAGATGATTATTTCATCACTTCGATGCAGAACTGCTGCCTGAAATAAGTTGCAGTTAGGATTAGCGAAATTCCATTTTTGTGTTGAGATTATAGGTTATGACTAATTGTGAGAATTTATGTCAAATTCAAAACCTCAAAGGTCTTTTTGTATTTTCAAGGTTTTGTTTAATTGTAAATACTGTTTGTTGGTCTTTAACTGATGGAGATCAATTTATCTATGTGATATATGAATACAATTGAGGTAATAATCTCAACTTTATTTTTATTTTTAACTAATTCCAGACCTTAAAGATCACTTTTCAGAAATTTATTTTTAATTTATGATCATGTTTACCTGCAAAGATTGTTGGACTACATTTGATAATGTAGATAGATTTTTATTTCTCACCAAAGCTCTACATTCTACAAGTCTGAATCAAATACATAATTAAATGATATACCTGATCAAACAGTTACAACATATTCTCACACATGTACTGATGATGACAGCTACACTAATACCGCAGATATAGACCTTATAAATGAGAAACAAGGCAAAAATTTTAATTGTGTTATATCTTATCTACAAATACATACAAATACGAATGTGATAAGAAAAGTAATTTAAGTAGTGGATGAGAACATTCCATGAATCAAGTAATTATTATTTTATATTTTCTGGCATCTAGAATTCTAGAGTTAGTTGTCATCGAAATGAATCAATAAGTAATGCATGACTTATTTGAAAATCCTCTAGCCAAAATTTTAAACGAATACAACAGATTTAAATTATCTAAATGCTTATAGAAATTTATAAGAGAAAAAAAATATATAAAATTCATAAAATTCTAGATGATAAAAGAAAGGTTGGTTCTGTGTTTCTGGTACTATAGATGGTGTTACTTATATGTAAGTAGTCCAACTAGTCCGTATTGATAGAATCATTATTGTTTTTTTTATTGGATTGATGGTGTTCTATCAGTTATTCTGAACTATACTGAAGACGATTAAGAAAATTCATTCGGATTTAGTAGTATATTCAATTCAAATTTCAAGATCGATTGAAAAAAAATTAAATAAGACAGTATTGCCACTTGAAGAAATTCCACCTCAATTTTCTTCAAGAAATGAAAATATTTTTTTTGGGCCTCTTTTACTCTCAAATACATATAGGAACAGAATATTTATTGGAAATAAACCGTTAATTTAATAATTGGAACGATGAAAATTTTGTCATCAAACAATTACTGTCGAATTTGTTTTTGCAATAATAATGAATGTCAAAATATGTGTCACGAGAACAAAACCACCTTAACTAATCCAGATAATTATTCGCGAGATTTAGAGGACAAAACTCATGGTGTAAAGAAATATTGTATATTGTATATATCTACTAATGTCTGTTATGATGTCATAGATGATTTGTTGGAAGGCATCTGTCGTTATGAAATGGCACACATACAATGCCATTTCATTTTTATGACAATAATATCCATATAGGCAATCGAATTCCTTCAGATTCAGATATACACATTAAAAAACAATCATGTCAGCAGCAAAAATGTTATCATTTGTTATTTCATTTCAATCATGGTCTATAGTCTATGGTATTATAGTTATGGATGTTGAATACTGGTCATCATATTTAATGCTGTATGAAATAATATACATACTTGAGTTATGAAAAATTAAATTGCTAGAACTGCTCAAATTTGAAACTTTTTAATAAATAATTGAAACCTTTAAACCATCTTCTTGTACATTATCCAAGGTAATAAAAGAATTCAGGTCATTGTCTAAATTTTCTTCTACACATGAGGTAGGTATGAATTTTTCATAGAACTGGAAATTGGTTTTTCCACATATTGTTTTCTTCTCGAGTGATATCAAAACTATGTTTATTTTACCGGCTGCAGACATGGTAACTTTGGACATTTATGTTTAAAGAATCATGTGTACGGAGCGAAATGTCAAAATTGAACTCCCTCTTCCTCTTCTGATACAGAGTTAGACAACCGCAGCACGGACGTATAATTGAATAAACGCCTGCTGATACTACTGGGGGCACATCATGTGACATACCATTGAAAACTTTTGGCACCAAAGGAATTAATATTATTTTGTATTTTTCACTGCACCAACTAATCACGTCGGTCGGTGTTTTTTTGTAACAAATATTTATTTCACATTTTTGACTGTAAAATTAATCACGAAAGTCGTTGAACGTTCACTAATACCATCGTCTCGGAAATACGGATATTTTAGACTTTACACCTGCCGTAACTCGAAAACCGTAACTCTGTGGAAAAAATGTTTATTATAAATGTTGCTACAAATAATCTGGTCTTCAATTTGGCCGTCTCAGATTTTCAATATTCGGAAGAAATTGCCCCCTCTACATAGCAAAAATATATAATTAAAAATACCTATTCTCTGTAGATGGAGGGGAAATATTATATCAGATCAAATAACCACTTTTTTCAGATTGGAACATTCTCGAGGAAAGAATAAGAATTTAAGAGATCAAACATTTAACTTATTGTTCTAGAGTTTTATCATCCTTATTAAGTTATATTTAGAATTAAAATTCACCAGCTGGTTTGGTTGATGTGACATAACAAGAGACGTTCAAGTAAGTTACATTATTAGCCATTTACAATATTTCAACTAACAAATACAACATAAAACAAAAGTTAAGCTTGAGCACCAACAATGTGTCTCGCCTGGAGATCAATAACTAACCTTGTGGCCTTGTGTACCTAGCTTTAGGCTATATGGCAAATGAAACCTTAGAAGCCCTGCATGGATAGAACAGCTGATGAAATACTAACCTATCTTCACTTATACTTATCACCGTCAAATCTTTGTTAATTTTACTTTCTAAATTTAAATATCCTCACCAAAATTGAAGCAGTTGTGTCATGGTAAATTTCGTTAATGATCACAATGGTATAAAAATTGTGGTTGTTGAAAGTTTTGAAAAGGTTCCGACAAACCTTCAAATTTCAATTAAAAGAATACTTTGGATTGATTCATTCGATTTCTTTCTTGTTACTACTGTTTTCTAAAACATCGATAAGAAATTAAACTTTGGAAATACTTGTTTTATTCTATGAATTTCAACTTTATGTTACTTTAGTCGTGGGTACTCTTGGGATAGAACTTCTACTCGTACGAAATGTATTCCTCACCAATGCAATTGATTGTGACAATATGGGGGTATAGGAGGCATCTGAAGGCTTGTATTCACCAAAAAAGCGAGTGAGAGTACAAGAAATTGTTTTTTAGTTCGTGCATTTTTACTCCTGTTCGCTCGACATATTGAAAGACTCGTCCATAGCATAGCAAAACGAATATATTCAGGTTAGCAGTTGACCTATCAATTTTTTCCAAGCGTATAAAATATGGCTGACCATGAGAAATTATTGTCAGCTAGAGCTGCTTTCGTTGTTTTGATTTTATCTTAAGAAGAAAACAGAAGAAACAAAACTATTTTTCATACAACTATAGACTATAGATATTCAAAAACCGACGTATAATAATAATGAAAAATGAGACAAACTACAGGAGAGCTATTCCAGCAATACAAATATTTGATGTAACCCTAAGATTTCTTGTAATTGACGACTCATATAGCCTTTTCATGTATGTTTTTGAGATATCTAAACAAATTATATCCAAAATAATAGCATAACTTTATTAGGCCATCATTGCAGCATTGCATGAATATATAAAGGTAAGTAAATTAAAACTTCACCGCTCCCAGCAAAGTACGAGTAGCATGCAGCACAAGTAGTGATCAAAGCACGAGCAATTCTGGAGAGAATATTCTGTGGTATCGCCTTAACTCACGAACTTTTTTGAACGCGATCAAATAGACGTCTGTTAGCTCTTTCTTCCTTTTTGTGACTACGCGCCTTAATAGGGAAAAGTGTGGAAGCAAATCCGATAAACTTATGTCCTGCAGTGGATAAATGTGGGATGCTTGATTGATCCTCATCTAAACTCAAATCTACCGGGAAGGTTTCAATTGTGAATCTTGGGGGTCGCCCTCATATTGATGGTTGAAGAGCTGATCCCGATACTACTAAGGAGGAAAATATTTCAAGTATTTTACATCAGTAGGTGTCTTGGTGGCAAGTTGGTCATTGAATTGATGGTGAGACACGGTGCTGCTACTTGTTTTGGTTTGTAGCAACGCTTATTTAGCCTTTTTTGTTATATTTTTATTTTAGGCTTGCACTGTAATTATCAAAAGCGTTCTTTAGTTCTTTGAGTTATTGACAATAATCAGAATTTAAAAAACGGATATTATTTACATAGAATAAAATAAATTCGAAGAAAACAGTATCTCTATTAATTAGATACAAAATTACCACGTACACGATATTAAAATCGAATCGAATTCGGTGATATAAAAATAATTTTCAATGCATCAAATGTAGTTCATTATCCAGAAGCACTAACTTTCTTCTGGTCTTCTGGTAAATTTATAGAGATAGATACCATCTCTACATTGCGCCAATGTGTTCTTGTGAATCAAGTTTCGAACTAATTATAATATTCAAATGAGAGTATCCAAATCATTTCTTAATTTTCTACACGAGTCAGACTGTTAATCAATGTCACCGAATATATTACGTTGTATATTTTAAACATCATGTTTTTTTGTTGTTGTCTTACTTCTTACTTCAGAAAGTATTATACTTATCTATGTATAACAAAATTATTACACGACCATGAAAATGATCTTCACCTCAATTAACGGCTATTGAATATGTGTTAAGCCTTGTAAAGTTCAAAGTTCTATATCACGGAAAAAAACGTAAAGGTTTTTAATAGAGGTTTTTGAATTATATAAGATAGTCTATCGGGTTAATATCTCGATCAAAATCTCCGAATTAATCATTTAACCAGTTAATACAAGTTGTCGGCAAATTTACGAATGATTTATAAAAAAAGGATTTGAATAGTAAATTTCTTTATACAGTGCGTTCATAAACTATGGAAACGCTTCAATAACTAGTAAAATATTATCATATAGAGAAAAAGCTTTGATAGGTCGATTTTTGATTTTGATTTTCTTATTTTATATGCAAACAGCATCATTTTATCCCCTCCACTTTCCAATTAATGACGTCATCATTAATTTTTTAAATGGGAATGCCATAATTTTTATATTTTAAACGACAAACTGGCAATTTTCTTTGTTCAAAAATACCAAATACATGGGTATTAACATAAAAAAATAATAAATACAGGGTGCTAAAAATTAATATATTTCTATTTGCTACTTTCAATTTTATACAAATCATGCATAAAAACAAGTATGCGTTTGAATCGGAGTCCTTAGCAACAATTAATAAGTTCTTAGTTACCACTGCATATTAATATTATTGTTATTATTGAAAATTTAAGGCAGGAAATGAAAATATATTAATTACCTAGCACCCCGTATTTCATATATTTTTATGTTAATACCCATGTATTTGGTATTTTTGAGCTCAGAAAATTGCCTTCCCATTAAAAAAATAATGATAACGTCATAATTTGGAAGGTGGAGGGGATAGAATGATGCTGCTTGCATGAGAAAGTAGAAAATCAAAATCAAAAATCGACCTGTCAGAGATTTTTCTCTATATGTTAATATTTTAGAAGTTATTGAAGCGTTTCCATACTTTATGAACGCACTGTATATCTAGCAATAACAACTAAACGAATATTAGTATTAGTAAAAATCATTGAAATACATAAATTAAAATAATAAAAGGCCTAAAAGGAACTCACTAAATCATCAATGTTTGAGTGAAGAAAATGCGTAGCAAACCAAAGAGGAAAACTATAGGTTGGTATTATAAGATTGGTAGAGCTTGAAAAATTTCAGGTGCGAAATGATTAAAGAATACTACCACATATTCCTGAGACCATATAGACCGATATGAGTAGTTTGAAATGAGCTCAGTGTAAAGCTTCCTAATGTCATAATTTTAGAAATGTTCTTTTTTAATAAATTTTAAACCTCTCAAGCGATCTTGCCGAAATTCTCTACGTTGAAATAGTTTAATACGACAAACCATATTTGATATACCTACAAAAAATATCATTGGGCCTAGAACTTTAATCTTTTAATAATAATTACACATCTTGTGTTAATGAATAAAGATGGACCGTACTCACTCCGTAGAAAATCCTCTCCAATATATAGGCAAGTCCTCTCCATTTAGAAACTTTGACCAAGATCTTCCAACGCCTCGAATATTCCACTAATAGCGCCAACTTACTAGACGTTTCGGGATATAATCATAGCCTTGGTGTGTATCGGTGATCAATTGGGGTGTGTCCCAGACTTGTTACATATGGACCGAAACAAAAGCGCACGTGGTATTAGTAGCCCTTTCTATTGCCAAATCAACAATTAAATGAGAATCCACCCCCGCTTTTATTTTTAATATGGCGACTCGATTCGTTGATAAAAACAAGTTTTCTGCATATAGGTAACTTTGAATAAGTTCGGAATTCTGATAGGGTTGTTATTGGACAAATGTTTGTTTTTAAATTCCACAATGAATGACACAAAAGTATCCAGTTTTAAAATAGGAAAAATTAGATGGTATGAAATTTGTAATAGCCCTAGAATAATAGAAAAACGTTCTTTTGAGACTTCGTACATCGCTTCATTATGTTCTGGGAAATGGGGCATTTTCTTTCATAATTTTTCCCTTGACTTGTCCTATCCAATAAACTGATAGAATATTGAAGCGATATACAAAGTCTCAAAAGCGGTTTTCGATTAAGAATTTTAAGTCTGGGCCCAAAATGTTGACCACTGTGAATCATAATGTCAATCTAATTTAGTTAACGTCACTTTTAGAACTTTTTGCAATGAGTAATATGAAATATGGAAATCAGAGGTGCAAAACTGTTTTTTCTAGCTTTTTTACTTCCCTTAATAAGGGAAGTATTGTATTCACGTAAAAAATCGACCTGGTATCTCAAGTCCGTCGGTCTGTCAGTCTGTAGTCTGTCAGTAGTCTGTTGGCGTTGTAGCTCAATAACGGCTTGACCTAGGACAACGAATTTTGGTATGCATATTGAAGGACTACCGGCGACGCAATGTAAGGATTTTTGTTAGTCATATATACAGGGTGTCCAAAATACTAAGTGTCAATATAAGAACGGTGGAAGCGACGAGGTTGTTTCCATCTCGAAGCGGGGTGGTTTGTTGAGGGAAGTCATAGGTAAAGGCTTTTAAAAATTTTTTTTTAGATTATTTTTGAACCAATTTCAATAAAACTTTACTTCCATATATGTAAAAGGAGGTACTACAATGTATGGCATGTATATGAAAAAATGCATCAACTTTCCCTCAAAACATTTTTGGGATATTCTATATAATAATATTTCAGAATAATTCCCAGAGATGGACGTTACAGAAGCCAAGTCTACGTAATATCAAACTTATAAGTTAACTAACAACTATAGAAGACGGAAGCTGAGAAGCAGGAACTTCACTCAAAGTTTATTTATTATTTTTATTTTATTCAATAACTGGAATACATTTTCCCGAAGGAGGTACATAGATAGATACCTGTGCACAGGTCCAGTGCATCTATCCTTAGATAGACTTAGCCTATATAGAGTGGCCCACGACTAGCGCGTCGGTTTGAAGCTGCCAAAATAATTATTTTCTTGAGATTTTTCCTTCATAGGAAGATGATTGGACAATATTGGCTACAATTTAAAATTATTTTAATTTATACAGGGTGTCATAGAAAATCGCTAGGTATCTTTTTTTGAATGAAACACACCTGTATTTTATTGGAGATTTGAAATCCTCTCAAAATTTAACTTTATTAAAGGTTTACTATACCTAGGATATAAGGTTCTTGGAATAATTGAGAATTTTCTAAAATTTAAAATGTTTGAAAAATTGATATTGATTTAAGACAATTCGAGATTTCAATTTCTGTTTTTTGGACTTGATTTGGCTTACGTTGTTCTATTGAATGCTCATGATAGAATTCAACTAGAGTGTAGAGGGTGTTTCTGTGGATGAGCTCTAATATTCTTCATTTACAATAATAATAATAATAATAATAATAATAATAATAATAATAATAATAATAATAATAATAATAATAATAATAATAATAATAATAATAATAATAATAATAATAATAATAATAATAATAATAATAATAATAATAATAATAATAATAATAATAACCCGTGTTGGGGTTTGCTAGATCCTCCATCGGGCGCGGCCTCCTGCGAATGGGGGATGCCCTCACAGAGGGTAGTGGGTAAACCCACCGTGGAACAAAATCTAGCACCTCCATGAAAAGTAAGGATGAAAAGTTATAAAGCCTCGGAAGAAAAAAACGACGTAAACGGGGTCAGAGTGGCAACACCTGATCTCGCGTCCGGCAGGGGGCTTGAGGCGTCCCAGGTCGTCATTATGCGAAGTCCTCGACCATCCATCAGTACCCAACACCAAACACAAGAAGCACCCAACACGAGTAAAGCGTACAATATCGAACGCATAGTAGGAGATGGAAACTGCCTATTCCGGTCTGTTAGCCTGTATCTCTACAACACACAGGACAGACATATGGAACTAAGAGCAGAGGCAGTACCCTACATACGAAGGCACTGGAACGATTTGAAAGATTACATCGTTCATGGCCCAACAGATCAAAGAAGCTACTGTTACCAAATGAGACAAACAGGCACCTTTGGCACAAGCGTTGAAATACTGGCACTCTCTGAAATACACCATCTAAAGTTCGTGGTCTTCGCAGAACAAAGCAAAATAAGAAGTAACCAGTACACAACAAGCACACAGCCAACCGTGATAAGCAAAGCAACACATCCAAGAACCATTGAACTCCTCTTCACTGGAAACCTAGATGGGGGACATTACGAATTGCTGAAAGAGGTTACAAGACTACAAAACCAACCAGACATGAAAAATCCTGAATGTGTGCCAGACAAATCTTCTCCTGCCCAACGCAAGGAAGCCAACAACACACCTCCAAAACCCAAAGAAACAAAAAAGGCGGCACAAACACACACTAAAAACTTCAAACCAGTTGCGGGCCCCAAAGAACGAAGTCGGGCAAGGATAAAGTGGACCATAGACGAATACAAGGAGATAATATTCTGCCATTATTATACCATATCAAGAACAGGAGCTGCTAATCTTAAAGAAGTCTATGAACTCTGGAAGACAAGAAACCCGAATCCTACACACCAACTAACCGCTAACACCTTGGCAACACAACGGAGATTCATCCTCAACAACAACAAACTATCTCCAAAAGAACTCAGTGAGATAGAACAGAAAACAAGAACACACAACATTGAAGAAGAAGAAGAAGGACAAATAGAAAATGAAACGAAGAATTTAAGCGATGACGAGACCACAAGAACCAAAACCAAAGACGAAGCTAACACTATCAGCAAAGACTCAGTAGCCGAAACAGCTGATATCGAAAGACTGCTCTGCACTGAAAATAACGAACAAGAAACAGAGGTCATGAAAATGGTAACGAACATCACCCAGAGAATGGCAGAAGATAATAACACAGAAGAAAGGATGGAAAGACAACCGCAAAAAAAATTGAATGAAACTCCCAAACTAAAAGAACTAATATGTTTGGGCAACAGAGCCATTGAAGAAATCCTCAAAAAACAACCAGAGGAATACACTCGCATCACTAGTCTAAACAAACTCATCTATGCGACGGCAGCTACAATACAAGAAATAGTACTACCAACAGCTGCATCACCAAATACACAGAGAAAGCCATGGAACAACGAACCACCCTGGAAAAGTAGAATACAAGGCCAAATCACAGAACTAAGAAAAGACCTCTCACGCCTCAAAGAATCGCTTCAACCCAATCTCAGCCTCAAAATGAAAATACAAAAGGAAGAACTGTACAAAAAGTACAAGATAAGAAGTAACAAGGATCATACTGAAACTGCTGAACAACTAAAGCAAAAGGTATCTGCCAAAACACGCAGAATTAAAAGATTCTCGGGAAGATCTACCCAATACAGACAAAACAAACTGTTCACAGAGAACACAGGCAAATTCTACAGCAATATCATGGGAAAAAAGTTCAAGGCAACAACGCAACCACCAACAAGCGAAATAGAAAACTATTGGAAAAGTATCTGGGAACAACCCACCGGGTATAACACCTCAGCTCCGTGGATCCAGCAGGAGTATGACCGAACAAACAATATTAGCAGAATGGAATGGGAAAGTATCACCGCGGAAGAGCTGAAAGCAGCAATACATACGACTGCTAACTGGAAATCGCCGGGCGTTGACGGCATAACCAACTTCTGGCTAAAACGACTACACGCCACCCACAAGAACATAGCAGAGGCGTACAACGAAATGATAAACGGAAAACAAAAAACACCAGAATGGCTAACAAAAGGAAGAACTTACCTAATTCCTAAAGATGAAAAGACTGAGCAAGCTAAGAACTACAGACCAATAACCTGTCTAAACAACATATACAAGCTCCTCACAAAGATAATGTCTGAAAGACTACACCAACACCTAGAAAACAACAAACTATTCCCACCAGAACAAAAAGGATGTGTCAAAAACACGTATGGATGCAAGGATCACCTACTTATAAGTAAAATGCTACACAAGGACTGCAAAGAAAGGAAGAGAAACCTGTCTCTAGCCTGGATAGACTACAGGAAAGCTTTCGATAAAGTCCCGCACACCTGGATTATCGAAGTTCTAAACATCTACAGAACATCTCCGATCCTCATGACATTCATCAGCAAAACCATGAGCAACTGGAACACCGACCTGTACCTGATAGCAGATCCCAACAACAGCGCCAACAACTCCAGCAACACCATCATCAAAAACATCCAGATAAAAAGCGGTATCTACCAAGGAGACTCCTTATCTCCGCTGCTGTTTTGTGTAGCACTGTTCCCCCTCAGCTCTATCCTGAACAGGACAAACACAGGATATCAATGCAAACAAGAGAAAGAGAAAGTGAATCACCTACTATACGTAGACGATCTGAAGCTGACAGCACATTCAGACGAAGAACTTGCCGAACAACTGGCACTAGTAAAAGAATTCAGTGACGACATCAGCATGGAATTCGGACTCGACAAATGCGCGAAAGCCTCATTTGTAAAAGGAAAACTACAAGCCAAGAAGAACATTGAGATCGACACCACAACAACGATCCAATCCTTAAACCAAACAGACGTTTATAAATATCTTGGGATAGATGAAAACGATGGAATACAACACAAACAAATGAAGACCAAAGTAAGAAAAGAATACTTCCGTAGAATAAGAGAAATCCTGAAGACAGAGCTGAACGCCAAGAACAAGATAACTGCAATAACAGCATTAGCAATCCCAGTAATCCAATACAGCGTAGACATCATCAGATGGACACAAGCTGAAATAAGAAAACTTGACACACAAACAAGAAAACTACTCACAATGTATGGCGCACTCCACCCGCGAGCCGACATCGACCGAATGTACATCCCCAGGAAAGAAGGGGGCCGAGGACTGATCAGCATAGAATCTACATACAAAATTGCAAAAGAAGGGCTTAGCAACTACCTAAAGCTAAAAGAAAGAGACAAATACTTGGGTATGGTGTACAGACATCTGCAGAACCACACCAACGATAATCTTCACCACAGCACTGAATACGAAGAAACAGAAAACAGCAACCCAGGCAAATCTGAAACAAAGCAAGTTAAGGAGATCAAACAACATCTGAAACAACAAATAAAAGATGAGCGAATTGAGAAATGGAAGTCCAAACCCCTGCACGGACAGCTTGCAAAAGAGACGGAAAAAGAGACAATAAACAAAACCCAGTCGTGGGCGTGGCTGTCATACGCGAATCTGAAGACAGAAACAGCATGCCAAGATCAAGCCATCGCAACTAATTATATAAAGGCTAAAATAATGAAAACCGGCTGTGATCAAAAATGCAGACTCTGCCGCACCTTCAGTGAAACCATACACCACATCGTATCAGGCTGCCCCATCCTGGCAAAAAAAGCATACCTGGACCGGCACAACACAGTAGTGAAGCACCTCCACTGGAACATCTGCAAACACTACAACATAGATGTAAACGAGAAATGGTACCAGCACAACCCGGACCCTGTAGTTGACACTGCCGAAGTTACCATCATGTGGGATACCCAGATTCACACGGATAGGACAATCACAGCAAACAAACCAGACCTAGTGATTAAGGACAAAAAGAGGAAACAATGCCTCCTGATCGATGTAGCAATTCCATCCGACTACAACATAACACAGAAAGAAGCCGAAAAACAACTGAAGTACAAGGACCTACAAATAGAAATTCAGAGAATGTGGAACATGCGAACCAAAGTCATCCCCATCATCATCGGTGCAACTGGCCTCATCTCTAAGATCACAGCAGAGCTAGTTAAGGAAGTCCCAGGAAAACACAACCTTCTACAAATGCAACGAGCAGTGGTGCTGGGTACAGCCCATATAGTACGAAAAGTACTATAACAGAACAGAATGTCATCATAACAAAAGTAACACCCTAGGTGCACGGTGTGCACTCGGTGTTACTCAGAAACAAGACCTTAGCACAAGCGCTAAGTGGTACAAGGAGATAATAATAATAATAATAATAATAATAATAATAATAATAATAATAATAATAATAATAATAATAATAATAATAATAATAATAATAATAATAATAATAATAATAATAATAATAATAATAATAATAATAATAATAATAATAATAATAATGATAATAATAATAATAATAATAATAATAATAATAATAATAATAATAATAATAATAATAATAATAATAATAATAATAATAATAATAATAATAATAATAATAATAATAATAATAATAATAATAATAATAATAATAATAATAATAATAATAATAATAATAATAATAATAATAATAATAATAATAATAATAATAATAATAATAATAATAATAATAATAATAATAATAATAATAATAATAATAATAATAATAATAATAATAATAATAATAATAATAATAATAATAATAATAATAATAATAATAATAATAATAATAATAATAATAATAATAATAATAATAATAATAATAATAATAATATTAATAATAATAATAATAATAATAATAATAATAATAATAATAATAATAATAATAATAATAATAATAATAATAATAATAATAATAATAATAATAATAATAATAATAATAATAATAATAATAATAATAATAATAATAATAATAATAATAATAATAATAATAATAATAATAATAATAATAATAATAATAATAATAATAATAATAATAATAATGTCTTTATTTTCTAATGAAAAAGGGCGAAGTCTAGCCAATGGCTACTCAACTGAACCCTACAATTCAATTAAATTTAATTACAAATAACTATAACTATAAATTAGAAATAAAGTAAAGAACAATAAACTAAAACTAATATTGCAGATAACAGTAAATTAAGGAGCTAATAAAGCAGAAAACAATAAACAAAAAAGATTAGTGAGTTAAAAGCATAACAAATCCTTACTAAATTAATAAATAAAATTGATATTCTTTTTTAAATTTAGTAACCAGTTTTATATCTCTTATCCAATGAGGTATCTTGTTATATATAAGTACAGAATTATAACTGAAACTGCGCTGAAAGAGGGTAGTCCGAAACGGGACCGTATGAAGACTTTTTCTGAGTACGAGTTTATCACTTAGATATGGAGGAATAGATGTGGTGATAGTATGTCTTATCAAATTTGCTAAGGTGAATTTATATAATGAGTCAAGTTTCAACCATCGCAATTCATAGATTTTTCTAGAGACGTGGTCATGCTTACGCAAGTTAAAGATGAGCCGACAGCAATAGTTTTGTATTCTTTGAACACGATTTTTATTGTGTAGGTCTAAGCAGGGGTAGTAGACGACCAAACCGTACTTGATAATAGACATCACAAGTGTTTCGCATAACTTTTTTCTTACTTTATGATTTATAATGTTAATGTTTTGATAGATTAGTTTAAGCGGAATATAACATTTCTGAATCATAGCAGTGACATGATTACTGAATCATAAATGTTTGTCTATCGTAAAACCCAAAATTTTTATATGATCACATTGTCTCAAATTAACTTCATTTACAGTAACGTTTATATGTGATGTCATGTTTTCTTTTAAATTTTTCTCACCAAATACTATAAAATTGCATTTATCCAAGTTCAAATTTAGATTATTCCTTAAAGAATAACGATATATTGAAAATAAGTCAGTGTTTAATCTATAGTTAAGGTTTGAAATATCATTTGGTTGTGATGATATATATAGTTGAGTGTCATCAGCTTAATTTTGAATTTGAGAGTGTGAAATTTGCAGACAGATATCAAGGATGTAAATGATAAACAAAATCTACCTTGAGGTACTCCAGATGTGATTTCTCCTAAATCTGATAATTCATTTTCGCATCGAACCGTTGGATACCTGTTGCTCAAGTATGATTGGAAGAATTGAAGTGATATGTCGTTAAAACCCATGTAAGATAATTTGGTACATAGTAGTTTGGTCAATTTTATCGAATGCTTTGGAATAATCCAAAGACACCAGAACGGTGAGCAACCCTTCATCTCGGTCTTTTATATTGTTGTCTATTAAATTTAGCATCGCTGTGGTGGTGCTGTAGCCAGATCGAAAACCAGATTGAGTAGGTGCAATAATCTTATTTGTTATCACATAATTATAAATCTGCTTGTATACAGCTTTTGCCAAAATTTTTGAGGCAAAATACTTATCGGTCGCAAATCATTGCATCCTTTGGGATCTTTTACTTTTGCTAGTGGAGTGATGATAGCAGTTTTCCGTTGATCAGATGTTACGGTTTGGATTTTTTTTTTGGGTTTTCGTCAACAGTTATTGTTTCAACTCCTTGTTTTAATTTTACAACAAACATTGTCATTGGAAAATTACTATCCTCTTAGTTGTACATTTCTTCCCCGCGAAATTTGAAATTCGCGCCTCAGAGTAGCAAAATCTGATACCAAGGAGAGTCAAAATTCAGAGTGGGAAATTCTCCGCCTACGAAATTCCGGTGGCCATTAGAGCTTCTGCTGTTGAAAAGTGAAAGACGTGGAGACGTAGTTTTCTTAATTTCTAGTGGTTTATCTAAAGAATTAGCTTGTCGTGAGTTTGTTGTTCGTATACTTCGAAGCTTTTGCTAATTCATATCGTCAGTGACGGATTCAGACCCTAGGAATTTGCGCACCTGGAGCGCTCGACATCGAGTCGGATTCTTAGAAAGCTATCTCCACCCTCATCTAAGTAGCCGCACAACATCTCAGGTACTGTTAACAATTTTTCTGATAATCGGAATGTAAGTGTTATTCTCATAGTCATAGTGCATGCACCACTCTAATTCCCACCAAGTGCACCTCGTGCACGTGCTCTCTTAGTCAGTCGTGATTTGAATACCTCGAGCTTAGACAAATCTGAATTTACAGGCTACTTTCGTGGGATCAATTTCATCAACGCCCGATTGCGATCTCCTAAAATTATTTCCTTAACAGTCTGCTGATAAGGAACCCGGAGGTACCTGTTCCCCCCTGAATGGTGATCGCATTATCTTCTCGCAGAGGTTCTAGATGCCCTTGATCGATATCCGAGAGCGTATACATCGACGCCGGAACAACTAGCTCGACACCATCTTCGAGTGGACGGCAAATGGCCTGGAGATTCCACACGATAAGTCGACACCTGTTGATATATGTATATTTTGTTTTGCTATCATTCACTCTTCAAGTGGTAATATTGAATTTGTAACAGTCATTGTGCATATTTATTTTATCTAGTGGGATAGAGCGGCAAAGATAACAAATATTTTACCAAAATTCGTACGTACCCTTTAGGTCATCACAGCCTTTCTTTATATGATCGATGTTTATATATATTTATATTAAGTTATATTTTATTCCAATTATTTCGACAACCAAGAAAGCAGCTGTTTTATTGGGTTTATGATTTACAGATGTCATTACTGTTACTTTTATCAACTCGATTTATTTAATTTCATTTTTAATAAACACACCAGACACAACTGATAATTCTGACAGATAGTTTGTTTAGATTTATATAATTTCTGTTATATTTTTTTTTTTGCGTTGTTTTTTTTTTGTACCTAGAACATAGTAAATATCTTTTCCAGTTTTTTTTTTGTTTTATTTTGTTTAAAACAAAGGAAAAAACTGGTGGCGCCCTTACGGTCTGAGAGACCGACTTAACTAAGTTCACTGCCATCGGTAACCACCCAGAATTCACGACAGGCCTCCACTGAGCTAGGCCGGAGGTAGGTTTCCAAAGAAATATTTTGGACCGTAACAGAATTTTTGGCGCCCAACGTGGGGCCCGACTTGTTCCATTCTTCTTTTGTGGGTTTCTTTGGCAGTGGATTAGTCAGTTGTGGCTGGTGTTTATTTCTATTTTTTTTTTTTCTCTTCTTTCTTCCGAATTGGACCTCATCCATTTCATTATTTGTTAAGGGAGACTTGTTGCCTTGCTAGATCTTTTGTTTTTTTTGCGCACCACGATTGAGTTATCTAACGTGCACTGATTTGACATTATTCAATATGTCGTTACAACTTGTTAGTGGACACATCAACTATCTCACGCAGGATGAACTGATGTACGAGCTCAAAGTTCGTCGTCTTTCGGAGACTGGTACTGTCGATTCCATGCGTAGTTGGTTGCGTAGTTTGTTGCGGTTAGAGCGATCAGGGGCTGGTGTGAAACACGATGTACCGGGTACTTTTGATGAGGAGATAAGGGTTATCACTCAAAAGGTCGAAACGCTTAAGGCAGGGGTCACTGCTTTATCGGGAGAGGTGACTGACAGTACGTGCTTAAAGCTTAAGGCCCAGTTGGCTCATCTGTTCGGGCGCGTAAGTCGAGTTCCGTCCGCGGATACTGCGGAGAAAAAGAAGACGCGCTCGGGAATTATAGCTGAGGTGTTAAATATTAAAGCCGCATTGGAAGAAAAACTGGGCCGCGAATCCGAAATAAACTCTTCTGTACAATTTCATGCCAACTTAGCGACTCGGATTGAACTCGATGATAACCAGTCGGAAGACAATGACGTAGATCAGGACGAAGGACCGAATGTTTCGCGGCGGTCGGTTGTTTCGGGAATCGGAGTACCTTCGATTAAACCTAAAGATATTATCGCCTGGAACCTCAAGTTCACCGGCGAAGGCGAGTTGACCGTGGTAGCTTTCTTGGAAAAAGTCGATGACCTTTGTGGGGCCTACCAAATAGATAAACAATGGCTTCTACCAATGGCGATAATTTTATTCGAAGGTAAAGCTCGAGTTTGGTACAGGGCACACAAGGCTTCATTTAACAGTTGGAGTATGTTGACTAAGCGCCTGAGAGACGCGTTTTTGCCTCATGACTACGATGATCGTCTATGGGACGAAATTCGTCAGCGAACGCAGGGATCGGACGAGTCAATAGATTTGTATGTTGCGCATATAACTAATCTCTTCGCGCGGCTGAGTACAAAAATACCGGAAGCGCTCATGGTCAAGACCCTCCGGAAGAATCTGACGCCATTCTTCCAAACGCATTTGGGGCTTGCGCGAATCACATCTGTCGTTGAATTGGTCGACCTATGCAAACAGCTCGAACGCTGTAAGGTAAGTGCGGAAGCGTACAAACCACCGGCCACTTCATATCATAAATTGGTTGAACCTGACCTCGCGTACCACCAACGCGGAACGAAGACGAATTCCTCTAAGATGGTTGATGCGGTAGATGCACGGATTACAGCGAGTTCTTCGAAGTCATCAGCCAAACCTATCACTTGTTGGAAGTGTGACAAGATAGGGCATCGCGCTTCCGAGTGTAGATCCAAACGAGGTGTAATGTGTTATAAGTGTAAAGCACCAAATGTAACGTTGAGGACGTGCCCAACATGTTCGAAACAGTCCTCGTCGGGAAACTAAAAGCAGGGTTTTTGAGTGGTCAACAAAGACCCTGCTCACTTGTCAATAAGACCAATTCTTCGGAACTTAGTCGCGTACAAATTATCCTCGATTACCTGCTACAGACAAATTCAGACGATCAACGACCTCATCTTGGGATTTCTTGTTATGGGATTGCTATGAAAGGACTTCTCGACTCCGGCGCAAGTACTACGATTCTCGGACGAGCAGGTCTCTCGCTCATAGAACATCTTCGACTGCCTATGCGGGAATCCTCGACCCATGCCTGTACTGTGGCGGACGGCACTTCGCATCCAATAATCGGTTTATTGTCGTTGCCAATAAAACTTGAACATAGAATAACACTTTTAAATGTGGCTGTAGTACCATCGTTACCGCACGTGCTTATCCTCGGCGTTGATTTCTGGATTCTCTCCGGTATCGTTCCAGACTTGAAAAACAAATGTTGGCATTTTACGTCCTCACCTACGGATTGTGCCGAAATTTTGGCGAGTCATCGGTTGAGTGCAGCTCAGCGCGATCTACTCGACTCGGCTGTTCAGCAGTATTTCAGCAGTATAAAAGGCGAACTCGGTTGCACAACAGCTGTCGAACACCAAATTGAGTTAGTCGACCATACACCGATCAAACAGCGCAATTATCCCGTGTCACCGCTGATTCAGGCCGCAATCAACGCAGAGCTAGATCGTATGTTGAAGTACGGCGTTGTTGAGCCATCGACCAGTGCGTGGTCGTCGCCAGTAGTGATGATCCGGAAAAAAGACGGGACTTATCGCTTTTGCGTTGACTTCCGGAAACTAAACAGAGTCACTAAGAGGGATGCATACCCTCTGCCACGTATAAGCAGCATCTTAGATCAGCTGAGTAACGCAAAATACCTGACCACCCTGGATATTAAGTCGGCGTATTGGCAGGTTCCTATTGCGCCGAATAGTCGCCAGTATACCGCGTTTGCCGTGAGTGGACGGGGCTTATTCCAATTTTGTCGACTTCCTTTTGGTTTGACCAACGCCCCAGCCATTTTCCAACGACTTGTGGACCAGGTAATTGGTCACGACCTTGAGCCCTATGTGTTTCAATACCTCGACGACCTCGTTATCGTTACGTCTACTTTTGAGGAGCATATGGACACCCTATCTAAGGTCTTCGAACGCTTGTCTTCGGCTAATTTAACTTTAAATCGGGAAAAATGTCAGTTCTGTCGGCCCAGTTTAAAATACTTAGGGTATGTAGTCGACTCCCAAGGACTGCATGTAGATCCTGAAAAGGTTTCGGCCATTCTTGATATTCCAGCGCCGAAGACGGTGAGGGGTGTTCGTCAATTTTTGGGCATGGCGTCATGGTACAGACGATTTCTGCCAAACTTCGCGAGCCTCGTTGCACCTCTGACCAGTCTTCTTCGTAAAAATCATAAGTTTGTCTGGACTTGCGAGTGTGCAGAAGCATTTCGGAAGGTCAAGGAACTTTTGATAACGGCACCGGTATTATACTGTCCAGATTTCGAAAGACCTTTTACCATCCAGACGGACGCGAGCGGTTACGGCATAGGAGCGGTGCTTACGCAGACTTATCCTGATGGCGAGCATGTCATCAGCTACGCCAGTCGTTCATTATCCGGCGCTGAAAGGAACTATAGTACTACTCAGCGAGAATGCCTAGCGGTCATCTGGGCGATCGAAAAATTCCGGGGATACGTGGAAGGTTATCACTTCACGGTAATAACAGACCATCACTCGCTTCTGTGGCTTCAGAGTCTACAGAATCCGGTTGGGAAGTTGTGTCGATGGGCTCTTCGTCTACAGGCCTTCGATTTCGAGATCGTGCATCGAAAAGGTCGCCTCAATGTCGTTCCTGACACTCTCAGCCGATCGGTATCTGCTTCGGAGGATTCACCACCGAAAATCGATGCGATCGATGCAGGATTGTTTACCGTGGCAGAACCTATCCGCGATCCGTGGTATATCAGGATGATGGACGCGGTTCGAGCGAATCCCTTAAAGTTAGACAAATGGCGTCTTACGGGCTCTCAATTGTTCAAATATCCGAACCTGCGTGACGGTGATGAGAACGATCCACTCTTGCTGTGGAAACGGGTAATTCCCAAAGAATCCCGCCTTCAAGTCATTAAGGATAATCATGATATGCCTGAGTGTGGGCACCTTGGAATGTATAAAACATATCATCGAGTAAAGTCTCTGTACTATTGGCCCCAGATGCGCGCCGATATTGCTCGGTATGTACGTGGTTGTCGTACTTGTCAGTCGTCGAAACCTGAACAACTTGCTCCGAAAGGTCTTATGACACCGAATCCTGTTGCAGACCGACCCTGGAAAATCATATCGACCGATTTGATAGGCCCTCTTCCCCGCTCGAAACAAGGTCACAACTACATTTTAGTTGTGGTGGATACATTTTCCAAATTCGTTCGTTTTTTTCCGCTTCGTGCGGCGTCGTCTAAAGTTGTGACTAAGTTAATAGAGGAAGAGATTTTTCTCCTATTCGGTGCACCTCAGCTTATTCTTGCCGATAATGGTGTCCAGTATATCAGTCGCGAGTTTAAAAACCTAGCGCAACGCTACGGTTCGAAAATAAGGTACAATCCCGTTTATCATCCGCAGGCGAATCCTACGGAAAGGGTAAATAAAACACTGAAGTCTATGTTAGTTTCATTTATTAAGGATGCGGACCATCGAACGTGGGACGTAGAGATTAAGAAATTAGCCTGCGCAGTCCGAACATCAAGGCATGAAACCACCGGGTTCACACCGTACAAATTAAATTTTGGACGTGAATTCATACGATCGGGTCGTCTGTTCGGTGCACTGGAATCAACTGACGATGTAGAGTTTGGTGAACGGTTGGAGTTACCAGCAGATCAGTTGGAGGGGCATTACCAACTTGTTCATAAGCGTCTGCAGAAGGCTCAGCAGCAAAGCGCCCAACGGTATAATCTTCGACGTCGGGATGTTCAATTTGCCCCTGGTGACTTGGTGTGGCGTAAGAACTATCGATTGTCGGACGCCACAAACAACTACTCGGCATCCCTAGCACCACGATATGTCGGACCTTTCCGGGTACGTCAAAGAATCGGATACGGTACTTATGTGCTCGAGGGTGATGACAACTGCGGCCGACGACATTGGCACGTAAAAGACCTGAAAGCCTATATCGATAACTCCGATTAGCTTAAGCTGTCGATTCAATTAGTTTATGGATCATTCCTTCTCATTGGTTTATTTTCGATCAATCGCCAAGTTCTCTTGTTGGCGAGAAGTGAAATTTCTCGGAAATTTCCGATAGGAGGTAAGAGGAGAGTGTTACGGTTTGGATTTTTTTTTTGGGTTTTCGTCAACAGTTATTGTTTCAACTCCTTGTTTTAATTTTACAACAAACATTGTCATTGGAAAATTACTATCCTCTTAGTTGTACATTTCTTCCCCGCGAAATTTGAAATTCGCGCCTCAGAGTAGCAAAATCTGATACCAAGGAGAGTCAAAATTCAGAGTGGGAAATTCTCCGCCTACGAAATTCCGGTGGCCATTAGAGCTTCTGCTGTTGAAAAGTGAAAGACGTGGAGACGTAGTTTTCTTAATTTCTAGTGGTTTATCTAAAGAATTAGCTTGTCGTGAGTTTGTTGTTCGTATACTTCGAAGCTTTTGCTAATTCATATCGTCAGTGACGGATTCAGACCCTAGGAATTTGCGCACCTGGAGCGCTCGACATCGAGTCGGATTCTTAGAAAGCTATCTCCACCCTCATCTAAGTAGCCGCACAACATCTCAGGTACTGTTAACAATTTTTCTGATAATCGGAATGTAAGTGTTATTCTCATAGTCATAGTGCATGCACCACTCTAATTCCCACCAAGTGCACCTCGTGCACGTGCTCTCTTAGTCAGTCGTGATTTGAATACCTCGAGCTTAGACAAATCTGAATTTACAGGCTACTTTCGTGGGATCAATTTCATCAACGCCCGATTGCGATCTCCTAAAATTATTTCCTTAACAGTCTGCTGATAAGGAACCCGGAGGTACCTGTTCCCCCCTGAATGGTGATCGCATTATCTTCTCGCAGAGGTTCTAGATGCCCTTGATCGATATCCGAGAGCGTATACATCGACGCCGGAACAACTAGCTCGACACCATCTTCGAGTGGGCGGCAAATGGCCTGGAGATTCCACACGATAAGTCGACACCTGTTGATATATGTATATTTTGTTTTGCTATCATTCACTCTTCAAGTGGTAATATTGAATTTGTAACAGTCATTGTGCATATTTATTTTATCTAGTGGGATAGAGCGGCAAAGATAACAAATATTTTACCAAAATTCGTACGTACCCTTTAGGTCATCACAGCCTTTCTTTATATGATCGATGTTTATATATATTTATATTAAGTTATATTTTATTCCAATTATTTCGACAACCAAGAAAGCAGCTGTTTTATTGGGTTTATGATTTACAGATGTCATTACTGTTACTTTTATCAACTCGATTTATTTAATTTCATTTTTAATAAACACACCAGACACAACTGATAATTCTGACAGATAGTTTGTTTAGATTTATATAATTTCTGTTATATTTTTTTTTTTGCGTTGTTTTTTTTTTGTACCTAGAACATAGTAAATATCTTTTCCAGTTTTTTTTTTGTTTTATTTTGTTTAAAACAAAGGAAAAAACTGGTGGCGCCCTTACGGTCTGAGAGACCGACTTAACTAAGTTCACTGCCATCGGTAACCACCCAGAATTCACGACAGGCCTCCACTGAGCTAGGCCGGAGGTAGGTTTCCAAAGAAATATTTTGGACCGTAACACAGAAAAATAACCAAGCTCGAGACAACAGTTCACAATGTGAGTAATATGAGGAAAGATTACATGCTTGCATAATTTTATCATTTTAGCGTTAATCGCATCATATCCCAAAGCATTAGATTTCAAAGTCTCTATAATACCATTAATTTCATCTATAGTTACTAGATTAAAACCAAAATTAGCCTCTGTATTTATTTGGATCGCATAACTTACGTGGAATAGGAATGTTTTTACTTTGTACTATATTCAAATCTTTAAAGGATTTCCATAAACTTTTATTTTGATTTTTGACTATTAAATCATTTATAAAATATAAAAGTTTAATTTGATATTTTACAACCGAAGACAACCACGAGGCATAATGTTTCGAAATTTTTGATGTACGCAACGGAACATGATTATCAAATAAACTAATGATGTTCTCCGATAAAAAAAATAATTTTTGCTTCAAAATAATTAATCTGAAATATGATATTCTATTGTGTATTTCCTAGATCAGTCAAAATTAGGTCGTTGTCAAAATAACTGTAATCCCTATAAGTTTTAAATTTAGGCTTAGGTCTCGGATATCTTAAATCAAGTGTACAGAAAATTAGATCGGAAATTACATCAGTATTTATGACCCCAGAATCGATTATTAATTCGGGGCTATTACAGTATATTACATCAATTAATTTTTGACTTGTTTTTGTTACGCGGGTTGGTTCAGTGATTATTTGTGAAAAAATGTAGGCCAAGAAGACTTCAACCACTGAATTTGTCGCACTGAGGTGGTCAATGTTGAAATCACCAAGAAAAATGATGTGATCATAAGAAACTGTTACATTCAGAAGAGTATAATATATGTTTTCGCGGAAATATAAAATACTACCTTCTGGTCGATAAATTAGGCACAGTATGATTTTCACCGAGGCAAATTTTAATTCAACAAACATATGTTCATGAGAGGTATTATTAGGGATATCGCGAAACACAGTCTTAACTTTAATATCTTCTTTGACGTAGATTATCAAACCTCCGCCCCTGAAGCCTCTATCCTTACGAATAAACCTATACTGATCTATCTGTATGACAGAGAATGGAATATGTTCAGACAATCAAGATTCAGATACGCACATAATGCAAAATTTCCTTGAAACAAAATATTGGTGAAAAGATCTAAAACTGGAACTAATGATCGAGTATTTGACCGACTTCCCAAAAGGAGGAGGTATACAATTCGATTGTGTGCTTTTTTTTTTTTTTGGTTTGTGCGCGCCTTTCATATAGTAAACGTACTCCGATTTTGATGATTTTTGATTCATTTGAAAGAGGAGGCTTGAGAAATGGTCCCATATTCATAAAAACGGGAATCCGACATCTCGTTCCCTCCGAAAACCGCCCCCGAAGGGGGTGGAGGGGGTGAATTTTGTCGAAAATTGAAAATCTGCGTTGATATAATTACAGATAGGACAATATCCGGAAACGTTTAAATGGAACATTTTTTCAAAAGAGTAACGGTTTTCGACATAGAGACATTAAATTCTCAAATATACCTATTTTCGCTATGTGGAGAGGGCGATTTCTGTCGAAAATTGAAAATCTGTTTGCAGTACATGAAAGACATAATTATTTGTAGCAACATTTATACTGAACATTTTCCCCTTAGAGTTACGGTTTTCGAGTAAAATCGGTGTTAAAATGGTAACAACTAAAATATTCAAGCGTATTTCCGCAGCGATGTTCTGAGATCTCAATAATAACAACTACAAGCAAGGAATATACGTGGGTAATAGAATAAGTACTATCTTCATTGGTATTAGTGAATGTTCAACGATTTTCGTGACTAATGTTACACTCAAAAGTGTGAAATAAATATTTTTTACAAAAAATTGGACCGACTTTATTAGTTGGTGCACTGAAAAGTATAAAATAATATTAATTCTATTGGGGCTGGTACTTGTGAAGTTGGTGCCAAAAGTTACCAATCTACCTACAACTGCACAACTTCAAAAGTAACAGCACCAATAGAATTAATATTATTTTATACTTTTCAGTGCACCAACTAATAAAGTCGGTCCATTTTTTTGTAAAAAATATTTTTATGTGACCAATTTTGATCCCTAAATTGTTAATATTCATATACAATTTTTGAACGCAACTGAGTTTTTGCTTATAATAATTACATTCCACACTACCTGATGAATGATTAGTTTCCGAGTGCAGATTATATCTCCCATTTGTAAATTTACAATTTGCAGAAAGGCTGGTTTCTGAAACACAATATCTCGTTTCATGGGTGCCACTACATTTGCGACATACAAATTCAGAATTATTGGAATTCTTCATCATGTGTCCATATTTACAGCATTTGAAACATTGCAATAAATTTAAGTATTCTTTTACACCACATTTATTTCATCCTATAAAAAGATGACCACGTTCCATGATTTGCTTATAATTTCTGGCTTCGGTTTCTTATATAAGACATAAAGTATTGCTTCGCTTAGACTTCCATTTCGTAATCAATTTGGTATTTTCACTGGAAAAATCATTATATTCTGTGAATTTAGAAATGAAATCAGACCCATCCACATTTTCTTCGACATTTAAACCGCTCACTAGAACACGTGGGCTTAAGTTTTTTGATTTTTCAATTTTATATTTAGAACCGATGTTTCTAGATAACACATTTTCCAACTTCCAACATGGAATCCTCGTCAGAACAGTTTATAACGAGACCATGCTTTAATTTCTTGATACTATTTACCTTAGCATTTATTTCGCAGAGATTACATGAATTCTTGACCACTTTTTCAATTGATTCTCCTGCAACTTTATTGTCTGTCGATTTAACGAAAAGCACCGCAGAAGAGCGTTCACTTGAAAACTTTGATGATTTCACCACTTCACTATAACTTATCGTATGAGATGATTTAGATTCAATATCGTTTATTTTCTTTTTCAACATATTTGATGTATATTCTAACTCCACTAATAGTTTCTCAAGCAATTTCTTCTCTTGCAGCAAATGTTTGTTTTGGATTCTATAAATTCTCAACTCGCATTCCAGAGTTATATGGTCATTATAGCTGATTAGTCTAATAAATATAAGAGATATATATGTAACCTTAGACATAGTGCTGCATGTGCAGTTTTTTCATATAAATATACGTAGAGTTGTAATAGAATTTAGATCATTAGTTACTCTTGTTTGAAGCACATCGAATCTATAAATTTGTTAAATATACTTTTGTTAATAAATAAAGTTTTTTTTTAAGACTTAACAAACAAAGTTATTTAACTGGCGCAGTCAGTAGGATACACCCGGTATCAGTTATCGATAAATTGTGCGGATTTCGTAGTGAAAATCAAAGTGCCAATTGTTAACAGTGATACCGTCTGTTTTCAAACAGTTAAGGTGTATTGCGACGAAAGAGATAGCTGTGATCTCCTGATTTGCCTTTGGATTCATCCACAACAAGTCAGTAACAACCCCAAGGACTTCAAATATAATAGTCTGACTAGTATTTGGAAGTCCACCGGATGTATTGGTCTAACTAGCATCCACTACTAGTAGCTACCCCCTGGACGTGTATCTTCCTGGAGCAGTATCTACCAGATAACGGAAGCCAAACTGAGAAAAGACATTGCTTCTGAGTGAGTTTAAAACTTTTCTTATAGTTGTAATTCCGTTTAATTAAGTTAATTATTGATTTTATATTTGAAATTATTATCTATTAATTTATCTATTGAATATTTATTATTGATTTTATGTTTTAATTTTTATTGATTATTTATTATACATATATACTCTTAACTTTATGAAAAAATTTAGAAATAAAGTACTAGATATAACGTATCCTAGATTTGGAAAATCTTCTCAAAATTTTGATATTGATAACCCAAATATAAATTTTGAACAAATTCAATTAGAAACTATAACTGAATTAGATATTAATTTTACAAATAATTTTACAATGGCCGACGCCTTAAGATCCACGGTTAGTTTATTAAAATGTTTCGATGGTACACCAGCTCGTCTGGAATCATTTATTAAACAAATAGACACCTTTCATGCTAGATATTTCAATAATGACATTACACAACAAGAGTATGTCAATTTAGCCATCAAATCAAAATTAATTAATGCAGCCGAAGAATTTTTATTAACTAGACCAGATTTGGATACTTGGGATCAGATTAAATTGTCCCTTAGACAAAAATTCAGTGATCCAATAACAAGAATCAATTTACAACAACAGCTTATATTTTTAACCAGAAATAAAGACGAATCTGTCCAAGACTACATACTTAAACTTAAGGCCTTGGTTACTCAGATTAATAATAAATTATGTTTCGAAATACAAAATGTTGAGGCTAGAAATGTTCTTATAACGCAAACTGAATTAACAGCGACTCAAAATTTACTTGCAAATATTACTAATGAATTAAGAACTCTTCTGATTGTACAAAATCCTCCAAATTTAAATGCTGCTATCGACATCATATCTAATTATGAAATTTTAACCAGTCAAAATACTTTTAAAAATAATTTTATCCAAAATATGCCTGCGAAACAAAAACCAATTAACCATACATTTCCGAATTTCCCCAAATTTAGTCAATTTCAATTTCCGAGACCTTTGATCAATAGCAATCAACAGTCTATCAAACATAATTTTACAAATTCTAACAATCAACAACCTGTTAAGCATAATTTTCCAACAACACATCAAGCTTTTGGAAATAAACCAGTCGGATTTGGGGAAAATCCACCAACCAATCTTTTTAAACCCCAACAAAAAACATATCCACAACCAATGTCAGGTGTGAGCATACAACCAAGACGCCCAATTAGCCAAATTAGACCACAGTTCAATAATTTTTCTCAATATAATAATCGATTCCAACATAACAACCAGCCATTTAGATATCAATCTAACCCTCCAAAATATACTTTTGAGGAACTTACTCATTTAGAGAATGAAAATCCTTATCAACAAGATGGTGAATACTCTGAATCAGATTATTATCAAATAGATTCTCCAGATTATTATCAAATAGATTCCCAAGGAACCCCTGATTATTCTAATTATCAGGAAGAACCTGAAAATATTAGCGACGAATCATTCGAACAACTCGAAAATCAATTTGGAAATTTTCGATTGCAAGCTTCGGAAAACATAAACCCTGCCTCCAATTGAATAGCTTTCAAATAAATCAGTTACCTTATATAGAAATTCCCAACTTTAAACTTCGTTTATTAATCGATACTGGTTCTCATGCTTCCTTACTTAGACCCTCTGTAGCAGAAACGTATTTTCCAGAATTAACCAAACCACATGTCACTAAATTACAAACTTGTGCCGGATCAAAAAAGCAAATAGTAAAGCCAATATTCCTCTATTTTTATGTTTCGGAATTTCTCAACCTATAGAATTTATTTTATTTTCATTTCATGACTATTTTGATGGAATATTAGGAATTAAAGACCTTAAGAAATTTAACTTAAATATTGATTTAGAAAATAATTTACTAAGAAATGATTTCATACAAATCCCGCTTTATTTTAGAGAAAATTTTGATCAGTATACTTTCGAAATACCACCTCGTACATCACAAAATGTAAAAATACATACAAAATTGCCAAATAACACCTCTTGGTTAATACCCCACGTAAAAACAAATAATATTGAAATACAACCAACAATCGTTGTAATAAAAAATAATTCTTATATAATAGGAATTACTAATCTTACAGACAAAACTTTTACCTTCTCTTACAATATTAATGAACAACTATTACAAATGCAAACATTCAATGAAGACCAATTTGAAATGTTCCATTTAGAATCACCACAGATCCCTTTGAAAAATAGAAATGAAAAATATGATTTAAAGTCATTGATAAGACATGATCATTTGAATTCTGAAGAAAAAGCCCAATTATTTAAAGTACTTCAAAAATGCAATAAAGTTCTTCATAAACCTGGCGATCCTTTAACTTTCACTAATCAGGTTAAACATACGATTAAGACTACTGATGAAATTCCCGTCCATACCAAAAGCTATAGGTACCCACATATCCATAAGGATGAGGTAAACAAACAAATTGATAAGATGCTTAAAGATAACATAATCCAACCTTCTAATTCCCCCTGGAATTCTCCAGTTTGGATAGTCCCAAAGAAATTAGATGCGTCAGGCGAAAGGAAATGGCGACTTGTCATTGATTACAGAAAGTTGAATGATAAAACTATCGATGATCGTTATCCTCTCCCCAATATAACAGATATTTTAGATAAATTAGGCCGTTCACAATATTTCACTACCCTGGATCTAGCTAGTGGATTTCACCAAATTGAGATGGATCCAGATTCAATCAAAAAGACAGCTTTTAATGTAGAACATGGGCATTACGAATATAAACGTATGCCTTTCGGTTTAAAGAACGCCCCTGCTTCTTTTCAGAGAACCATGGACAATGTATTACGTGGACTACAAGGAAATATCTGTTTGGTTTATATGGATGATATAATTATCTATTCTACTTCCCTTCAGGAACATTTAAATTCACTTCAAAAAGTTCTAGAAAGACTGATTTCATTTAATATGACGATCCAATTAGATAAGTCAGAATTCTTAAAACGTACAGTTGAATTTTTAGGACATGTAATTACTCCGGACGGTATTAAGCCGAATCCCGATAAGATATCAGCAATTAAAAATTTCAAAATTCCTCATACACAAAAAGAAATTAAATCATTCCTTGGACTCATCGGTTATTACCGAAAATTTATAAAGAACTTTGCGAAAATTACTAAGCCCCTTACTGCCTGTTTAAAGAAAAATGTCAAAGTCATTCATGACAAAGCTTTTATCAAGGCCTTCAACACATGTAAAAATATCTTAATCAATGGACCTATTCTTCAACACCCTGACTTTACTAAACCATTCTTATTAACAACAGATGCATCAAATTACGCAATAGGCGCCGTGCTATCTCAAGGTAATGTCGGTAGCGATCTTCCAATTGCATATGCAAGCAGAACACTCAATGCAGCAGAATGCAATTATTCAACAATAGAGAAAGAATTGCTCGCGATAGTCTGGGCAACTAAGTATTTTAGACCGTATTTATTTGGTAGGAAATTTACCATTATAACCGACCATAAGCCCCTTCAATGGCTTTTCTCTATCAAGGAACCCAATTCGAAACTTGTTAGGTGGCGCTTAAAATTAGAAGAATTCGATTATTCCATTGCCTATAAAAAAGGTAAGCAAAATTTAAATGCTGATGCTCTTTCTCGACCCCCTATGGATATATATGCTATCGAAAAAGATGATATTTTGACACATATGTCGGCAACATGCGAGAAATTAAAAACTAATGAAGATGACCAGCAACTTTGGCATGATAGAATAAAACATTTTTTTGAAAATCAAGATCCCCTACCTACCTTTGAACCGATGATAAATCTTAAGACAGAATTTGATAAATTTGATCAAAATTGGAAACCAGTCAACGAATCCGAAATAATTAAAGAAATTAATAGTAATTTATTTGAGCAACCTAATGACTATTCCCTAGCTCATTGTGTTTCAGCAGATTTACAGATGAAAAAAGGTATAGCTGTAGTTTTTAAATATAAATTCAAAAATGTGGAAAAATTAATTAAACAAAACGCGAAACCAGGAGAAATCGCAGTATTATTCGATGATAAAAACAATCGTTTTATATACTATCTAGTCACAAAACAAGAATCTTATCAAAAACCTACTTATTACATGTTATGGAAATCCTTACACCAAATGAAGAATCATGCAATTAGAAACAACGTTAAGAAAATTGCAATTCCTAAATTAGGATGTGGTCATGATAAGTTAGAATGGGAAAAAGTTAAATCCATGATTAATTTTATTTTTAAAAATCAGAACATTGAAATCCTTGTATGCCATTTACAAAGAGAACCCAAAATTAATATTATTTCGGATATTCAAATTAAACCCCCACTAACAATGGTTAATGAACCCCAAAATCCTATCCCTGGAACTTCTTTTGACAATTCCCTTATAAACAAAGAAAATAATATCTACTCATGATTCTTCAGAAACAGAAACGATCCATTCTTCTCACGAAAATCCCATTTTAGGAGCTGCTTATGTTAATAAAAGTATTAATGTTTATAAAAATCAAGTTATTTTCAAATGGACAAATAAGGATAAACCCTATGTAACTCATGAAAAATTATTCGAAACAAAGAAACGATTTTTCATATTTATCAATGATAACCCTAATACTATAACAATTCAAGAAACTCTAAGAGATTATTTACCTCCAGATACATATTGCTTATATTTTCCTCATAAAGAACTAGAACCCTTGATTCTACGAATTTTTCAAGAAACTTTTAGGCATAATACCTACAAGCTTGTAATTTCTAATACATTACTTGAAGATGTAACCAACTTAGAAAAACAAAAAGAGATAATTAAGCGATATCACACTGTTAAAACTTCTCACAGAGGAATTACAGAAAATATTAAAAACATTAAACAATTTTATTATTGGCCAACATTAGAAAAAGATATTATAAATTTTATTAACACATGCGAAATCTGTCAAAAATCTAAATATGACAGACATCCATATAAAGTAATTTTTAAGCCAACACCAATAGGACAGAAACCATTTGAACATCTTTACATTGACATTTATTCCTTTATGTCCCAAAAATATTTGACAATAATTGATAACTTTTCAAAATTTGCAGCAGCTTACCCCTTAAACGAGAACTCTATTGAAATCTGTCAAAATTTAATAAAATACTTTTCACACCATGGTATCCCTAATATTATCACAACAGATAATGCCCAAAATTTTAAAAGTAATTTAATACAGGATTTATGTAAATTATATCATATTGAATTACATTTTACAACTCCATATAATCCAAATTCCAATTCACCCATCGAAAGATTCCACTCAACCCTTAAAGAAAGCTTAGTTACATTAAAACAAGACCATCACACAAAAACCAATCAAGAACTTATAGACATTGCTATACTAAATTATAATAATAGCATTCACTCTTCTCACGAGTATACACCTTTTCAAATTATTAAAGGAAATCTTAACTATCAATTAAACTTTGAGAAGAATCTGAACCAGATTCAGACAGATTATATTTATGAATTAGCTCAAACCTTAACAGAACTGAATGAGAATATTAATTTGAAACTAAATGCCAAAAAAGCTAATGTTTTATCAAAGTTAAACAATAATCGTGAAGATGACCCTGAAATTCCTGAGGGAACTCATCAATTTTTGACTACCCCTCAAATAATACATAAAGACAAATTAAAACCTAAATATTCGAAAGAATTATTCAAAGGACAGAGACATCCAAAAGACATTAAAAGAAGATAACTCTTTTACAGAACAATGAACAGTATCCTTCTGGTGATATTGTTACTCCCTCTAGCCAGCACCCAATATCAAATAGAGAAGCTGACGAATCCTGTGTTGCCAATCAAATTAGGAACTACATATATTGTTAATAACTATCATCACATATATTATCATGTAAATCTAACCAACTTCAAAAGATGTGCAAGAACGACTAAATTAATATTATTAAATATTTCTAATACATTGAAAAATCAAACAAACTCCTTGTATGACCTATTATTAGTAAGAACCAATAATTTACTAGAACACATTAGAACAACTGAAGAATTTATAAATCACTATTCTTCAAAAAGAATTAAACGTGGATTACTTAATGTGGTCGGAACAGTACATAAATACCTTTACGGGACTTTAGATGCCGACGACGGAGAAAGGTACGATAATTATATTAAGATATTGCAAGAGAACCAAGATACCTTACAACAAGACATTTCGTCCACTCAAACTATTCTTAAAAAAGTAACTAAAACTATCGATACACAATTAATTAATATTAATCAGAATCAAAAGCAAATACAAAAAAGATTCAATGAACTAATAAAATTAACCGAATCAATGATGGAGTTTATTTTATTGATTGATAACATTGAAAATAATATTCGGACCTTAGAAGAAATACGTACGAATCTCCAAACTGCAATTAACTTTGCTAAAGTCAACGTGATGCATTATAGTATTCTAAAGTACAATGAATTAAAAGAGGTTGTCTCTAAGATTAAAATTGAAGAAAGAATACCGTTTGATAATATCGTTAAATTTTATGAAGTAGCACATGTCGATGTAACTATTAAAAATAACATAATTATATTTTATATTGCCATACCATTAATAATTAATAAACCATATATGATGCATCGAAAGATGTAAAAAGATTGAAGAAATAAATTTATGTCTTGAGAGTCAGTTAAGTAAGAGTGAACCTTGTGTAGCCAAAACGATTAATTTAACAAATCATTGTCCCTTAACCCCAATTTATCATAAAGAAACGTCTATAACTCAACTACCAGACAACTCTCTTATAGTATTGCCATCACCAACAGAGAAATTATCCTTCCAATGTCCAAATCAACAAACTATCGAAACAATTAATGAACCATCTTTAATAATTCCGCAACAATGTATGGTTAAAACTAAAAACAAACATTTTGACTCGCAAGAAATAAATACTATAAATTTAAGATTGAAATTACCACCAGTACAGATAGATAAAGCTTTAATTCAAAGGATTGAACCGCTACAATTAGAAGAAATAAACTTAGATTCTATTCACGATGACCTAAAACATATTGACACCCTTAAAATTCACCCCCTTAAACACTTTACTGTAGAAACAGGAGTTTCTGTATTCAGTGTAATATTTATTATCATAATTATTGTAATAATTATAATTATATTGTATTATTATTGTAAAAATAAACGAAAACCTAAAGTGAGCATAGAACTCAAAACCCTCGAAAAGGTTACCCCCTTTTCTCAAACTTAGGAAGGGAGGAGTTATATGGTCATTATAGCTGATTAGTCTAATAAATATAAGAGATATATATGTAACCTTAGACATAGTGCTGCATGTGCAGTTTTTTCATATAAATATACGTAGAGTTGTAATAGAATTTAGATCATTAGTTACTCTTGTTTGAAGCACATCGAATCTATAAATTTGTTAAATATACTTTTGTTAATAAATAAAGTTTTTTTTTAAGACTTAACAAACAAAGTTATTTAACTCCAGCTCGTTTTCTTCTTTGTTTACACTACAATCTTTGCATTTCCAGGTTTCAGTATCGGTTACCACTACTTTTGATAAATTTTGAAAACATTTGGCATGTAATACCGTTTGGCAATTTATTATATTGCACTTCACTATACCAATTTTATTGTTGCAGTAACTACAAATTTTACAATTTTTATCCGTAGGATCCGAATCGCCGTCCGACTCGCCCGCCATATTGGATTGTTCGTCCTATACTACTACTATAACTTTGTCATTTTACATGGAACACCCTGTATATTCTCCATCATAATAGTAGCTTTTCCTATTCCCCATCAAACAGTATTAGGTTTCCCTATACCTATCTCTTATATTGAAAGAGAAACGTGAACTACTGTAAAATACTACCAAACTGAAATATTTTATTCAAAAAATAATTAATCAAGGATGCGGTTGTCATTGTTTTTGTAAGTAATAAATATTAGAGTTACTTCTGTCAAAAATAATGAAGACATGGCCTTGCTTTATGATGTATTTGTAAATTTGAGCTTCTTCAGCTGGTTTTATTATTTATTTGATTGTAAACTAATACTATAATGACGGATTTCTCGATTAAAGAAAGAGTGGATATGATTTTGACCGTAGGAGAATGTCAAAGTAATTGTTTTTTGGCGTCTCGAGTTTATGCTCAAAAATATCCAGGTCGAAGACATCCCGGTAAACGGAATTTCGAGAGGCTTTTAACTAGGTTTCAAGAGACAAGCAATAGGCAGTATTTGATAAAGAAGAAAATTAATTTTTGGTATTAGGATCCATTGTTGAGAATCCTGGTACAAGTTCGAGGAAAATTTGTCAACAAACCACCATAAGTAGAGGTAGCGTGTAGAGGATTCTCAAAAATAAACATAAATACCATCCCATCGGGTCCAAATTCATCAATATTTGTGCGAGCGAGATTTTCCGCAATTACTGGACTTTTGCATGTGGGCTCTGGATATTTAGGCGAAAATATTGACTTTTTTGTATACGTTCTATTCACTGGCGAATGTCATAATAATGGAATCGTAAATAGACAAACCTAATTTCCATTATTATGATACTGAAAACCCACATATTTTTCATACTGCTAATTTAAGGCCAATCCTTTGAGGAGAGAGAAAATATGTAGAAGAAGATGGTCATCTCCTGAAGCAGTTATTATATTTTTTTAATAAACCGTAATGATAATCAGATAATTAAAATTTTAATAAATAATAATGATAATCAGACAATTAAAATATAAATATAACTCAACTTTCAAAGAACGTTAGAATATCTTAAAAACCGGAAGAGATGGATATAGGGAAACCTAATACTGATCGATGGGGAATAGAAAAAGCAACAATTTTGATGGAAAATATACAGGGTGTTCCATTTAAAATAACAAAGTTATAGTATTGTGAAATGAAGAATATTAGAGCTCATCCACAGAAACGCCCTGTACATTCTCGTTGAATTCTATCATGAGCATTCAATAGAACAAGGTAAGCCAAGTTAAGTCCGGAAATTGAAATCTCAACCTACCTACCTATTTATTATAATCAGTTCCTTAATTTTTAATTTTGATTTATACATATTTTTATGAAAAAATGTCACTTGAAATTATATCTATGAAAAAAATATTTTCAATAGCATTTAAATCTTTTTTGAATTTTTCTTAAAACCTTTGAAGCCTACCAATTTGAAACTACCAGGTTACTTAATCATACTGATTTTCCATTTTTTTCTTAGTCAGTTAACGACGTTAAGTTTGGTTACAATAATAAAAAATATAATAAATTGAAAACCATATATATCAGCTTATATTTCAAGAGCGCATATTTTCCCCATCCCGGCAATATAGGGTTTTCAAGTTTTTCACTATTCCAAAAAAATCTGAATTAAATCGTCACCCTGTAGGTATTATTCAAAATTAACAAGTGCGGATTATTCTCTCGTGACCCAAAACTCACAAAAACACTTTCACGTCAGGCTCTCTAAACTACGTGCCATATAAAGGCGCCTTAACACGATTTCTCAATCCTCCCCTTTGTATAATATATACTATTTACAATCCAACATACTCGCCTTGGACAGAACATATTTGATTGAAATTCATCATTACCTCTATTTATCTTTAATCAACACCAAATCGGTTCTGTATGTCTTATATAGATAGGTAAGTACCTGGTACCTGCTATTGCTATGTTGCAATTACTATTTGAAATTCATCATAAGAAAGATTTTCAAATTATAAATTCGTCGTATAAACAGCGCAACTTCTTTTAAAAGTTATTTTCTAATCAAATGGACTAGCTGCTCGTATATTGGGCGGCAAAAAGCAGCCGCGTATAAGAGCTGCTGCAGGTCGCAACAAAGGTCTTCGTGATTTTCAGATTGTTTTGACTTGTGTAGTTGATACTTGGCAAAAATAATACATTTTTAAGATATTTTACAAACATTGCTGCTCCTGGCATATTCCTATCTTGAATTCTTTTGGCTAGAATTCTAGTGAATACCTAAGTACCTAGCTACTTTAAGAATGGTACTCAGTAATGTTATTCCTCTGTAACTTATTGGGTTCTTTTTTATCGTTTTTTTTGAATATTGGTATTGCTCATTCGCTATTCTTCAAGTACGTTTCATCCTTGGATAACCTTATTAAAAAGATTAGTTATTTCATTTTGTTGCGGATATTCGTTGCATTTGTTTATATACGGAAAATTACACATTTATTTTGGTTTAGTTGTTAAAATGAAAAGGAGGTAATTTTTAAACTCTGAATCGAAAATACCTACTTTTATACTTAGAATAATAATAATTACTTACGGACAAGCATAATTACGTAAATTAGTATGTTTTTTATGATCGAGCGATATTCACACACGTGTCAGAGAATACATACGTCTTCTATTTATAAAAGCAATAACTAGCTATAATAATTTATTACACATAGTTCATGTCAGAAATCCTTCATAGGAAATATTGTAAGCGATAGGAATACAAGGTTGTTTCTGAAAATACGGAATTGGTGAAGGTTGGCAGCTTCTCATTAAAAGTACTATTCACATAGTCTAGTTTTTGGCAACTGTCATAAAAATATAAATTATAGGTACTTGCTAGGTTTGTAAGAATTACTTCAATCAGTAGGTATAGGAAATAACACCGATGAGTTTGCCAATACATATAATTTTACGTTCCACGCGTCAACTTTTCGTAAATTGTAACCATATACCTAGGTATATTTTGTTTTCTGACCGATTTCAAAAAAGAAGGGGGTATACAATTCGTTTGTACATAGTTGTGCTTTTTTATTTTTTTTTATGCATGGCTGTTCGCGCGTTTTGCATAGTAAATGTGCTCCCATTTTGATGATTCATTTGAAAGAGAAGAGTGGTAGTTAACCATATTCTGAAAAACTCAAATCCGAAATCTCCTTCCCTTCAAAAACTGTCCCCAAAGATGTTGAAAGTGGCAATTTTTCTCGAAAATCTGAGACGGCAGAATTAAAGATTAGACCATACCTATCCAGAAACATTTAAATTGAATTTGTTTTTCAAAAGAGTTACAGTTTTCGAGTTACAGCAATGGTAATAATTAAAATATAGGTATTTCCGCTATAAAGAGCATGCGTGTATATATCTTGATCAACTTCGTTATTCGTTAATGGGCATGCTCAAACAACTTTCACATAATGGCGGCCGTCCAACATTTTGAGAAATTCTCAAAAACTTGTCATTTGTTAAATGTAATCAGAAAGATTTCTGTCTAGCTGTCGTCCTCGATTTCATCCGCGAACAAATTTGGACACCCTTATGTCACTGATAAAGTAAAACTAATAATAATTATTAGTGAAAATAAACATTTGTCGGATATAATAGCCTATAGTTTTCTCTGAATAGGCTTCAACAAGACAAAGAAAGTAGCATTAATCAAATAAACTGAGATCAAAATTTCAAAAATTGTTTTTCTGACATGCAAATAACCATATAAACTCAACCAAAATATTCTATATCTATTCCGAAATAACCGACAGACATGCGGGCTACAGACGGACAGATTTTTTGCTACTTAGCAAAGTTCGACCTAATTTTATTTCTAGAAATATTGTTAAAGTTTTCATATATCTATCCGTGTCTGTCTGTCCTCATTTCTGTTTCTCCAGTTAGTTTTCCCAAACCCCTCAACGGATCTTTACGCTTTTCACTATCGATTATATAGAGAATTTTTCACAGATGGTTTATATGTAAAATACATTCTAAGTTTGCATTTGGTAGATAAAATGAAATGTTTTTTAATCAAGTCGTAAAAAATTTTGTTTTCGGGCATTTCGTGGCTTTTACTCTGCTCGCTGTCGTATAATATAGGATCTTGCATCTCCGTTAATAGAAGTATCACACTTTTTGAAGGCGATTTTAGTAAATAATTGTAGTTCTTCAAATTGGAATCTATTGTATTTGTATACCATTCTCTATCCATGGCGATTTCTTGCGTCTTTGTTAAAACTGATGCCTAGATATATACCAAACTGTACTTGGACGTACCCATCAGATTTTCCACGTGCTCAAGCTAATTTATAAACAGATCAAACTTCCTAAGAAATTGATTTGAACATGTGTCATTGAATGTTTAATCAAACTTAGGATGTCTATACTGAAAATTGTAAAAGAGCACAAGAAATTTGGAAAATTAAAGGCTATATTTTGTATAAATATTTATTTATTCATTTTGATTATAATAATCAGGCTCTCTCCAAACATTATTCACCAAATGAATTTAAACTTCTTCAAAGATGAATAATCCAAGTTAATTTAGGCTTACGTAGTAATCCAATTGTTTAGGAAAAATATTATCTCATTCTGCACGAATTGAATAAAATATTTTCTGACAAAATATCATCGAAATGATTGGTCTGATCATATTATAATGAGATATAGATGTATTTCGATTAACAAAATAACTACTCTCATAAGGAATGAAACAGACATGACAATTAACTTAAAAATATTTAAATAGTAAAATCACAAAATTATAAGATTAGATTTGATCACCAGTCTTCATACTTTTCAAATAAAATTATCAATAGGACCCAGCCGCAATTCAGTCGAGACTTGTTTCGTAATTTTCAATAGATAAAATAAACATCATGCAGGTACAACATGTTCAAGTAGCAGGTTCATAATTGCATATCACAGAAAATTGTTCCGCCCCCAAGCTTCGAGCCAACCATTCATTTTTCAATGCAGCTAGTTTTACACAATCGACTGTGAATTTAGCATACAAATTGGTATGTACCGCTCGTCCCATACCTTCCAGTATTATGAGATCCACAGTTTTCATCATATTACACAATTCTGTAACAAATAAACATTATAAAAAATGATAAAGCAGCAATCTATGCTGTATGAACCTTTTGAAAGATTTCGAAGGTCTAAACAGGGACCTCTTTGGCCATTCTCGACGGTAACTAATTGACCATTACTGATAGATTCTCGCAAAATGCTACAGTGTTTTGCCGCTTGGCAACAATAAACATTTAACTCATCGTAGGTGACATCATTAAGTGCTGGATAACTATTAGCTGACAAAATTACTTTGGTTCCTTGTGATAAAAGTTCTCTAGCCAACGGTAGTATTCCTAAAATGAAGTCTACTCCCGAATTGTCCACAAAAATGACACACTGTCGGTAAGGCTCTTTCTAGAATCAAAGAAACAACAGATTTATAAGTATTAACAGAATATTCGGACAGAAAAGTGAGGGTGTATATAAAATTGATTAAATTAATCTAGATAAGAAGCATTATAAATAATTTTTATATTTTCAATCAAATTTGTTCATTTGGCGTAAGCCTTTTGAACTATGCGATTCCAAATACCTTTTCTCAATGATAATAGGATTTTTCCTGCGAAACATTTTTAGCATGAAATCTAGACGTGACTATTAATGATGATAATCACCAGTGTGAATTGAGGGATAGTCTACAATTGGCATGCAATCACTATCGCTACTATGTGTCTCTCTTAATAAAAAATATGGTAGATAAAATAGACATGTATTACCAAAATAATAATAATTATCGGTTAAATTTAGATATAGAAATTATATTAACGAATTTACAAAATGATCGATTAATTTGATAAAATTGTATAGATAAACCTTAGAGTAGGTACTTTCAACAGCCGAATACATTTAATACCTAGCTAATATATGGAATAACATAAAACTAATAAATAATTATTTTGCCAAAAGCCATTAGTAATAGATTAAAGAAATACTATTGTTTGGCATACAGAACAATATATTACTCTCATGAACATAATCTTATTATAAATACGACTTGACGGAATCAAACAGTAAGACACGAAGTAAGACAATAATAATACCTTTTCTACTGTTTATAATAGAATTATTAATTATTTGAAATGAATTTAATCGCTTCTATATCATCAAATAGTCAAAAATATTCTAAACCACCTGATATTTTCTAAAATTTATATACTCACCTTCAATCTTGCGACCCATAAGTCCAATTTGTCATAAAACCATGGTCTTTTCTCAATAATTTTGATCGCTTCTGATAAGTCAAATGACTGAGTTGTTTCCAATATATCTGCAACTGCTTTTGCACCCCAATCAAAGACATTACCAGCTAATACTCCCCTAGTGAGCTCTAACCATTTTTGTTCAAAATCATTTATTGCATCTATCTCATTTATTCTGTCCTCGAATTCAAGTACAGCCTGTTTAGTTTCTTTCTCTTTCTGATTCAACCAAGCATCTTTAAAATTATTGGCACGCAAATTGTCTTCATTGAATTCAAGTAATGTTCTTATACTAAGAGGTTTCAATAGTCTAAAAGATTAGATGAGATGATAAAACATTATACCAATAACTTAAAGTACTTACGATGGATCCACAATCAGTTGATTGACAAAGCTATGAAATTTTTCGAAACAAATTTCTGCTTTCTCCGTAGCTCTGGCATCATCCGGATTGAGGTCCTTTGCCTTTACTACGAATTTCTTCACCATTTGTTCCAGACAAGGCAACCAATAGTTTCTTTCTTCAATATTATTGATAAGGTCAACTGTATCAGGATTATATGTTTCTGGATTTTTTAATAACGGACATACATATTGTTCTTCGTTGCCTGTCATAGTAGCTTTAAATTAGTTTTTAGAGAAACCACCAGATGAGATGTATGAAATGATAACATGCACTACTATCAAAAGTTGTATAAATATTTAATCAGTAAATTCAAACAACAGATCCACATAATGCACATAATCTGATAGAAAACATAGCACTTTAAACACTTAAACAGAAATATTGGATTAAATGAATGCAAATAAAAAAATGTAGGTGTTGCCAATAACTATTATCTACAAACACAAGTTATGAACAAAAATTATAAATAACTTTTGAAACTTCAAACATTGTAAAATTTGAGATCAAAGTTTTTCATTCTATTTTGTCTTTGTCTCTCAATGTCGTTTTATGGTCGACGTTGGAGGTGGTGTTCTCTGGGTCGACGACATTGACGATTGACATTGACATCTGTCGTTCCCACAGAATACAGAATCAGAGACAGACAGTACACACAGCATAAGAAAAAATAGCTGTGCAGTAAACTTTAACTCGAACTCGATCCATGGTACAAGTACAAAGAATACACGATCCTCTATGGGCAAGCTTTCTTCGCCCTTACCATATAATCTTCTTAGAGCCCTTAGACTATAACTAGTCTAAGTTAAAGCATATTACAAACGATACCCTCCGGTTTTTGTGCCACCTCCACCATGTTAATGATCCTGTCTAAATATGTTCTTACTTCAAAGCTGCTGAACCATAAATATATATAATATATAACACGAAGACTGGATTTTCTCTGGACTCGATATATTAATTTACATACCTACATCAGAGAAAACGATGGTTGTCTCTGCCTAGATGTGCTGAACGGATTTTAGCAAACGTGTAGGTTTATATTGTTCTATGTTAGCAAACTAGAGCACTGTATCGCTCTGAGCATACTAGATGTCGTTGAAAGCACGATAGAATTTTTAAATCATGGTTGAATGAAGTTCTTTATGGTGGCTTAAGAAGCTCTATAGACAGGAGAAATAACACCTGTGGAGGGGGTGACGCTGTGAACGACGGCAGGGTCGTGGCCTAAAAATCGGGTTTGCGCATAACGACAGTGCGCACCTCCATATGTTTTCTTTGTCATATAATATTTTATCTATGTTCTCTGTCTCTGTGACAGTGAAAACTTTGAACACTGAAACGTCAAACAATAAGATTTAGCATGACTTGATTTTGAATTTAAAAATACATCGAAGATATATGACACGTGCGCATTAACGTAGTGCGCATACCCGATTTTAGGCCACGACCCTGCCGTCGTTTGGGGAGTCAGCGCGTCACATGGTTTTGTATAGACAGTTGAATCTCCTGTCTATAGAGCTTCTTATGGTGGCTTTATCACTTTTCTTAGGCAAACACCAACAAATCGATCTGGTTATGATTGTAATTTAGTATGTTGCCACTAGAGGGAATTTTTCGTTATTAGGGCAGAAATTGCAAAATGTTCATAGACCTCTATGGAAATTTCTCCAATAAATTTAATCTACCTATTGATATCGGTTTTTTGCTACGACAGAATAGAAAAATGATTACCAAAAAAGCCACTGGAAACAAAAAAAAACAAACATTTTATGAGAAAATTCAATGGGTTTTAATAAGTTTTTCAAAATTCTCTCTTTTTTTTTTTGAAAGCAGTAATGGTTGGTGGATAAAAATATAAACAGCTTGAATCGTCAACAATTTTAGAGTAGAATAGAAAATAGCTTTATTTCAAATTAAATCTTTACAATATGTACACGTTTGCATGGTATCACAAAAATTACAAATGAAATGGCGTCCGATCACTAAATAGTAGTCTACATGCCATGATACTAGAACATAGTTATCATGTCTACATACTAACACACTCTTCTAAACAATATGATTCTAAATCTAATTAAAGTTATTTTGATTTCATTTTAAATCGTTTAAATTTTCGTATACTTTTTAGTTGGTGGGTCAGCGTGTTGAATATTTAGATACACATGTAGGACGATGGATATTTTTCGGTCATTGTTAAGCTATGAAAGGGATAGTCTATATCCAAAGTTCTAGTATTATAAGTTATATTTGTGTTAAAAATTAGTAGAGTCTTTGTTTTTAAATAAATTAGACATTCATGTAAGTATAAGTCAAAAAGTTAAAAGACGCGTCGACTTAAAAATCCTTTAGGGCTGCGGTAGGTACCATTAGATAAAAATATAAGTTAGCAACTAAAATTGATGACGATTCATCCTGTTTGTATTTTTTGACCGACGAACCCCGAACGGAGGAGGTATACAATGCGACTGTCTTATTTTTTTTGGTTCGTGCGCGCCTTTTATATAGGTAGTGAACGTACTCCGATTTTGATGATTTTTGATTCATTTGAAAGAGGAGGCTTGAGAAATGGTCCCATATTCATAAAAATGCAAATCCGAAATCTCTTTCCCTCCGAAACCCGCCTCCGAAGGGGTGGAGGGGGCAAATTTTCTCGAAATTTGAAAATCTGAGGTACCTAGTAGGTATAATTAAACATAGGACAATATCCGGAATCTTTTAAATTGAACATTTTTTCAAAAGAGTTACGGTTTTCGAGATAGAGGCATGTTGAATCCTGAAATATATGTATTTTTGCTATGTGAAAAGGGCAATTTCTTTCGAAAATTGAAAATCTTTGGATACTACTACATGAAAAACAATTATTTGTAGCAACATTTATAATAAACATTTTTTCCTTAGAGTTGCGGTTTTCGAGTTAAATCGGTGTTAAAATGGTAACATCCAAAATATTTGAGCATATTTCCGCAGCGATGTTTTGAGATCTCAATAATAACAACTACAAGCAGCAAAGAATATACGTGGGTAATAGGATAAGTACTATCTTCATTCATTATTGAACGTTCAACGATTTTCGTGACTTATGTTACACTCAAAAGTGTGAAATAAATATTTTTTTACAAAAAATTGAACCGACGTTATTAGTTGGTGCACTGAAAAGTATAAAATAATATGAATTCTATTAGTGCTGGTATTTGTGAACAGTGAAGTTGGTGCCAAAAGTTATCAATCTAACTGCAACTGCACAACTTCAAAAGTAACAGCACCAATAGAACTAATCCTACCTATTATTTTATACTTTTCAGTGCACCAATTGGACCGACGTTATTGGTCCAATTAGAAAAATATTTATCATCGTTCCTAGTTATGAAATAACTCAAATGACAACCATTACTGATTTTCATTTTTATGTTTTAAAATCGATTATCTTGCATTGAAATTTTTTTGAATGAATTTCAAAATATAGAATTTTTAGAGAAAATATTGAGAAACTTATTAAAATCTATTGAAATTCCTCATTAAATTGTCGTTTTCGATATTTTAGGTTAGGTGCACGATATCAAGGTGTGGTTTTCAGTGGCTTAGTGTGGATTTATGCAGCCTAAAATAACAAATAGCAAATAACAATTATCATTTGACAAATAACAAATATGAGTTGAAGTTCTTATTTTTCAATGACAGTGTTTATGCAGCCACGTAACAATTATCAAATAACAAATAACAAATAAGAAGTTAACCAACTTTTAAGTGTGCATTTATGCAGCCTAAAATAACAAATAGCAAATAACAATTATCACGTAACAAATAACAAGTATAGAAAAATTTACCATTTATGCAGATCAAATTAACAATTAGCAATTTGAATCTAGCTTCACCTACTTCATAATAAACAACTTTTAAAATGTTCAGTGAAATAGAAGAGGTTGCGGTATTTTTTTCTCTGTTAATTTTGCTGACAGCAAGTTTTTTTATATAATGATATAAATAAGAATGCGGACTGAATAGAAAAGTGTTTTTTTGACAACCTCCTAAAATCAACGATTTTACAAGATCATGAGGGATTTTTTCATAAACTAGAATGACTCCATAGCAGTTTGACGTATTGTTATGTCAAACCACCGTTCACAGATTGCTAATTACTCCACAGTGTATTCACATATTTTGTTTTCAGCAGTTGATTATTCGTTGAATTATCTTTCGGAGGGATGTTCAATCCAAGGAATTGCTCGGGAAAATGTCTAACAAGGTCCAGAAGAACAGCATCATCGATTATTAATTTATGGTCTTCAATATCCATTTTGAAATAATACCTATATTTCAACTAAAACCTCTGATAAACAACAAATGCACAAAACGTAACCTAACCACATGAATTTGTTTTGGGTTTTGACAGGAATTATATTAAATTTCGTCATCGGATGGGCCAATCGGCGGTCATCTGCGTATTAGTTGCGCACAATAAGAAAATCTCGTTCAATTAACGTAGAAAGTTAAAAGTTGGTTAACTTCTTATTTGTTATTTGTTATTTGATAATTGTTACGTGGCTGCATAAACACTGTCATTGAAAAATAAGAACTTCAACTCATATTTGTTATTTGTCAAATGATAATTGTTATTTGCTATTTGTTATTTTAGGCTGCATAAATCCACACTAACTTTCTACGTTAATTGAACGAGATTTTCTTATTGTGCGCAACTAATACGCAGATGACCGCCGATTGGCCCATCCGATGACGAAATTTAATATAATTCCTGTCAAAACCCAAAACAAATTCATGTGGTTAGGTTACGTTTTGTGCATTTGTTGTTTATCAGAGGTTTTAGTTGAAATATAGGTATTATTTCAAAATGGATATTGAAGACCATAAATTAATAATCGATGATGCTGTTCTTCTGGACCTTGTTAGACATTTTCCCGAGCAATTCCTTGGATTGAACATCCCTCCGAAAGATAATTCAACGAATAATCAACTGCTGAAAACAAAATATGTGAATACACTGTGGAGTAATTAGCAATCTGTGAACGGTGGTTTGACATAACAATACGTCAAACTGCTATGGAGTCATTCTAGTTTATGAAAAAATCCCTCATGATCTTGTAAAATCGTTGATTTTAGGAGGTTGTCAAAAAAACACTTTTCTATTCAGTCCGCATTCTTATTTATATCATTATATAAAAAAACTTGCTGTCAGCAAAATTAACAGAGAAAAAAATACCGCAACCTCTTCTATTTCACTGAACATTTTAAAAGTTGTTTATTATGAAGTAGGTGAAGCTAGATTCAAATTGCTAATTGTTAATTTGATCTGCATAAATGGTAAATTTTTCTATACGTGTTACTTGTTATTTGTTACGTGATAATTGTTATTTGCTATTTGTTATTTTAGGCTGCATAAATGCACACTATTTGGACATATTATTTTTTTTTACAAATCCAGAAACATAAGTACTAGATTAGAATCATAACCAGTAACGTAAAAAATCTCTTCTCAACAACACATAGTTTCCTAAAATCCGTTCAGCAGCTTTAGTTTACAGATGTTTATTTACAAAAACATTTGACTTACCTCACCACCATTTTAGAGACAAGGAAAAAATTGATATACAGACTCGAATTTATCTTGACTTTGAGAATAGTTATTTATTATAAAAGGGAGAAAAGTATATTTTAGCTCGAAGTTGTGTATACAGAATCATTGCGCAATAATGCAGAAAGATTAGCAAACTTGATTGCAGTGATGGACAATCTGAGTACCTACTATTTTTTTTAGATGGTCAAATTTACATATAAATCTTCTGATTTTCTTAGTTACATCGTAGACATGAGGATACCATTTGAGGTTGTTATCAATTGTTTTTCCATGATATTTCGTAATAGAACTTTCGTTAATAGAGTCGGTCGGAGTTTGGTCTTGTAGTTTTGTTGGCAGAAAAGGCAATGTATATGTTTTTTTGAAAATTCAGAGATAATTTGTAATAATCTAGTCAGTTTTTAACTTTCCTGATTCCAAGGACAACTTTACCTCTGACTCTATTCCAATCACACATAGTTGAAGAGCAGGGGACCTAATACCGCGCCTTGGGGTTTACCCATTTTTACCACTCTCACTATTTCTTATTTTCAGTATCTTGGTTCTGTTTTCAATGTAACTTTGAAAAGAATCCAACGCTGTACCTCCTTACACCATATCATTCAAGATTATCTAGTAGTTTGTTATGGGGAACAGTATCAAAGGCCTTTGCCAAGTCAATAAAAATTGGGGTGCATTTTTTATTCTTGTCTAAGCTTATTTTAATGTTGTTAATGAGACTGAATATAGCAACAAATTAAAATAAGATAATTTGACATTCTGAAAAAGTTAATTTTAACAGTATTTATAAATAGTTCATTGTAGTATATCATTAGCTTATGTAAACGATACTCTTTCTCTCATATTCACTGCGAGAAAGATATATTTGAAAATTGATTTTTCAGTGCATGAATTTAGCTAAGCTAACAATGCAGTGCTTTTTTGTTAATGAAACATGATGTATACCTAACCCATTATTATCAGTATTCACTTGTATCTTTAAATATGTTTTTGACAACTTGAGACTTCAGTTTTTTTGCGAGAAGTCAATTCATGTTCCCTTGCAGTTTATGTTTTGTCCTCTATGCTGTCGTATGACCGAAATTGCTTTTTAATGGATCTTTATTAAGCGGAAGTTCTAGGAAGTATTTGATATCTTGAGAAAAAATAGTAGATAAATATAGCTTATATCAATACAGCCTCCTCTCCTGAAAAGCACCCTTTTTATTTCCAGAATCATTTCCATCTAGAAATAGATGTGCCTGGATTTCATTGTCACTCCGCCGTTCAAACTCTTTGTTCCAGAGGAACTATAAGATTCCACCCTTTCCACTGTCAAAGAAATTATTGAGAATTTTCAATACTTTAGCTGCTTCCACAGGTCTCTGGTTCATCACTTCTATTCCATCGAATAAGATAAGAAACAATTATTATGATATGAATTTTGAGATAGGTATCTATAAATATGCTAGCTAGCAATATGTATCTACCTACTACACAATGTGGAAATAAAGTAGGTTCGACAACTTTCTTTTTGGGAAAAAAATTTGAGTGGTGTTTTGTCATTTGTTTTATAAGATAGCCCATATTTTGTAATATTAATTTGGATTAGGGGAGCGGCGGGTATTGCCGTACATGCGGGTAATCCCGTACATGACAGATTTTCCATTACGCCATCTATTTTATAAAAGCTTAAATATAAAACGAATGCATCCTTAGATGTTTAGTAGATAGCTGCAAGAATTGGAGATCTACCTATTAACAGAAACTTTCTACAGCAAAACAAAGTTTATAGCATGGCGCCGTATATGACCGCTGTGACTTTTTAATTACTACGAACAGTGATTGAATGGGTTTTACAAAACATTGCTGTCAGTGTATGAACAACTAATAGTCGGCGTTGACTTTACATTGAAAGGTAAGTTGAAATATTACAAATAACATCGTAGAAAGATATTTTAATCTACGTAGCATATTCGGGTATTCCCGTACGCACGTACGCCATTACCCTCCAATGTACGGTATTGTCCTCTTGTGTACGGCACTGTACGACTATATTTTCGTTGGCTATGAACATCTCATAGAGCACTGTTGTTTGTTACAGATGCCAAATAAAAGGAAACGGATTACAGAAAAATGTTCATGGTCAGAAGAATCCATGAAGTCGGCTTTGGAAGCTGTCGAAAATGGAGCAGCACAAAGAGAGACTGCACGTCGTTTCAACGTACCTTTAAACACATTACGAGATAGAATAAAGAAAGGTCATTATTATCCTGCAAGGATGGGAGCTCGAACAGTTTTTACGGAAGAACAAGAAAACGAAATTTGTCAACATTTGCTGCATTTGTCAAAAATGTTTTTTGGTTTAACTCCCATCCAGACTCGACAAGCTGTTTTCGAGTATGCTGCAAGGAACGCCATACCTAACAAATTTAATAAAGATAGGAAGATGGCGGGTAAAGACTGGATGTCTAGTTTTCTTAAAAGGCATCCCAATCTCAGCTGCAGAAAACCTGAGGCTACATCAATTAACCGTATTACAGGTTTCAACAAGGACGAAGTTGACAGATTTTACGAAAATTTAATTTCTTTGATGGAAAAGTACAAATTTGGACCAACTCGCATATTTAACGTAGACGAGACTGGCATCACTACAGTCCACAAGCCTACAAAAATTATTGCTGGCAAAGGAGTTAAGCAAATCGGTATTGTGACAAGCTGGGAAAGGGGAAAGAACGTCACCGTTTGTTGTTGCATGAGTGCAAGTGGCAGTTTTACACCACCTTTATTCATATTTCCCCGCCTCAGAATGGCTCCTTCTCTTGAAAGAAATGGTCCACCAGGGTCTATCTACAAATGTACGAAGAATGGATGGATGACCGAGGAAGTTTTTCACATGTGGCTTCAGCATTTTGTTAGTACAAATAAACCAACCAAAGAAGATCCAGTCCTATTAGTTCTGGACAACCATTGCAGCCACATATCTCTCAGAATTTACAACTTCTGTAGGGAGAATGGTGTCGTGTTATTGTCTTTACCTCCACATTCTTCACACCGTATGCAACCGCTTGACCTAACATTCTTCGGACCACTTAAGAAAGCATATGATATAGAGTGTGATCTATTCATGAAATCAAACGCATATGAAAAAATAACAATGTATGACATCGCGCAATTATTTTCTAAATCTTATATGAGAGTTGCTAACCCATTCTAAGGCAATTAAAGGATTTGAAGTCTCTGGAATATATCCAATCAACCGCAATGTTTTCTCTGAAGAGGATTTTTATACTTCATCTAATGAAAATGCGTCATTTTCTAGATCGCCTCCTCAACGAAGCATCTCAAAAGACCAACCAAATTCTTCATCTGATCAATTAGGTCTCTCAGCACCAACAGAAACGTCTTTTCATGATATAACTCCGCTTCCAAAGAAAGTTTCTTCTATGAATGGCCCCAAACAGAATCGTAAAAAGCAGAGATCTGAAATTCTCACATCAACGCCTTTAAAGGAACAGCTAGAAATTGCCGAGCTCAAAAGAAGAGAAAATGAAAGGAAGAAAATGGAAGCGGCATGCAAGAAAAAAAAGGGAAAGTTGGTAAAGGATAACGTGAGAGTCAAGACTGTTAAAAGAAGAATAGTAGAATCATCAAGCAATACTGATGTTAGTGAATCTGAGATTTGCAATGACGATGAACTAGACGAGGCTGAAAATATCGAAGGTGATGAAATCTGTATTATTTGTCGGGAATATGGTAAAGATGAAGAATGGTATCGTTGCGTTTCCTGTGGACACTGGGCCCATAAGTTATGCACCGGATATGATAGTCCTAAACACTATATTTGCGACTACTGCCCAGGTTTACAGCACTGAATATTTAGTATGCACCACATTTTTTTATTCTGTTTTATTTTCAAGCTGAAGGATCTTTATTTTGTTGTATGCTACTGATGTCATTATTTTTATAACAAATATATTGAGTTTCTTGCAATTTTTATAAGTAGTTTATATATGTACGGTAATACCCGCAATGGAGGGTAATGCCGCACATGGAACGTTTTTTGGAATCTTCATTTTTACATTCCTGGTTTAACATCAATTTATTTATTTCCACCGGATATCACTACGGCGAAGCTTAGGCTACGCCCACACCAAATTTTGAAACTATATCTGCCCAGGTTTTTGTGTAATTAATTTTAATGCTTAAGTGTACGCCAATACCCGCCGTTCCCCTATTCTTTTTTTTCAATGGTATAAGAAATTCAAATAATTAAAAAAATGGTGTATCCACACGATTTTTCTACCGCTCACAAACAAATTCCATTAAAGGGCCTCGATACCCAGATATAGATTAGGTATATGAATTTTTCTGTTTAACGTCCGAGGTGAATTATGAAGGTTGATCCATTTTGTTGCGTATGTGGGTTCGCAGATAAGTGAGACTAATTTAGAGTTATTAAATTAACTTTATTTACACTCGAAATAATATAAATTACAACTTAACTTTACTATATTCGCACTAGCTTACTCGGACTATTCTATTATTCACACTATCTTTTACATTCTGCCTCTCATGCCGACAATTCTCCCATATATATATCCGACAAAGGATCCAGATCATTCGAGCGGCTTCTGGTCTTTGATTCGAAAGCCGTCACTGGACGTTTCCCGTTGTCGGCCTTCTAGGAGTAAATGCCGACATGCTGCCGTCGCTCTCTTTGTCAACGCCGCTTTCGATATTTCCAACCACAGCATAGATCTCGCGCTTTCTTCAAAAGGATAACGCCAGTTTGTAGCCAATACCGGCGGCTGTTCCCCTTGCACGTTACAACATGATACAATACCCGACAAACCTTAACAGGTGTATTACAGGTAGTGTTAACAAACAGTACAGCGATAATTAGCTGAAAAATTTAAGTCTATTATAACTCATTTGGTTTTAGACAGATATCATTTTAGAAAGAACAAATATGCCTGGAATTCACTGTAAAATTGCGGACCAATTTTTTTTATTTTCAATAGAGAAAATAATAACGAGCGAGCCCCCTTAAATATAGAAATGATCTGATAATGTCATGTCACCATCAATTTTTTTCAGCATGCCGTGAAAAACAACAATGGACATACCTACTCTATGTTGTCGTTGGAAGGTACCGTTTAGACGTAAGACGAAACAAAATTTGAAAGTTCATTTGAGCATAACTTTTTTACCTGCTTTCTCTTAGTGATACAAAACTGTAGCAGGCAATAAAGGGTTTTAAGCAGAATGTCTTAGAAAAGTATCAAAATAGTTTATAGAGCCGTTTCAACGCCACAGTCTTGAGCGTAAGCGTTTTTCAGCATTAAGCTGGCAACCAGTATATGCAGAATGCCCAATCTGTGTGACCTGTCAGGTGTATCGATACCTTCCAAAATTAAAAAAGAAATCGACAAAATCGATCCTACCGATTCCGAGATAATCTTGGCACAGATAGACAAATGGCTGAAAAGCAGTTTTCCGGACTTAGGAACCTCTGAAACGTAAACATTTGTTGAGAACCGGACTCCTAAAATTTTACACGATTACTTTTTCTTTGGTTTGTGCGCGCGATGTATATAAGTAGTAAACGTACTCCGATTTTGATGATTTTTGATTCATTTCAAAGAGAGAATACTTGCAGCGGGTGGTAAAACGGCCTTGAAAGTCAAATATAATAAATATATCCAAAAAGCAAATACAGTAATGTCCGCTTATAACGAACCTCAAGGGACCGACGAAAACGGTTCGCTATAAGCGATGTTCGCAATAAACGATAAATTGTAATTGTAATACATATAAGATTTTTTTATAGATACAGACAAGTACATATATATTTTTTTTCACTACATATAAATTTATGTATTAACATCTTTTTAAGAAACTAATTTTAAAAAATCATTTATTTTGAGTTGTTTTATTTTCTTGAAATGAATATCATTAATATGTACCTAACTCCACTTGGGCTAGTTGATCAAGAACATTTTGCGGAGTATCTAGTGACTGAAGAAAATTATGAACCTCATTGATATGTCGTATGCTTCTGCTGCAGTTGGAATTCGAATTATTTCCTGACTCTCAGATTCTTCATCCTCATCTTCATTTTCCGCACCGTCATCAACAATGTCAACTGCCTCGTTGCAGTCTTTTGACAATGTCATATTTATTTTTTAAAGTAAAAGATTTACGTGTTATCTTTGAAATTGCCTCGCTCATGATTATACGCCTCAAACACGATATATATATATATATATATATATATATATATATATATATTTGATTCTGAATTCTTGACTGGTTTATTATTTGATAAATATATATATATATATGTAGGTACATATTTTTTTATGTTTTAGTATATTATAATAGATGGGTATATATGCGTATACAGATTATACTGAAGAAGGATAATTAAAAAAAAAGAGTTTCGAGATCTCTAGATCAACTGATTGGTGAGAGAAATTTAGTTGATTCAAAAAGATCTTCATTTCATGTTTAACCTATTGTGAGATATAATACGATGATTTTTTCCTAACTTGTGTTTCGCCATTTGCTTTTTTGATATCACTATTTAAAATATATTAAATAACATGGACAATGTTTAAAATATTCTTACATGTTGATTTGTGAGAGAAATCAGCTTATCATTATCATTAGCTTCATTGAATGAATGGATGCTTTTCAGGATATTTTATATTGTGTATCTATCGTATTGTGAGAGAATACGATAAAGATGATATATGTTAATATTTCTCTATTAGATATATCTGCTATTTTAATAAATTTCTCAGGTTAATTTGTGAGAGAGATTGACTTGTTTTTTTTTGTTTTTTTTTTTATGTAATTGACGCTTTCCATTATTTCATTTTAAAGTTATGTATGTCGTATTGTGAGAGAATATGATTATATATATTTTTTTTTTTTTATTAAAGAAAAAAGTCGCATCCACCTTCCGGTTATTAGCGACATTACAATATTTAACTTAGATTAACAAAAAGAATACAAAGTACATCAAAATTTAACAATTTTATATCTCATGATATAAGTCTATATCCTTCATGTAATTTTTAAGATTAAGTAGATTACATGTTTCTCCTAATAATGTCTTAAGGTCTTGTGGCAAGTTATACTTATTTCTAGATAATGTATATTTTTTACAATCAATGAGAAAATGTTTCACTGTTAGAGTCACATCACAGACATCACATCTGGGAGCTTCGGTTCGTTTCAGCAGATATTCATGGGTTATTCTGGTGTGGCCAAGTCGAAGTCTGGTCAGAATTACTTGAGAATGGCGGTCTTTTGGTAATGATCTCCAAGGATAGATGTCACCTTTCACTTCACGCAGTTTGGATCTTGAGTTACACCATTCAGTATGCCATTTTGTCGATAATTTGTTCTTAAACCAGGCTTTCAAATCCGAGGCTACGCACTCCGAAAACTCACTAATTCTACCACAAGTCACGGCATTTCTCGCGTTTCGATCAGCTTCTTCATTACCATGAATTCCAATGTGTGATGGTATCCAGATGAAGTGAACAATCTTAGAAAAATTTTCGAGGCGGATGAGTTCTGCTTTAATTAATTTTTCAATAGGATGTTTTGGATATAGTCTCCGCAGTGATAAAATAGAACTTAATGAATCCGTTAGAATGACTGATTTCTCATAGTTGTAGTTGTTCAAGTATACTAATGCTCGGTATATTGCATATAGTTCAGCTGTGTGGATGCTGCTGAGGGGTGAGAGTTCATATTTTTCAACAGTTTGACCTATAACTACTGCACATCCCGTTCCTTCTGAGGATTTGGAGGCATCAGTGAAAATTGTTTGAAAGTCTGAATAATCGTTGGAAAGAATTTCCAGTAGTGAATTTTTGATGATTTCTATATTGGTGTTGGATTTGTTATACTGAGTGAGGGTGTCATTGCATTTTGGAATGCTAATAGTCCATGGTGGTGGGTGCTTGATGTCATCGGAAAGGACGTTTGGGAATGTAATATTCAAATCTGTTGTGAACTTTCGAATCCGTGCATAAAATGGTACCTTAGATTGCGGTTTATTATTGAAGTGGCTAGTATATCTAGAGGTGAATGTAGAATCAAATGATGATTTCGTCCTATTTGCAGCGGTTGAAGCAGCGTTAGAAAGACTAAGAAACTGTCTTCTTAGGTTAAGAGGTGGTTCGCCAGCTTCGCTATGTAAACTCTGAATTGGGGTTGTTCTATAGGCTCCTAATATTATTCTGAGAGCATTGTTTTGAACTGTATTGATAGGTCTTAGCGTCGATTTACTGGCCGAAGCGTAAATAGTACATCCAAAATCTATTTTCGATCGGATTAATGTCCTATAGAGAAGAAGAAGCGTCCGCTGATCAGCTCCCCATTTTTTGACCACAAGAGTTTTAAGCAGATTCAATCTCTTATTACATGCCAGCAGCAGACCGGAAATATGTTCCTTCCAGTTCAGTCTTCTATCGAGTGTCATTCCCAGAAATCTAACAGAAGATCTAAGTTCAATGTCTTGTTGATATAACTGCAACTTTGTTTGTGTATTGATGTCATTTGAACTAAATATAATACTGTGAGTTTTTGTCACAGAAAAAATGAAACCTGTTTCGTGTGACCAATGTTCCAGAGTGTCGAGAAACTTTTGAAGCATTACTTCCATAGTGTCTAGATTTTTTCCTTTTACGAAAACTACGAGGTCGTCAGCATACAATCTTGCTTTCAGTGGTTTCTTCAAGCCTTTTAGGATAGAATTGATGGCAATTAGAAATAGGGTTGGACTAAGCACAGATCCTTGTGGTGTACCGTTTTTTTGAGGGTGTTTGCTTGATAAGATACCATTGACTCTGACCTGGAATGTTCTATTGTTCAGAAAATTCCGTATAAATGCTAAACAGTTGCCTCTTATATTAATTTTTTCCAGTTGTCCTAGTATATGGTTTCTACTGGCTGAATCGAAGGCTCTTTTAAGGTCAAAGAATATGGCATAGCATTTCTGCTTTGTAGATAATGCCTCATGGACATCGCTTTCTAGATCTACTAAGTTGTCCAAAACTGATCTGTGAGGTCTAAATCCATTTTGTTCTGGAATTATCAAGTTTCTGCTTTCTAATGTCCATTGTAATCGTTTGTTGACAATTTTTTCGAACAATTTGCTGAACGCGCATGTCAGTGATATCGGTCTGTAGGATTCAGGATCTAGACGCGACTTATTAGGTTTGAGAACAGGAATAATTATTGATTCGTTCCACTCTTCCGGGAATGTTTGAGTCAACCATATACTATTGAATATTTTCAGGAGATGGATTCTTGCTGTTTCAGGTAGGTTCTTAATAAAATCAACTGGAATGTCATCGGGACCTGATGCTGTGTTTCTCAGATCGAAGAGGGCCTCATCAAGTTCGTCTCTCGTTATTGGGAGGTTAATTGGGTCATTGTTCGCTGTAGCAGTGTCGATCATGTTAGATTCGGATGTTGTATTATGCTCCAGAAATTTTGCATCAAGATTTGAATCGTCTGAATGTTTTTCATAGGTTTGGGCCATCAGTTCAGCTATATCATAGCTTGAGGAAATCAATTGATTTCCGTCTTTAAGAGTTGAAATATGAGAGGATGTCTGGGTGCCTGATATTTTTTTGACTCTGTTCCAAACTTCCGTCATGGGAGTGGAGGAGTTAATGCTAGCAATGTAATGTTTCCATGAGTTTTTCTTGGCTTCATGTATTATAACACTTGCTTTAGCTTTCAGCCTTTTGAATTCAATGAGATTTTCTGTTGTTTTGTGCCTTTTGTATTTTACAAGTGCTGATTTGCTAGCATGGATAGCCTCATTACATGCGTCATTCCACCACGGTACAGGTTTGTGGTTCTTTATCAGCTTAGTCTTTCCGATCGATATTTGTGCACTTTCTGTGATTATGTTTGAGAGATCTTTAAATGTGATTTCTGTTCCATCACGAACAGCAATTTCTATTCTATTATCAACTTCTTTCATGTATCGCTCCCAATTGGCAGATTTCACTTTCCATTTCGAAGGAATAGGATACAAAGGTCCTTGGAGATTTATGTTTGTGATCTCGATGGGGTGATGATCACTACCATATAAATAAGGGAGTACCTGCCATGAAAGGGATGTAGTCATAGAGGGATCACATAGTGTTAGGTCAAGGGCCGATGAGTCACCTGTAGCTGAATTAAATCTGGTGTTATTTCCATCGTTCATAACACATAGCTGATAGTCTTGAATGAAGTTAGCGATGATTTTTCCTCTAACATTAGTGTTATTCGATCCCCAGATTGCGTTGTGGCCGTTGAAATCTCCTAAGATAAGTCGTGGTGTTGGTATTTGATCTATTAGGCTTTTTAGGTCGTTTCCGTCTATTTGTTTATCGGGTGGTAAGTAAATATTACAAATATTAAAAGTTTTATTATGAATGATTTTTATAGCAATAGCCTCCAGTTGTGTGGTTATAGGTATCTCTTCTGCTTCGATGTGTTTTTTGACGAGTATTGCAACACCTCCAGATGATTTGGTTATATTCAGACGATCCTTTCGAAAGTAGTTGAAGCTGTTTAATGAACAAATGCTATTTACATTGAAGTGTGTTTCTTGTAAACAAAGAATATCTGGGCTTAGCTCCGAGTTGAGAATTTGAAGCATAGGTAGATGGCGGAAATATCCGTTGATATTCCATTGAATTATAGATTTGAAGTTGAATGTTAATTATTATTATTATATATATATATTTTTTTTTTTAATGTTGATCGGTCGACGAATCACTCTCTCCTCCAGTACTTTCACAGCCCATTTCATTAAGAAGTTTTCGTTTAAGTTTTGTCAGTCTTGTCTTTATTGCACGATCAGTAAGTTTAGGGTAGATGATAGTTAATAGATCTTTAAGTGAAGAGAAGTTAGTTGTATAATCCTTTACCACACTAATGGGATCAGTAGAACCTTGAATATTTTCAAAAAGGCTTATGATTTGATCATAATTTAAAATTGGTGCAGGAGTCATGTTGTCGATGAAAGATTTTGCCGGTTCTAATAAGTCTTTATTGGATTTTGCATTTGCTTTGAACTTTTTAATTATTTCAGT